>JAUJEN010000432.1:0-600000 GCA_030448925.1 Citrus cavaleriei
ATCAGTGTACTTCGTTCCAGTTACGTAGTACTTCAGGTTAATCCGATTCTCGAATACTCTACCTGCAGCACTGATAAACTTCATACGTGGGATAAAATATATAAATATTTTATAATCTCAAATTTATATAGAAATTTATTATTTTGAAAATATTATTTATAAACTCTATAATGAATTTAAATGACTATCCAAGCATTTATTTAATATTTATTTATTTTCATTTTAATATTGTCAAAATTTATATAAACTTTATCCAATTTTATGCATAAATACAAAATAGTATTATTAAATATAATTAATTATTTAAGTAAATGGAAGTGGAGAGTATTTTAGCAAGTTAAAATAATCCATCCATATTTTAATATATAAATATGTTAGATTTACTAAATTACATTTGATAATAAAATATTTAACGGACCAATGTGTCAAATTTTAAAATTTAAAATTTTCTTATTCTTTTCTGTAGTAAACATAAGGGACCACATAGTTAATATAGAAATAATAACGTCCAAGCATTGGGAATAGCCTTTGCAACTACCGGGTTGGATGCAATAGTTGGATCACTTGAAAATAGACAAAAAAAAATTGTAAACAGCAGTTGCATTGTATTTAAATATTTTCTAATTGGAATGTTACCTAATATCTCTAATTTTCTAATTCTTACTGCTGTTTTCACCAATTCTTCCAGGCCACTTTTCACGTTCTAAACACTCTACTTGTTTTCTACATTCGTTACATCTTCATCTTGTCTATTTCTTCATCATCTAAAATTACTATATACATATCCTTTTTACTTTTAGCTTACTTTTTGATGTGTCAAGTTCTTTTTGATTTTTGTACTTTCTTCTTCTGATAGAGAATAAAAATTCTATATCTACATCTTTTTCGATCATTAAGTTTCTTTGTATGAAAAATGTGTATCACATATTTAGGTTGAATAAATGTTGATTTTTAAGACATTCACTCCATTTGGAGTTATTAATATGCTACCATTGTTCCTAATATAAAGTTTAATCCTAAAATAAATTTATATTTTTTGATTAGAAATGAATGTTTCTCCATTTATTCTTATGGGTATATTGTTAGCATTCTGTTATTTCATCAATTCACCCTTAAATTGTCTAATATTTACTGAATTTCTAAAAGCGTATTCATATTCTTTAGGTATAAACTATCATGTATAATATATTTATTTGCACATGTGTCTATCATTACTTTAGTATCGCCGTTTCTTTTTTAAATAATAATTATATACTCTATTTATTTCTATTGTATTTATCTTTTTCTTTTTGTTTATCTTTACAATTATTACAAAAAGAATTTTCTTGTGTTTGTGTCTATATCTAATTCAATTTTTTTTCACAGTCTGTACAATTTTACTTTACAAAATAATGTGAAAATTTCTAGAACATTAATTTATAAGTCTGATTCTAATTCTGGGTTGATTCTAAACTGAATTGCTGCTGAGTGTTTGATTCACTACCACTAATAATACATATACTATCATATCAAATAATTGCTATAGTGTCAGATTCACTACTACTAATACATATACTATCATTGTCAAATAATTGATCCTATTAGAAATTTTTTATGTCTAAAATATGTTCTTTTGTATTATAACTGTCTACTTTTAACTGATTGACTTTTTTTTTTTCTCTCAAGGCAATGTGATTTAATATGTCCTTCTTTACTGCATAAAAAACATTTACAAGCTTTATTTCTTTTATATATTCTTTTTCCCTTTTAAATGTTTTTCTAACATTTTGTATATTATTATATTTAGTAAGAGACTGTTATTAATGAAAGTTTCAATCCTTTTCCGGCATAAAGCCAGTTAAAGCCAGTTGTTTGATGCATATACCTCCCTGTTTGATGAAATGTCTCACCAAATCTATGAGTACTATAACCCGAGACTAATCAAGTGTTACCGATGAATTAATCTGCTTTCACCAAAAAAGAAGCCATGACAAGCAAATCAGTAGCGTCTATGATAATTAAATATTATTGACATTGCACACCTGGACGCTCTCCTAAATTTGTTCAATACTCCAACAAGGCAATTCAAGGAAAACAAGTATCTCCCTATGAATATTTGAAGCCAATGATTTATATATGGGAAGAAAAGAATTAAAGAAGGTTTATGAATATAAGATTTATTAATTTACTGAAAAGTATCAGCTACTGTGATGTCTTAAAGAATATTTCAATCGAGAGTACTCCTTGGATCTTCTGTGGGTTCCGTAGAATCAGGGGCGTACAATAAATGAATCCCACATTTTTTCACCGGGCAACAATCCAAACGTTCATGTTGATTATTAACATCCTCTAAATAGAACTTGACTGCCACATGATCGCAATAGTGTTTCCGGAAAGCACTAAAATCATGATCGCCAAAGAAATAGTACCCCAAAAGTAAGTGATCTGCCTCTACATAATTAAAATGCCATAGAAAACACCGTCCGACCAGCGGCTCAGTACAATCTTCGGGTTTGGCTTTCATGAATTCACAGAACAAGTGAAACCGCCTCTTCTCTTTGACATGATGGTCTCGAAATCCTACAACAGCGCTGTAAGCAAAGCCAATCACTTTGTTGTTACTGAACCAACCTGCAGGTGGCATCTTCAAGGTTATAGAAGAAGATCCCAGACTTTGAAAGCTAAACCACATTGGAATTTCATTTCCAGGTAATAATAATCGACCTGAACTTTGGAAAAAATCTACCTGTACCAAAGATCATAATTTTAAATAAAAAATTAACAAAATAACATTGAAGCGATAGTCTAGTGAGTACTAGTGTCCACCATATGGATGAGCAGTTGGATATGTGCCAGAATTCTACAACTCCCTGTGTGAATAACGTTAAGGCTGTGGACTAATTAAGCAATGCGATGTGCAACTCTCGCTCTCCATAAGATGAGCACTATCACCCACTAGATCATTACTCAATAACATTGTATAGATTAAAAGGATCATAAAAGACACTCCATACCATTTCCGGTAATTGTTTCCAACGTGCTATTGCCATAACCTGAATTTCTTGCAGAGCATCTTCGAGAATTTCCCTGATCTCGTTGCGATCCAATTTCAAATTATTTGTTAGGTTAAAAGACTGAGGATCATGACTTGGGAATACTAAACCCGGTGATGATTCCAGTGCCGTGCAATGATGTGCATCTAACTCACTTAGATTGCATGGAAGCTTTGGTAAGGATTGAAGCCTCTCACAATAACTCAATTTAAGATATGCCAACTTAGAAAGATGTATGATGCTCTCTGGTATTCTCTCAAAATTGTTTTTCTCTAGATACAATTCACATAACAAGGATAACTGACCGAGATTTTCAGGTAACTCCGTGATGCCGCAATCAGTTAGATATAAAGACGTCAGATTTTGCAAGCCATCAAAATTGTTCAAACCAACAATGGACAACGGCACTTCTCTTATAGCAGTTCCTTCAGCAATCAAACTGTCCAAAGCTTCTAAATTTCCAAGCTCATCAGGCAAACTCTTAAGACTTGAGCACCACCTGAGATAAATAAAGTTCAGAGAGTTCAATTTACATAGGCTGCTTGGGAGACTCTTCAGCCTTTTACAATTATCAAGGTATAAGGCCGAAAGCCGAGACAGACATTCTATGGATGAAGGCAGTTCTTCAATTGCAGTTCCATTTAAATACATCACTTCTATATTACCAGCTGATGATATCTCTGGAAGAGTTTTTAGTTTTGAGCAGCCCCAAAGATCAAGTTCTTTAAGAAATTCCAAACGAAATATTCCAGCTGGAAGAATTCTCAAGCTTTTGCAATTGTTTAGATTGAGGTTAACTAGCTTGTCCAGATGCAGGGTCAACGAGTGGTTTGGAGATTTGGTGAAAAAATTGCAGGCCCGGCTTATTATCTGCTTTAACTTACCATTATGCTGCTCCAAAAAAATTAGAAGCCCAGACATACAAATTGTTAGCATTTAAGTACGATAAATAATTAAACATTATTACTGAAACATTGCATAAATATTAAGATTTTATATACCTCGACATCATCCCAAAGTTGTTGAATATTACCATGAGGCATTTCAATTGAAACAAGTTTCTCTGGATGAATATTTGACGGCAATGATTTTAGTGGATATCCATACCAGTGAAGATACCTCACTTCAGCAAATCCAGGTCCTACCAAATAAGACACCTTACATTTGTTCTCTCCATCATCTTTAGAGTTATAGAATTTCAAAAATCTCAATTTACACATCTTTGTGAAAGTATCTGGATGCAGATAGATCTCTTTTATTCTAGACATATCAAAGCAGATGCCCTCAACTTTTTTGGTCCCCTAACAATCAATGAAAGACCAGGAAGTTAAATTCAAATTTAAATTAATGTTCAAGTTAATTGAAAGCCAACGTACAAAAGAAACATTGTAATACAAACAATACTAAGCATATAAAGTATCCATGAAGTATGGACATGCCTATGTACGAAAGAAACATAGTAATACAAACAATACTAAACATATAAAGTATCTATGTTTGTTTGCCATACTTTTAGATGTAAATTGACATTGTAACGTATCTCTGTCTGTTTGCCAGACTTTTAGTTGTAAATTGACATTGCAATTTTTTTTTTCCTTTTTATTATTGCCAGTTCTTCTATTGATCTTATATTCCATGTACTTATACATAATTATAAGTAAAGTTTACAAATCCAATAGCATCTATATATATATATATATATATATAAAGTTGGGACTATAAGAGGTGATTTGGCATCACCATTTCTCATCATCTCATATTCTCTATTATCTAATAAATTGGTTGAAATTAAAAAATAATTATATTATAAAATATTAAAATAGAAAATAATGATTAGATTATAAATGATTACATGTCTTTTCCTCTTTCTATTTAAATTCAACAATATGTAACCATTAATAATAATTAATTATAAGTCTTGAAACATTCATTTATTTTATTATGCCAACAATTAAATTTTAGTGGCTTAAAATACATCAATTAATTAATATAGGAAGGAAGGTTCCTTCATCTTCCCTCAACAATTCCATTAGAGCCTAATTTTAATGTCATAATCTCATATTTAATTATTCAATCTTTTGTTTAGTGCCTTTTGGCTTCTTCAAACTCCATAAACATTAAATATTTAAGATTTGTGGCATCATTATATTCTCTATTATCTAATATATTGGTTGAGATTAAAAAATAATTACATTACAAAATATTAATATATATATATATATAAAGTTGGGACAAGAGGTGATGTGGCATCACTATTTCTCATCTTCTTGTATTCTCTATTATATAATAAATTGGTTGATATTAAAAAAATAATTACATTACAAAATATTAAAAATAAAAAATAATTATTAGATTATAAAATATTACATGTCTCTTTCTATTTAAATTCAATAATATGTAACCATTAATAATAATTAATTATAAGTCTTCAAACATTAATTTATTTTATTATGCCAACAATTAAACTTTAGTGGCTCAAATATATCAATTAATTAATATAGGAAGGAATATTCCTTCATCTTCCCTCAACAATGCCATTAGGGTCTAATTTTAATGCTATAATATCATATTTAATTATGCAACCTTTTGTTTAGTGCCTTTTGGCTTCTTCAAACTCTATAAATATTAAGTAGTTAAGATTTGTGACATTATTATTTCTCATCTTTTTATATTCTCCATTATCTAATATATTGGTTGAGATTAAAAAATAATTACATTACAGAATATTAAAAATAGAAAATAATTAGTAGATTATAAAATATTACATGTCTCTTCTTCTTTTTATTTAAATTTAACAATATGTAACCATTAATAATAAATTAATTATAGTTTTGAAACATTCATTTATTTTATTAAGCCAACAACTAAACTTTAGTGGTTTAAAATACATCAACTAATTAATATAGGAAGGAAGATTCCTTCATCTTCCCTCACCAATGCCACTAGGACCTAATTTTAATGCCATAATCTCATATTTAATTATGCAACTTTTTATTTAGTGTCTTTTGGCTTTTTCAAACTCTATAAATATTAAGTATTTAAGATTTTTTATGTTTGGATTTTTTTTATTATTTAACCAACATCCTCTTTAGAAATGTTCTTGTGTTTTTAGTTTTTGACTTATTTTAATTTTTGTATTGTGTGCTTCATGGAGTATTAACTTTCTTTTATAGAGTTAAACAATGATAAAGATAGTTGGATCGTAAGTACTTTCAGTAAGATGTGGAGTCATTATTAAAAAAAAGAATGGAGAGTTGATTAGTGTGAACATAATTTTTATTGATGAAAAGGTTGTGTACACTTAACTATACACATTAATATATATTTTTAAAGTTAACAACAAAATAATTAACTTTTATAAATAACATTAGTTTTATAAGGCTGCGTCATTTTTAAAAAAAAATCAATTCATATTTTTTATCAATTTCATCAAGTGCAAAGTAATAAAAAAAAGATAATACTAAATTCTTTTTTTAAAGCCGCACGAAGTGCGGTTCTATTTACTAGTTCACAAATAATATAAAGTCTCAAACAAAATGCTTACCGTATTAAAGGTCAAAACTTCAATAATATCCTCATGGTGCCACAGCCGACTGCGTTCTCCTGGATTTTTCACAGATTCTTGCCTGACAATTTCCCTACCCATTTCTTGTAACAGATCATGCATTGTTATTTTGTTGTCGTGTATGACAATAAGAGACTTATTGACAAGATCACTTATTCCTATTTGTGCATCAAAGCCACAAGCATTAAGAAATTTTATAATGAAGTCTTTATCTTTCCCTTTAAAGAAACAAACAATGTCTAGAAAAATCTCTTTCTCTTCATCATCCAGATCATCGAAACTTACTTTTAGCACATTTTGTATCTCCACATTAGGAATTCTTTTCAATTTGTTTATTGCGCTTTCCCAAACTTCCTTTTCCCTTCCAAATAGATAGCAACCCAAAATTTCCAGTGCTAAAGGAACACCTTGAGCATAATTTATTACAACCTGTGACAATTCCTTATAACCTACTTCAGGAGGACAGTTTTGTTTGAAGGCATGTCGACTAAAAAGCTCAAGGGCATGATCGTGTTCTAATTCTTTCATCTCATAAATGTCTCTCTCTTTCACAAATTTTAAGGACTTGTTGATCTCTTGTGGTCAGTATGAGACGACTTTCAGGCAGAAACCAATCAGAAACTCTGATGAAGGATTTTATTTGGCTGAAGCTAGTCACATCATCGAGAACAATCAGAACCTTCCTGCAGCTGAGCCTCCTAAAGTTGAAGTCAATATCAGGAATCACATTTACATCCTTCAATACTTCGTTAAAAAGTTTTTGCTGCAACCTAGCTAATCCACCAGGGCTCTGCGATTCTTCTCTTACATTTTGAAGGAAGCAAGAACCTTCAAAATTTCTGGAGATTTTGTTGAAAATCACCCTAGCAATTGTTGTCTTGCCTATACCACCGATGCCCCAAATCCCTAATATAGGTGCAGCAGCTAATAGAGATTCAATCTCCTCAACTCTTGATTCTACTCCAACTAGCTGATTTTTGTTATCAAATGGAACCACTTTAGGCAGCCTCTCCAAAATCTCATCAACAACTGTCTTTATAAGTTCAGATTCATTCCTTGCAAATACAAGAAACATAGTATTAAGTTCAAAAAGAGACAAAAAGGAGAGTTTTTAATTAGTTCGGATTTGAGACAGTTTTTTGCTTTTAAAATTATTTATATAATGCTAGAACTTGAGTAAATAAAAATAATTATAAAATTGGTAATAAATTGACTGTTACCTGAAGACATGAGAATCAAAGCCAGAGATTGGCTGCTTCAGTTAAAGCACTCAACTTTGCTTCTTGTCTGGAAATCTTTTTTCAAGCTCCGAAATTGAAACCCCAAAACTCCCAATTTGCTTTCTCACATGTGATGGATCGACCCGATAGAAAACTGGTATCACAATCTGTGCATACTCTTTCCTGCAATCGAGGATCTTTAGAAGTTCATCGAGGCACCATCTGGAAGAAGCATACCCTTCAGAGAATACGATGACTGATATGCTTGATGCTTCAATTGCATCAAGAAGAGACTCTGAGATTTCATTTCCTCTGACGAGTTGGTCATCAATGAAAGTTTCGATATTCGTTTCACACAAGGCTGAATAAAGATGGCTAGTAAAGCTATCACGAGTTTCCTCTTCTCTGAAACTCAGGAAAACATCATACTTATTGTTTCGAGGATTATTCATCGAACTCAAACTGCTGGATGGACGAGAAGAAGAAGAAGAAGAAGAAGCCATAACAACTTACAAAAACAATTCAATTGATTAGAGATTTTGATGATTAGAAAATTGATTTGGGATATGATAATAATTTTGTAAAGTAGATTACTATCAGCTATTTATTGTTTTTCTTTTTTATTTTGTAAGTCAGATTTAGTATATTTTGTTTTTTTTTTAATGTTGGAATTTTAATTTCTTATTTTTATTGGTAAAATCTAGAATTGAGTTTTGTATGCGGATTTTTTAGGCTATGGTTATAAATTTACTAGGAAATAAAACCGCGCTTCGCGCGGCTTTAGAAAATGAATTTAATATTATCAATTTTTTTCTTTACACTCGATAAAACTGATAAAAATATAAATTGATTTTTTTAAAAATGAGGCAGCCTTATAAAACTAATGTTATTTATGAAAGTTAACTATTTTTTTGTTAACGTTAAAAATATATATTAACGTGTATAGTCTAAGTGTACAGACCTTATACATTTTGTAGTTGATAAGTTCCAAATTAAATTTTGTAATTGAGGATCCTTAGCAATGCGTTGAATTATAAAAGAAATAAGTAAAATACATGTAAAGACTTTTACTAACTTGCACAACGTTGGAGATGGTAGAAAATCTTTCAATTAATGATGCTACATAATCTATTTGAAGATTTATGTAGATTTTGCTTGCACTTGTGGCAGAGAAATTAACCTCACCTGTCTAGAGCAAATGTAACCTAAAACGAAACTTGAACAAAATCCAAATTTGTGTATAATATTAAAATAGCCACATTGCATTTGAAAATGTTAATTAGTGGGATCTAAATAAAATAATCACCTTGGAATTTTTTAATGGTTGTAGAAGTTACTATCACAATAGAAGGAGCCTCGTCTTTCTTGTACAAGTTTGGATCAAACATCTCCGCTAACTTTCCCCATAAAGTAATCTTTGTTGCTACCGAGCTATCCATAAAAATTAACAAAAGTTAATAATGTAAAGAGAACCAATAATTAAAAAATAACATAAATAATTAAAAAATATAAAGTCGTAGTTTTCTTGATTATATTCAACTTACTAATCCGTTACAATTTTTATATATCTTTTTTTCTAACCAGCTCCAACGATCTCAATATCACCCACACCACATAACTTCCGATAACATCTGTAATATTATGAAAAAATAACATTAACATGTTAAAACATAAAGATTAATAATTTCTAATATACACTTAAAGATTAACAAACATTAATAATTAAAAAAATACCTGAGAGGATTGTGTTATCATTCACACGTAAATCAATCAAATTCGGAGATACGAATTGAAATCTATTAATCAGAATCTTGATAGTTCATTCTTCTAACCTCTTAAGAGAAGTTATAACCAAGAAACTTATATTGATTTGAAAGTGGTCTGTACTCGCCTGTAGTTGAAACAACTTTCAAATTCTTGACATTGTACAAAGAACCCTCACTCAACATGTGCTTAAACCTTGTCACTAAAGTTTTCCTGATTGTTGCATGCATTAGATTTTCCTACGAAAAAAAACACATACTACATTAAGTGTGAAACAATTGGGAAAAACATTAGAGAAAACAATGGGAGAATGAATTTTTTATACAACCTTTTCATCAATAAAAATCATATCAACACTAATCAATTCTCCATTTTTTTTTAGTATTAGTAGACTCTCACATCCTACAAAGCCTAACCCTTATCATCCAACTATCTTGATCATTGTTCAACTCATGAAGAAAATAGTACTCCATGAAGCACACAATACCAAAAATTCAAATAAATCAAACAATAAAAATACAAGTATTTTTCTAAAGAGGGTGTTGATTAAATAAATTTAAAAAAAAAAACTAAACATAACAAATCTTAAATATTTAGTGTTTGGAGAGCTTGAAGAAGCCAAAAGGCACTAAAGAAAAGGTTGCATAATTAAATATGAGATTATGTCATTAAAATTAGGCTCTAGTGGCATTGTTGAGGGAAGATGAAAGAACCTCTCTTCCTATGTTAATTTGTTGATGTATTTTAAGTCACTAAAGTTTAATTGCTAGTATAATAAAATTTGAAGGAGCCAAAAGACACTCAACAAAAGGTTGCATAATTAAATATATGATTATGGCATTGAAATTAGGCCCTAGTGGCATTGTTGAGGGAAGATGAAAGAACCTCTCTTTTTATGTTAATTAATTCATGTATTTTAAGCCACTAAAGTTTAATTGCTAGCATAATAAAATAAATGAATGCTTCAAAATACTTATAATTAATTATTATTAATGGTTACATATTGTTGGATTTAAATAGAAAGAGGAAGAAACATGTACAAAGAATATCTACCAATATTTTAGATAATATAAAATATAAAAAGATGAGGTTGAGGGAAGATGAAAGAACCTCTATTCTTATGTTAATTAGTTGATGTATTTTAAGGCACTAAAGTTTAATTGATAGCATAATAAAATTAGAAGAAGCCAAAAGGCACTCAACAAAAGGTTGAATAATTAAATATAAGATTATGACATTAAAATTAGACCCTAGTGGCATTGTTGAGGGAAGATGAAAGAATCTCTCTTCCTATGTTAATTAATTGATGTATTTTAAGCCACTAAAGTTTAATTGCTAGCATAATAAAATAAATGAATGTTTTAAAAGACTTATAATTAATTATTATTAATGGTTACATATTGTTGGATTTAAATAGAAAGAGGAAGAAATATGTACAAAGAATATACACCATTCTTCCTATGTTAATTAGGTGATGTATTTTAAGGCACTAAAGTTTAATTGATAGCATAATAAATTTTGAAGAAGCCAAAAGACAATCAACAAAAGGTTGCATAATTAAATATGAGATTATGACATTAAAATTAGGCCTTAGTGGCATTGTTGAGGGAAAATGAAAGAACATTTCTTCCTATGTTAATTAATTCATGTATTTTAAGCCACTAAAGTTTAATTGCTAGCATAATAAAATAAACAAATATTTCAAAAGACTTATAATTAATTATTATTAATGATTACATATTGTTGAATTTAAATAGAAAGAGAAAAAAAGTACAAAGAATATCCACCAATATTTTAGATATTTTAGATAATAGAAAATATAAAAAGATGAGAAGATGAAAAATTAATCACTCCATTGAATTAATGAAAAATTATGGATCATAATTCTTTGTGAGATAGTTGGAGTTATATGGAAGCTAAAGGTTGCTAATGGGAGATAGTGGAGAGACTAAGAGATATATGTTATGAACATCTACATTTATTTTAATAAATTCATAACACTCCCCCTTGGATGTTCATTACAAAGAATATGCCTCATTAAAATCTTTACATAATTGTTATTGTGTAATAACAATTAAATTAAATATGAGAATATAAAAAACCAAATCTAAAAAAAAAATTCTCTATTTATTAGATAATAGAGAATATACAAAGATGAGAAATGATGATGCCACATCACCTCCTCAAGTCTCAACTTTATATAGATATATAGATATTTGAATCACTTAATTTAATTTTTTATGTATTATTAAAAGTTTTTTTTATATATTTGTGATTTTAAATGAGAAAACTTATAAAAAAAAATTATTGGGCGCTATAGGTTAGTTTGTTGATTGTTAAATCTCGGTTCCCTGATGTAATTTTTAAGAGTAATTATATAGCCATAAACTCTTGTACAAATTTATTTTGTACAAACTGATGTGGCATGATAAGATTGGTTGAATTAAATATCACTTAGCCCACATGATTTGTTTTTATTATTTTATATTTTCATTCAACCAATGAATTAATGCCACGTCAGTTTGTACAAAATAAATTTGTACAAGAATTTGTGGCTGTATCATTACTTAATTTTTAAACACCCGGTCCAAGTTTTTTAATTCAGGCTTTTGTACCTCGTATTTTGTACTTTTTTATTATTATATATGTATTTTTATAATTTTATAATTTTTAAATTTATTTCAATGAAATCGAACATGAAAATTTAAACTTCAAATATTTAAAACTTTATCTATATGTAATAGATTAGTCAAATAAATATAAATATTAAAAATAATATATATTTTATAATATTTTTTTAATAAAATTTGGGTTTTGGGCCGGGTCTTGGGTTTATAAAGTGATACCCAAGACAAGTCTAGCTTCATACCCAGGCTTAGCATTATCCGGTCCACATCGCCAGAGTCCAGATCGGGCAGGTATTTTTGCCACCCCTAAAACCCACAATAGATGACCTTTTTAAAAAAAAAAATAAAAAAACCTACTGTCAATTATGGGTGAGTTTAGTAATTTATAATTTTTATGAGTGCGGGTTAAGTTGTATTTATTAGTTCACTACCTGCTCTATTTAATTTCTATTGTATTGTCTTCATGTTGTTTTTTCCTGTGTTTGTATCTCTATATCCTAATTCAAATTTTTTACCATAGTCTATATAATTTTTACAACCAACCTGTTTGACGAAATGTCTCACTAAATCTATTGAGTACTATAACCAGAGATTAATCAAGCGTTACCAATGAATTATTCTGCTTTCACCAAAAAAGAAGCCATTACATGCAAATCAGTAGCGTGTATGATAATTAAATATTATTGACATTGCACACCTGGACGCTCTCCGAAAGTTGTTCAATACTGCAACGAGGCAATTCAAGGAAAACAAGTATCTCCCTATGAATATTTGAAGCCAATGATTTATATATGGGAAGAAAATAATTAAAGAAAAGTAATAAAACAGATAGAAGGAAAAGAAACCAAGCTAGCAAAACAAGGTTTATGAATAAGATTTATTAATTTACTGATAAGTAGCAGCTACTATGATGCCTTAAAGAATACTTCAACCGAGAGTACTCCTTGGATCTTCTGTGGGTTCCGTAGAATCAGGGGCGTACAATAAATGAATCCCACATTTTTTCACCGGGCAACAATCCAAACGTTCACGTTGATTATGATCATCCTCTAAATAGAACTTGACTGCCACATGATCGCAGTTGTGTTTCTGGAAAGCACTAAAATCATGCTCACCAAAGAAATAGTACCCCAAAAGTAAGTGATCTGACTCTACATAATTAAATCCCCTTAGAGAACTCCGTCTGACCAGTAGCTCAGTACAATCTTCAGGTTTGGCTTTCATGAATTCACAGAACAAGTTAAACCACCTCTTCTCTTTGACATGATGGTCTCGAAATCCTACAACAGCACTGTAAGCAAAGCCAATCACTTTGTTATTACTGAACCAACCTACAGGTGGCATCTTCAAGGTTATAGAAGAAGATCCCAAACTTTGAAAGCTAAACCACTTTGGAATTTCATTCCCAGGTAATAATACTCGACCTGAACTTTGGAAAAAATCTCCCTGTACCAAAGATCATAATTTTGAAGAAATGTTGTTAAATTTAATTTTAAATAAAAAATTAACAAAATAGCATTGGAACGATGATCTAGTGAGCACTAGTGCCCACCATATGGATGAGCATTTGGATATGTGGCAGAATTCTACAACTCCCAGTGAATAGCGTTAAGGCTGTGGATTAATTAAGCAATGCGATGTGCCACTCTCGCTCTCCATAAGATGAGCACTATCGCCCACTAGATCATTACTCACTAACATTGTATAGATTAAAAGGATCATAAAAGACACAACATACCTTTTCCTGTAATTGTTTCCAACGTGCTATTGCCATAACCTGAATTTCTTGCTGAGCGTCTTCGAGAATTTCCCTGATCTCGTTGCTATCCAATTTCAAATTATTTCTTAGGTCAAAATACTGAGGATCACGACTTGGGAATACTAAACCTGGAGATGATTCCAGTGCTGTGCAATGATGTGCATCTAACTCACTTAGATTGCATGGAAGCTTTGGTAAGGATTGAAGCCTCTCACAATAACTCAATTTAAGATATGCCAACTTAGAAAGATGTATGATGCTCTCTGGTATTCTCTCAAAATTGTTTTTCTCTAGATACAATTCAAGTAATAAGGATAACTGACCGAGATTTTCAGGTAACTCCGTGATGCCGCAATCAGTTAGATATAAAGATGTTAGATTTTGCAAGCCATCAAAATTGTTCAAACGAACAATGGACAACGGCACTTCTCTTATAGCAGTTCCTTCAGCATTCAAACTGTTCAAAGCTTCTAAATTTCCAAGTTCATCGGGCAAACTCTTAAGACTTGAGCACCATCTGAGATAAATAGAATTCAGAGATTTCAACTTACATAGGCTGCTTGGGAGACTCTTCAGCCTTTTACAATGATCAAGGTATAAGGCCGAAAGCCCAGATAGACATTCTATGGATGAAGGCAGTTCTTCAATTGCAGTTCCATTTAAATACATCACTTCTATATTACCAGCTGATGAGATCTCTGGAAGCGTTTTTAGTTTTGAGCAACCCCAAAGATCAAGTTCTTTAAGAAATTCCAAACAAAATATTCCAGCTGGAAGAATTCTCAAGCTTTTGCAATTGTTTAGATTGAGGTTAACTAGCTTGTCCAGATGCAGAGTCAACGAGTGGTTTGGAGATTTGGTGAAAAAATTAGAGGCCCGGCTTATTATCTGCTTTAACTTACCATTATGCTGCTCCAAAAAAATAGAAGCCCAGACATACAAATTGTTAGCATTTAAGTACAATAAATAATTAAACATTATTACTGAAACATTGCATAAATATGAAGATTTTATATACCTGGACACTATCCCAAAGTTGTTGAATATTACCATGAGGCATTTCAATTGAAACAAGTTTCTCTGGATGAATATTTGTCGGTAATGATTTTAGTGGATATCCATACCAGTGAAGATACCTCACTTCAGCAAATCCAGGTCCTACCAAATAAGACACCTTACATTTGTTCTCTCCATCATCTTTAGAGTTATAGAATTTCAAAAATCTCAATTTACACATCTTTGTGAAAGTATCTGGATGTAGATGGATCTCTTTTATTCTAGACATATCCAAGCAGATACCCTCAACTTTTTTGGTCCCCTAGCAATCAATGAAAGACCAGAAAGTTAAATTCAAATTTAAATTAATGTTCACGTTAATTGCAAGCCAACGTACAAAAGAAACATTGTAATACAAACAATACTAAGCATATAAAGTATCCATGTTTGTTTGCCATGCTTCTAGATGTAAATTGACATGCCTACATACAAAAGAAACATAGTAATACAGACAATACTAAACATATAAAGTATCTATGTTTGTTTGCCATACTTTAGATGTTAATTGACATTGTAATGTATCTATGTTTGTTTGCTAGACTTTTAGTTGTAAATTGACATTGCAATATTTTTTTTCCTTTTATTATTGCCAGTTCTTCTATTGGTTTTATATCCCATCTATTTATACATAATTATAAGTAAAGTTTACATATCCAATAGCATTTCAAAATAATATAAAGTCTCAAACAAAATGCTTACCGTATTAAATGTCAAAACTTCAATAATATCCTCATGATGCCACAGCCGACTGCGTTCTCCTGGATTTTTCACAGATTCTTGCCTGACAATTTCCCTACCCATTTCTTGTAACAGATCATGCATTGTTATTCCGTTGTCGCGTATGACAATAAGAGACTTATTGACAAGATCACTTATTCCTATTTGTGCATCAAAGCCACAGGCATTAAGAAATTTTATAATGAAGTCTTTATCTTTCCCTTTAAAGAAACAAACAATGTCTAGAAAAATCTCTTTCTCTTCATCATCCAGATCATCGAAACTTACTTTTAGCACATTTTGGATCTCCATATTAGGAATTCTTTTCAATTTGTTTATTGCGCTTTCCCAAACTTCCTTTTCCCTTCCATATAGATAGCAACCCAAAATTTCCAGTGCTAAAGGGACACCTCGAGCATAATTTATTACTATCTCTGACAATTCCTCATAACCTGCTTCAGGAGGACGGTTTTGTTTGAAGGCATGTCGACTAAAAAGCTCAAGGGCATGATCATGTTCTAATACTTTCATCTCATAAATGTCACTCTCTTTCACAACCCAATTCTTAAGGACTTGTTGATCTCTTGTGGTTAGTATGATACGACTTTCAGGCAGAAGCCGATCAGAACCTCTGATGAAGGATTTTATTTGGCTAAAGCTAGTCACATCATCGAGAACAATCAGAACCTTCCTGCGGCTGAGCCTCCTAAAGTTGAAGTCAATATCAGGAATCACATTTACATCCTTCAATACTTCGTTAAAAAGTTTTTGCTGCAACCTAGCTAATCCACCAGGGCTCTGCGATTCTTCTCTTACATTTTGAAGGAAGCAAGAACCTTCAAAATTTCTGGAGATTTTGTTGAAAATCACCCTAGCAATTGTTGTCTTGCCTACACCACCGATGCCCCAAATCCCTAATATAGGTGCAGCAGCTAATAGAGATTCAATTTCCTCAACTCTTGATTCTACTCCAACTAGCTGATTTTTGTGATCAAATGGAACCACTGTAGGCAGCCTCTCCAAAATCTCATCAACAACTGTCTTTATAAGTTCAGATTCATTCCTAGCAAATACAAAAAACATAGTATTAAGTTCAAAAAGAGGCAAAAAGGAGAGTTTAATTAGTTCGGATTTGAGACAGAGTTTTTTGCTTTTAAAATTATTTATATAACATTAGAACTTGAGTAAATAAAAATAATTATAAAATTGATAATAAATTTACTGTTACCTGAAGACATGAGAATCAAAGCCAGAGAGATTGGCTGCTTCAGTTAAAGCACTCCTCCAACTTTGCATCTTGTCTGGAAATCTTTCTTCAAGCTTCGAAAATGAAACCCCAAAACTCCCAATTTGCTTTCTCACATGTGACGGATCGACCCGATAGAAAACTGGTATCACAATCTGTGCATACTCTTTCCTGCAATCGAGGATCTTTAAAAGTTCATCGAGGCACCATCTGGAAGAAGCATATCCTTCAGAGAATACGATAACTGATATGCTTGATGCTTCAATTGCATCAAGAAGAGACTGTGAGATTTCATTTCCTCTGACGAGTTGGTCATCAATGAAAGTTTCGATATTCGTTTCACACAAAGCTGAATAAAGATGGCTAGTAAAGCTGTCACGGGTTTCCTCTCCTCTGAAACTAAGAAAAACATCATACTTATTGTTTCGAGGATTATTCATCAAACTCAAACTGCTGGATGGACGAGAAGAAGAAGAAGAAGAAGCCATAACAACTTACAGAAACAGTTCAATTGATTAGAGATTTTGATGATTAGAAAATTGATTTGGGATGTGATAATAATTTTGTAAAGTAGATTACTATCTGCTATTTATTGCTTTTCTTTTTTATTTTGTAAAGTAGATACAACAATTTCAATGAGGCGATGGCACCGAGTAGCCCACAGTCATGATAAAAAGTAAAACGCGGACATTATCGTGAATATGCCGCCAAAATTAGTTGGAAATCAAATGAGATTTCAAGACGGTGGGTCCAACAAATTTATTTTTCCTCGTTCATGTCCATCCTATAATTTCTTGGAAGCTCCTTATATGAATAGTTGCGGGGAATTTCAAGATATTGTGTTGATATCAAATTACTTATTTTTTTGGTAATAAATTAATTAATTAAAAGTAATTATCTGAACTTTGACTAAAAATTGGGTATAAAAAAAATAGAAAAATTCAAAATTCGGTACCTCATCAATATTCAATACCTTTTGGTACCATTTAAATATTTAATTTCCATTCAACTAAATTAAGCTTGGGGGACTAGGGATGGCAATGATGAGTTCTTAATTCCAAATTCAAACTCGAAAAATTTAAATTACTAAACCTGACAAGAACCCGGGTTTTAATTTTTTAAAAACTCACCCACGGGTTTTAATAATTACCAAACCCATGAATTATCCGGATTTTTACTGGTTTATTTAAAATCACAAATTTTTAATATATAATTTTATAATTATAACCTCAAATTCCATTTAGAATACTCTATTTTATATTTATACAATGTCAATGAAAAATTAAAATTTCAACATCAATTCAATACAAATTCTCAAATTTAAGTATAAATTACACAAATCTATTTAAAAAACACAACTAGTATCTAAAATAATAATTACATTTCAGATTATCATTTAAAACAAGATCCAAGAGAAGATATTCATTTCATTCACCATCATAAGCACCCATCCAACACAATGCCTATAATAATAATTAAGATTAATATTTTCAAATACTAATTGAAGGAAATCTTTTAGTTTTCTTTTTATGACTTTAGAATAAGAAATGGCCATATATACACAACTTTTTTTCATTTGGTAATTTGATTAATGACATTATTTTCTTTTATACATTTTTATATTTAAATTAAATTAAAATATTTGAAAAAAATATTATGGGTTTGGTGGATATCCATGCAATCCACCTGGATATAAGTTATCTAAACTCAGCATCCATATGTTTTAATTTATAATACTAAACCCGCCCGCAACAGATAAAATTACCCACAACATACGGGTTTTGGCGGGTGGATTTGGACGAATTTACGAGTTTGCGGGTACAATTGCTATCCCTAGGGGGGACACCCAAAAAAAAAAAAAGTAATAGCCAAACACTTTCTTTGATTCTTCCCAGAAAGCGCGTGACAATTTCACCGATTTTTTTTTTCCTTCTTCCTTTTTAAAGTTGATAGAATATTTTCGGTTTCACCTTTCACGTCGTCCTCCTGTGCAGTGCTGTATAACATACAGCCTGCTTTTGCGACCTGGAAAGCCGGTATTTTACCGGTTATACTCATCCATTCAATTAAAATAAAGAAAATTATAAATGAAGATAAGATATTGAATGATACAAAATATGTTGGTAGATTTTATTTTAAATATGATAAAATAAATTATGAAAAATTATAAAATAATTATATTCCTACACTTTTGGTTAAATACCAATGTATTGGGTGGTTGTTCCAAATTGATTTCATCAGTTTCTAGTTATGATTAAACTTTCTCATTTTTGGGTTCTAAAGTTCCAACTTTCATGTTCTGATTTTTTTATCATATTCCAACATTGTAGATAAATATCTAGTTTTGGTTAAAACTTTCTCACATGCTGATTCTGAACTTCCAACTAATTAATAGCTAGTTTTGGGATTCATGTTTCTATTTTTTGATCAAATTTCAACATTATACATAAGTCTCTAGTCTTGGTTAAACTTTTTGATATTTAATTCTAAAGTTCCAACTAATTTAACTACAGGCTTTGGATTTCATGTTCCCATTTTTTCATCATATTCCACCATTATAGATAGGCATTTAGTTTTGATTAAACTTTTTCATATATGGGTTCCAAAATTCCAATTAATTAACCACTAGTTTTCGGTTCATGTTCCTATTTTTTTGGTCAAATTTCAACATTATGCATAAGTTTCTAGTCTTTAGTTAAACTTTTTCATATTAGGTTCTAAATTTCAACTAATTTAACCACAAGTTTTGGGTTTCATATTCATAATTTTTTTTATTAAATTCCAGTATTATAGATAAATCTCTAGTTTTATTTAAACTTTCTCAAATTGGATTCTAAAGTTCCAATTAACTGAACCACTAGTTTTTGTTTATATTCAATTTTTTTTTATACATTCCAACAAACGGGTCCGCCTACTGTGCAACAGTTGCACTTTAATCCTTTTCTGGTTTAAATAGATCTAATAATTTAAAGTGTTCAGATGTGTTGATTGGTTATTAACACTTAAGTCCCTACTGTTTATTACAAAATCATAAAAATTAAAAGTTTTTAAATATTTACTTAAGGCAAAATAATAATAATGACAATAATATTACTTAAAATAAAAAAATCTATAAAGTTTAATAATGCTGATGATGATGATGTTGACAACATTAATAATAATATAATATAATTATTATATTATTCCTATTAATAAAATAATAATAATAATAATTAAAATAATTAAAATAATTAAAATAATAAAGTTAATATATTACTTTATTATTTTAATTATAGTAATAAAAATAATAAAAATAATAAATAATAATAATAACTTAATTAAAGTAATTGTAACAATTAAAATAATAAAATTAATGAATTAATTTCATAATAATAATAATTAATGACAGCAATAATAATACATAATAATAATAATAATAATATATTATTATTACTATTATTATTAATGATGACATTTATGGTAGTAATAATAATACATGACAATAATTAAAATATTAAAATTAATAATTTTAATAATATTACTAGTAATAAAATAATAATAAAAATAATTAATAATAATTGAAATAATAAAGTTAATATATTTTAATAATAGTAATAAAATTAATAAATAATAATAATGACTTTATTAAAGTAATTGCAACAATTAAAATAATAAAATTAATTAATTTCATAATAATAATAATAATTAATGACAGTGATAATAATACATAATAATTAAAATAATAAATTTTAATTATAATAATAATATTATTAATAATATTAATAATGATGAAATTTATGGTAGTAATAATAATACATGACACTTATTAAAATATTAAATTTAATAATTTTAATAATATTACTATTAATAAAATAATAATAACAATAATTAATAATGATTAAAATAATAAAGTTAATATATTTTAATAATAGTAATAAAAATAATAAATAATAATAATAATGACTTAATTAAAGTAATTGTAACAATAAAATAATAAAATAAATTAATTAATAATGATAATAATTAATGACAGCAATAATTATACATAATAATTAAAATAATAAATTAATAAATTTTAATGATAATAATAATATTATTAATAATATTAACAATGATGACATTTATGGTTGTAATAATACATAACAATAATTAAAATAATAAATTTTAATAATAATAACAATAATATTAATATAATAATAATGACATTAATAAATATTAATAATAGTAACTAATAAATTTTTAAAAAATCCATTTTATCCTAAAAGAGGAATCATACATAAAAATTTGTAACTTCTAGTGTCTATTCAATTTTGTTACAAAATATAGGTATTAGGATGTAATTAATTGAAAAAGACAAAATTGAGTGGTATGGTGCATCCGTTGCACCATAGTTTCACCCCCAACATTATAGATAAGTCTCTAATTTTAATTAAATTTCTCATTTTTGGTTTATAAAGTTCCAACTAATTAATCACCAATTTTGGGTTTCATGTTCCTTTTTTTTTTTTGTCAAATTCCAACATTATAAATAAATCTCTAATTTTGGTTAAACTTTCTCATCTTTAGACTCTAATATTCCAACTTTCATGTTCCCCCCCCCCCCTTTTTTTAATCAAATTCCAATACTATATATAAGTATTTAGTTTGTGTTAAACTATCTCATATTTCGGTTCTAAAATTTCAACCTTCATGTTCCCTTTTTTTTTTTTTCAATTAGATTCCAATATTATATATAGGTGTTCCAAGTTCATTTTTTATTAACAATAATATTAATAAGGCAAAATATATTTGAACCCCCTTTTATTTTATGAAATATCAACTTTCTAGAAAATAATAACATATTGTTATGACCCCAATCTTTTTCTTCTTGCTTTAAAACTTTTTTTATTATTACAAAATAAAATGAAAAATTAAGGAAATTTATAAATAATTAGCAAAAAGATATTTGTGTGAGAAAGTGTTTTTAATTTAAATGAATCTTAAAAAAATATAAAATAATCATGTCCTGATTCTTTTGGTTAAAAATCAATATATTAGGTAGACGTTCCAAGCTAATTTTATCTGCCCCTAATTTAGGTTAAACTTTCTTATTAATTGGTTCATTTGTTTCCGCTTCCCAATCCACTAGTTTTGTGTTCAATATTCCTACTAAACTCATTAAATATTAATATTTTAGGTTAGATTCCAAGTAAATTCATTTCTCGTTAGATAAGTACTTAAATTTATTTAAACTTTCTCCCCTTTTGTTTTACATGTTTCAACTAATTATTCTATCATTTTTATGTTGAATGTTTCTACTAACTTGGTAATATTCCAATTATTTGGATGAAGTACCAAATTTACTTTTAATAATTTTATTTTTGGTTAAATAAGCCCATAATTTTGGTTATACTTTCTTATTTATGGGTTTATTTATTTTAACTATTATTCCACTAGTTTTGCATTTAATATTCTAATTAACTTGATAAGATTTCAATTATTTAGGTTAAATACCAAAATTATTTTTTTGGTTAGACTAGTTCTTGATTTTGGTTAATTTTTTTTAATTTATAGGTTCATATATTTCAACTTATTGGTCCACTAATTTTGTGTTTGATATTCCTATTAAATTCATTAAATACCAATATTTTGGATTAGATTCTAAGAAACTTTTATTTTCTGTTGGATGTGTTCCTAATTTTTGTTTCACTTTCTCTCTTATTGTTTCATGTATTTTAGCTAGTTATTCCTCTAGTTTTATGTTGATTTTTCTCATTAACTTGGTAAGATTCTAATTACTTGGGTTAAGTAACAAGTTTATTTTTTATAATTTATTTTTGGTTAGATTATTCTATAATTTTGGTTATGCTTTCATCCTCATGGGTTCATGTATTTCAACTATTATTCCACTAGTTTTGTGTTAAACGTTCCCATTAACTTTGTAGCATTCCAATTATTGGATTAAATTATAAATTTACCTGTATTACCAAAAACAATATTATTAATAAGATGAATTATGTTTGACCCTTTACTATTTTAGCATATATCAACTTACCATATAATACTAAAAAAATATTTATTGCAGCCATTAATATTTTCTAATATTTTGGGACCATAATCTAAGTCTATTTTTTTTTTCTATCTTCATTACTTAATAAATCTCTTGAACTTGATCGTATGTATATGTGAGCTTTAATAATAGGTAACAGTACATGCAATTGCTATGCTTCTAAAAAAAATTATGTTTTAATCTTTTTAAAATTAAATTATGACAAGTTATTTAGAAAAGATAAAGGATAAATTTAGAAAAGAGAATAAAAATTGTTGAGGGAAATAGGAAAATACTAATCCTTCTTTCTCTACCAAAGAAAAAAAAAATCTCACTTAGATGCTTTCAAGGTACACTTGCCTAAATAATAGTGAGGTTAGGGCTAGGATTTGGTAAAACAATATTTAAGGGAGAATTAGGTTAGGTATATTGTTCAGGTTTGTTGAAGGGAGAAGGGGTGTTGCATAGGGATGGCAACTGGATCGCTCCATAATAGATATCCACAATATCCATCAAATTGGATCGGATAATATTCATCCAAAAAATTTTGGATCTTGAAATGGATATTTTAAAATTATATCCAAATGGATATGAATGGATATGTATAATTATTTTTACCCAATAGATATCTGTTTAACCCAACACAAGTTTAAAAAATTTTAATTTTATAAAATAAAAAATAAAAAATATAATAAACAAACAATTGTAAAAATATTATATTAACTAGTGAAAAATTTAAATTCCTCTTATATTAAAAACTAAATTTTTCAAAATTACTTTTAATTTTTTAACTTATTTAATACTATTAATAATTATTATTTTATTTTATTAATTTAACATTATAAATGGACCTACACCGGAAAGTCGCCGGACCACCACCGGACCTCGCCGGACCACCGTCGGACATCTCCGGAATGTTGCCGGAATTACCGCCGGACCTTGCCGGAAGGTCGCTGGACCACCACCGGACCTCGCCGGAAGTTCGCCGGAAGGTCACCGAACCTCCGCCAGAAAGTTGCCGGACCGACGCCACCGACCACCGGACCGCCATTTTATTATATATATGGGTAATTTTTAAAAACCTCCCCTGAGGTTCGAGGCTGTTGGAAGTAGATGGCCAAAATCGTTTTATTTGTAAAAGAGCCCCTATGTTTTTGTTCCGTTTGGTTGCCGTTTGGCTAGTTAAGGGCGTTATTGACATTTTACAATGTTATCAGAGACTTAGTCGTTTTATTGCCTTTAGCACAGTGACTTATCATTTTGAATGGGTCAAGTTCCTTTTTTATCTCGTTTTATTTCTTCTCTCTCCTAAGTTCAAGTTCTTTCCCTTCGTCTAGACCCCCAAACTCTCTCAATGGTTGGTGTTCTGAACTACACTAGTGAAAATAGTTGCTCCTGCTACCTCGACCAACTTCATGGGGATGAAGCCACAGTTGCTTGTGGAAGCATCGAAGGCTATTGGCTCTGTTCAGTTCTACGAGACAGCGTTTGGTGCTGTGGAGATCAGCCGCAACATGGAAACTAAACGAAAGGCTGAACAGGAGCTCAACTCGAGATTGCCGGCTCCACATTTCATGTCTCTGCCTTTTCCGATGATTTTGTTCTCACTGTTCAGATGAAAAATAATATGTTTGGCCGTGTTTACTCTGTCTATTGTTTCTGGTGCGGTGCTGTTGGTATGGAAATGCAAGTCACTGTGCTATAAGAATCCCCAGCCTATAAGAATTTCAAAACGTTTATGAATCCCCATTGTTGTTTTAAAAAGTTGCCAAAATGTATGTGTCTGTTCACGCGTGGTATGTTGGTTCCCTGTTTTTCGTTACAGAGAGGGAGAAATGCTTCGCAAAAGACTGTGTAAACTCTTTTACTAGTTCATCTTTAATTCTTGAGGAAAGGATTCTGTAAAATGCCTGAAGACAAAAGAATCTCAGTGCCCGAGAGAAATCAAAATAACTGAGGCTGCTGAATCAACAAAACAGCTATAGAAAGAGAGATGGGTACGTGATCTTTGTCCAACTGCTGCGCTCATCTGCAAGGTATTGAAAGTTGGGACTGATCTTGCAATGTAAAAGTAGATGAGAGATTCAGTATCATTAGTTTCAATACAATTTTTCTTTTTCTTTTTCTTGTTCTGCAAGCTTGAACAATTATCAGTTGCTAATTCGAAGTATGCTGCATGTTTCTTATGAATGTACAATGATTGGTAATTGATACGGTACAAGAGCTCTCATTTTTCTGCCTCGCCCTCAGGTTCAACATTGATGTTCCACATTCAGGAATCACTTATAGCCTGTTTATTTTTTATCACTTTCTATGCTAATGAGTGAGCAATAGGTGTTTGGGTACAAAGTCATTCCTGGCCTCGCTAGTTATGACAAGTCACTGTGCTAAAGGCAATAAAACGACAAGTCTCTGATAACATTGCAAAATGTCAATAACGCCCCTAACCAGCCAAACGGCAACCAAACAGAACAAAAACGTAGGGGGTCTTTTACAAATAAAACAATTTTGGCCATCTACTTGCAACAGCCTCGAACCTCATGGGAGGTTTTTAAAAATTACCCTTATATATATATATATATATATATATATATATATTATTACTAATATAAATAGTTTAATAGCCAAATTTGATATTGAAATTTTAATTATTTTATATTATTATTTTTATATAATAAAAATAAATATTCATGGATATCCATGGATCTCCATAGCTATATGGATAAAATTCATATCCATATCCAATATTAAATACTGAATATGAATATAAATATATTCATTATGTATAATTATGAATTTGTGTTTGGATGGATATTATCCATCCATAATTAGATATTTGCCATCCCTAGTGTTGCATTAAGAAAATTTTAAAAGATTAATTCTGGATTTTGATAGAAAGAAGAGGGAGAATAATTTGTTGATTTTGAGCTAGGGAAGCGCGATAGATATTTTATGGGGTCCAGCTACTTTGTAATGGTAATAAGTAATCATTTTATTTTGTCTTTTATAAAAACTATCGTTGGATTGAAAACCTTGGAATCCAGCAGCTAAAATAGAACATGTCAGATAAAACAGGTTAAGTGCTATCGGCTTTTCTGGTGTCAATACTTTTTCTTCTCTGATCCAACGACCTCCATTCAGCCCTGTTGTAAAAGCAAAAAAAAAAAAAAACCTCCATTTAGTGTGGTAGCTGTGCAGCCGCATACAAGCTCTGTAAAAAAAAATTTGCATTTTGTTCAGGTTGAACTAAAAAATTTTGCGTCTAGCTCTCAATTACTATCAACTATGTTCTTGAATTTGACTGCTGCAATATCTCATGTCACTTTAAAGTTTATTCAAACACAGTTTCACAAATTTTAGTTTCAATCCTTATTCCCTAAAATCACGTTGGAAGTTGGTTACTGTCACGACCCGTTTGAGTTAGGTTTTCAAAGAAATTAGGGTTGTCTTTGGGAATATCAATAGTAAGGGATTGCCGTCATTAATAACAAAATAAAGAGAAACATGAATCGACCCTTTTTTGCATTATGGTAGCCAGCTGAGATTATACAAGAGAAAGTACCAACTGAGTCCCGCATCATTCAACTGAGAAGATAGGTCGTTACAAGCCATATGGTAGGGGATTTTATGAAGATCACATTGTATGCGTAGACAATCAAATGCAGATGCCTGAATGTCTAATTTGAAATTGAAGTACATTTTCCCAAAGAATGGCAAACTTGGGGGGTTCGTTATCATGAATGTGAAAAAAAAAATTATGGAAATTGTTAGGGCAAGAAGTGTGTTAACTTAAAATTGGGTTTATTGGGATCATAAAACAATATTGTCTTCCTTCCTTGAAATTATCCAATTCGATACCCACATGATGTGTGTCGTGAGTACTAGATTTGATTGGCTTATGGTGACGAATTTTTGATAAATGTAATTTGGTTGGATTGATTTCAATATGCACGTGAACATGTGTCGAGGCAATCATCGAAATAAGTTTTGCTGTCTTTGCCGTACAACCTAGCCTGCTTATGTTGAAATAGCTTGTAGAATGTAGACGATATGGAAATTGTGGCTACTGAAAGGATGACAAAAAATTGATAAATTTTTGGCGAATCTCTAAACTAAGAAGAGAAATACTCGAGGAGACCTATTGGAGTGGATTGTAAGGAGATAATTTTGTCTCTATTGAGTCTCAATAGTTGCTGAGTGATTGCGTAATTGTCAATTGAGGTATGTTCTGCATATAAATTTTCTGTTTGGGTTGCATATATATATATATATATTTTTGTCCTGGCGGTTCTTCACTGGGTGGGAATAAAGAGGTACAAATCTTGAATGTTTATTTTTCGACAAAACTAGATGCTTATAAATACATTAGGCACTAGGAGTGGTTCATGAGTAGTACTATGTTGGAAATGAGAAGAGGGAAGGGGGAAGTGTGTGTTGTTGTTTTTTTTTTTTAGCATGAAACATATTCAGTATTGTATGAAATTATGTTATATATGATTTTAACAAGACTGGGATGAATCTGAATTGCCTAGCATTTGCAATTATGGTCGCTTTGTTTTTTGGTTTTTCTTTTTTGGATTTAATATTGTTGCTAATATTGCCTCTGTAGTGCTCTGCTTCTTTGCCGTAAGATGATGCATTTATATGGCATCAGCTTACAATTATCTAGTGCTTCACTTTTGTGCAATCGATTTTTAAATTGATTAGATCCCTTATCAAGTTATTCAAAGGAGATGACTAAGGGCTGAGGCTACTGGAGAGATTGATAAACCAAATGCAAAAGTGGATGAACTAAGAAAAAAAAAAAAAAGGGAAAAGCTAATATTTTGAAGATATTGGGGAAATTTACAAAATTAGCCATAAAATTTTTACGTTTTTCAACTTTAACCCCCCAAAGTTTTTTCTATCATAACTAGCCAAACACCTTATGTTTGGACTACATTACCCTCATCACTTTCATCAAATTTACAAAGCCATGGCACATGTTCCATTGCTTGTCGCCCATAAACCCATGGATTTTATGGAGTACATGATTTTGGATTTGATTTGTCTCGTAAAATTTCATATACGCTAAATATATGCTTTGAAGCATATATGAAATTTAGTAATCACCATAAATCATATGTTTATGTGCAACAACAGTGGGGCTATCGCATAAATGTGCGTGCTGCCTCACTAAATTTCATATATGTTCCCCAAGCCATAACTTGAGCTATATATGTTCGTTTTATAATATACCGTTTCAATACAAATCAAATCCAAAATCACTCCATAAACCGTGGGTTTATGCGACAATGGAACAATGGCTTTGTAAATTTGAAAAAGTGGCATGGCTTTGTAAATTTGATGAAAGTGATGAGAGTAATGTAGTCCAAACATAAGGTGTTTGGCTAGTTATGATAGAAAAAACTTTGGGGGGTTAAAGTTGAAAAACGTAAAAGTTTTATGGCTAATTTTGTAAATTTCCCAAGATATTGAGAAGAGAGACAAAGCTCTAGGTTAAAGCTTTGGAATTCAAGATGATTGTGACCACTAAGCACCAAATTATTATGAAATCTTTTAGAGGATATTAGATGGACTTCTTAAATCAGTAATTGATGAAATAGGATCAACTTTTAAAAGTTATATTTAATTTCGATTTTATTGGTTCTATTAATCATCATCTTTAATTCATATTTCAATAATTTTACAATTCTATTCAATAAAAAACTGAGAAATTTTTTTTTTGAAAGATGAAAATTAGAAAGTGATAGATAAAAGGTAAATTTAGAAATATATGGAATCAATTGGAAAGTGGGTTGAAGACGATAAATTGAGGGGATCAAATATCATTATTATGCTAATTATTTTTGTTATTTTCAATTGTTTCAATTGTTACTACCGAAGAAGATTGGTAGTTACTATTTTTTTTTTTTTTAATTAACTCCCACACTTAGTGAAGTTCAAATCCAAAACTTCAATCTCAAGAGGACCACTCTTCACTACTGGAACTAGACCTTGGCTTCAAAATTGATAGTTGCTTACCAATTTCTGATAACTATGTGATGTCAAAAGGGATTAAACATAACTACACATACCCAAACTTTTTTGCATCATTTTCAACACTTGCGGATTTTATGGATCTGCGTGCTGGAGTAATCATTAACCTTTTCTTATCTTATATAGAGTTATCATTAACTTAACAAATAATAACAGTAAAAATAATAATAATTTGCATGCCACACAAACATCCTTACTCTCATTTAAACCTCTATCAAAAGATTGATTGTATATATACATTCATTTTAAAAACCTACAACATTATGCTCTTGGGGTACATTTGGCATAAATGATTGGATTGGATTAATTATTATGATTAGACTGGACTATATTAGGATTAATTTGAATTATATTTATACTATTTATGTTTGGTAGAGTTTTGGATTAGACTATGTTAAATATAAATATCAATTATTCATGAAATTTTATAACAATAATAAAAATAAATTTAAACAGTAATTAATAAAAAAATTAAATATTTAATTAATTTTTATCAAATATTTAGAGAAATATTATATAAAATCAATTACTTAGTGGTATTATTAATTTGAATGATTATTTTTAATAATTTTTAGTGATTATTAAATTCAATACAATCAATAATGCAATAAATTATTAAATGGTTAATTTTATTGATAAATTATTAAATATACAACTAAGGAAATTTAATATCAAGAGTTAGTAGAAGTACCAATTTAATTAGATCATAGATAATAAATAAGAAATAAAATTTAATTAAATCACAAATAAAAATTAATTAATTACTATTAGGTATAAATAAAAAATAATGATATAAATGAAAGTCTCATAAATGGACAACTTTTTTTTTCTTTAATCTTATCTCAACTAAACCCATGTGTAAATTAGGATTACTAATCCCATAATTATAGGATTAAATTCAAATTTAGTCGCTCTTAGTCAAATCTAACTAAAGTTGCTAAACATGGGATAAATATTTAATCCCAAAATTAGTCTAATCTCATACTTAATCCTACCATCCAAACATGACCTTAGATTTTAATCAAGAATTTCAAGTCACTTAATCCACACTCACCTAAGTTTGGCACTACCTGTTTTTATCTATCATATTATGAAATAAAGAATGCATTTAACTTACTTCATCAACCATAGAATGCATTTAACTTACTTCATCAACCATATTTTCATTCAACTCCCCTTAACGATTTTATAAATGATATTTCCTTACACGGTACATTGACATTATTTTCTAATTTACCTCTACGGTTTTTTTTTTAATAATGCCCAAAATTTATATCTCTCTACTTAGTCCAGTAGTGAAATCACTCATTTCCATTGTTCGGAATTTTGCACTAACTTTAACTGACTATAGTGTCTAGATTGATATCAGCAAAACATTGAAATTTTTATCAACTTATTTATTTACAAATTAATTAAAAAAACTCTAACATACAATAAAAATTATAAATCTTACGGTCTCATTAAAAAAAAAAAAACACACACACACACAAAGAGCTTCTGCACATCCTTAAGTCCAATTATTTTTTTTCACTTTTAATTGCCCCTCCCCCCAACCCAAAAAAAAAAAAAGCCTGTAGCATTAAAATAAATTATCTGTCCACGAATTCTGGTCCAAACGACATTTGCACGGATAAAAATAAATTAAAATTTTCTTGTCATGACGATATACGTGCATGCAACCTACACTTGCATGTTAATTTGTTGCTTTTTTAATTGATTTACCTGTTACGCATTTGCTATGAAATTATTTGTTTTCTTAAACAAAAAATGTGTTAGACTTTTGGTGACTGGCTGATGACCTGTATGTCAGGTTACATCCTCCCTTCAACGAGTATCAATATGAGCCCTGGGATAATATCTAACGGTCAATTTGGTAAAAGACAAATTATAAGGGGTATGGAATCACCGTGGCAACGTAGCCCTTCCGCGTTTCGTGATGAGAATGGGTGATAATGTTATAGCTATTTTAGAATTTCTTTCTATTCGAGTGCAGTAAGCCACCGCCTTTACATCGATGAAAACTAAAACAAAAGAAAAAATTAAAAATTTTCAACTTTACACGAAAAAAATGGTAAGTTAGTTTTTCATTTACGCGATAAATTCTCCTGCTTCTAATTTATTAAAATTTAAATTACTTTAATATTATTGTTATACTTATTTTGTATCTAATTACTGTGTCAATAATTATTTAATTATTTGTTGTCATGTGTATATGTATGCTATTAAATTCTCATAAGTAATACAACTCAATCAATTGATAACACATAAGATGCCACGTTAGCTGTCCTATAAACAAAGTATCCCAAATGAATTACATAGCTTTATTATCTATCCATCATGGAATAATTCTGTAACACTTTTAAATAAATTTTATATTAATATATGTATACACATCGTGTAACACTATATAAGTGTAATATTACTCAAATTTATTGAATTTAATTTAAAAATGAAACTATCATGATTAAATTATATAATTATAAGTAAAACACTATGTTTAACGAAAATAATATAACATTACCACATAAATCTCTTTTTAAATGATTATGTACAAAGCAATACAGTTGGGTCATTATCGTCAAAAGACATAATTGTCTAAAAAGGTCTAGTTTGACTAATATAAAAATGAGAAGGTCTTTTGACTATTTGACTAGACCATGAGTGTGTCAATGTCCTACCCCTTAATGTCTACAATACAATGTGAATAACAGTTGAAATTGTAACTTACAATGTTATTCGATCATAAGGGGCGGCCGATTGTCTTTCAACCTCTTTGTTTAACTAGCTATATGAGGTATACTCATATGCGAAACAAGAGTTAAAGATTCCTTCTATCTTTTATGTTCATTATTATTATTAAATAAAATTATAAATAATTTCGTATATAAATAGACCATATATGCATTTTGATAATAAAATGTCTAATATAGAGTTCAGTTTAATCAAATTAATAATGGCTAATAAAGATCATAATTAACAAAATTAAAAAAAATTTGTCTTATAATAATATCATTAATCATGAAACAACTAATTGCAAAAGATAAAAAAAATTAATACAACACAAAAGATTAAATAAAGCAATTAATTTAATAATTTCACATAAGTTTGTATGAATTAATTTGCATAAGAGATTATTCTTGACTATTATTTAAAAAATATCAAATATTAGATGCTTTATATTTTTCTAATATACAATTTTTTTTAGAGGGTATCCATAAAACATATTAATATAAGTTGAAACAATGTTCTGATATTTTTTTAAGTAAAATATCATTAAATTTATAGCATAAAATTAAGAAAATAATATTTAATCTATAATTAATTTTATTTAATCATATTTTAATATTACTTTGATTTGTATTAGTTATATAAGTATATTTTCATGAATTAAAAAAGTAAAAAACAAAATTTCTTGTTGAGGGTGTATTTGATAGTTTTCTAGTTTAAATTGATACATATAATAATGACATTAATCATGAAACAATTAATTACAAAAGATTAAAAAAATTAACGCAATACAAAAGATCAAATAAAGTAATTAATTTCACATAAGTTTGTATGAATTAATACACAAAAGAGATTATTCGTGAGTATTATTTAAAAAATATTAAATATTAGATGCATTATATTTTTCTAATATATTATTTTTTAGAAGATATTCATAAAAAATATTAATATTGCTTGAAAAAAATGTTCTTTTTTTAAGTAAAATATCATTACATTTACATAATAATATATATAATAATAATAATATTATTATTAAATTTTATTAACTTTATTATTTTATTTATTATTAATTATTGTTAATATTATTTTATTAATATTATCATTATTAACATTTATTATTATTATTAAATTTTATTAACTTTATTATTTTAGTTATTATTAATTATTGTTATTATTATTTTTATTAATATTATCATTATTAACATTTATTAATATTATTATTAAATTTTATTAACTTTATTATTTTAATTATTATTAATTATTGTTAATATTATTTTTATTAATATTATCATTATTAACATTTATTATTATCATTATTATTATTAAATTTTATTAACTTTATTATTTTAGTTATTATTAATTATTGTTATTATTATTATAATTATTAACATTTATTATTATTATTATTATATTTTATTAACTTTATTATTTTAGTTATTATTAATTTCTGTTAATATTATTTTTATTAATAATAATAATAACAATAATAATGATAATATTGTTAATAATGATAAATTAATTATCTTTATTAATTATTATTTTTATCATTATTTTTATTGTTAATAATGATAGTATTAATAAAATTAATAAATAATAACTAAAATAATAAAATAAATAAAATTTAATAATAATAATAGTAATAATAATAATAATAATTATTATTAATGGCATTTAAAATAATAAAATAAATTGTGATTTGAATGAGGGTAATTTGAGAAATATGAAAACATTAGAGGGATACAAAAGTAAACATATATTCCATTCTCATTCCCTCATTTTCATTCCCAACCCTCCCATGGGAATAAGATTCTCATTCTTTATTCTCAAATTATATGGAGCCCACACATTTTATTCCCATTCACAAATTACATTTTGTCAAGTAAACATGAGTTTCATTCCCATTCTTTATTCCCAAATTATATGGGGCCCACTCATTTTATTCTCATTCTCAAATTACATTTTGTCAAGTAAACATGGGTTTCATTCACATTCCTTCTTTCTCATTCCTCATTCCACGAAGTAAACACATCATTAGTTAAAATACTTATTTATATGGCATCTTATGTGCTATCTATCAAGTGGTGATAAATTAATAATTTATAACATCAAGCCTTATATTCTTATCTTAATTACTCCATTAGGAGACTTATATAGAAGCCCATGGGTCAAACTCACATTTACAAGCTTATATTATTAATTCAATAACTACTCTCAACCGATGAGATAGCATCCTCGACAACCTTATTATACAAGATCCCCATGTTATTTGAGAAAACTAGTTTTATAGTGTTGAAATATGAACTTGAAAGTGTCAGTTGGTGATTTAAGTTGTGTATGACTTGTCAGCTTTGATTTGATTGTCATGTTGTATGGTAAGGGTAGGTGTTCGGATCGGGTTAATCCGAACCGAACCGAACCGAACCCGAAATTTATTTTAGGTTCGGTTTGGTTTAGGTTAATGTGTGAAACTCGAATGGATTCAAACTATCAACTCGTTCGGGTTAAATTTCGGTTTCGGGTTGAACATGAACCAAATTTTAAATCCGATTGGGTTGAATTTTTCTTTTAATAACTTTTGGCTTTTAAAAATTAAAAAAAATGTATATTAAAAAAAAATCTCTCACACTCTTGTTATCCCCCTCCTTGTTCTCACACTCTCGTTACCTAGCAAGCCTCAAAAGCAAATCGCCAAATCCCTAAACAGTGAAGACAAGGCCACGACGATCGAAGCTTGCTCGTAGTCGCCCAGAGATGCCCGATTGCTTCACTACCAACTCACCAAGACTCCTTCATTAATCAAGTAGCTGCATACCTCGCTCACTCAAATTTCCCCACACGGCCACCCTTTGCCGGCATTGTTAAGCTTCCCATCGATCAAGGATTGTGGCACCCATCCATACTTAGGGCATCTCCAATGTAGCACTAAACTTAACACCAAACCACCTTTTACACCATTTTTGGTGTAAAATGCTTCTCCAATGTAACACCAAAACGGTGTTTTGAATAGTATTGCACCAAATATGGTGCAACACTATTCATTTGATGATAGGGAAAAAAAGTCCCAAATATCCTTATTATTTTTTCTTATTTACATATTTGTCTTATTTTATATAATATTTTAAGTTATTATTATTATTTTTGTTATTATTTTAATTTCATTTTTTTATTTTTGAATATTATACTAATATTTTAAATGAAATATTCAACAACAAAATTAATAATAAAAATAAAATGCCAATAACATTAATTACTAGATTACATATTACAAAATTAAATTAACACAAATTAAAAAAGCTACTACTACTAGCACAAATTAGAACAATTATTTAGTAATGTGGGAGATCATTATTAGATCCTCCAATATCATCAAAATATTGGCCAATATTATTGGAAGTATTTTGAGATGCTTGGCAAATTTAATAATTTTCTATATTTGTTTTTGTTAATCGATATAAAATTACTTATTACTTAATTATCTATATTAATAGTAATATTTATTGTGTTAATTGAATTAATTCTTGAGAATTAATAGAATAAAAAGAAGAATATTCTTTTTGGTGTAAAATTTGGTGTAAATGGGTTAGAGATGAAATAGTAATTTGGTGTAAAAAAAGTACATTTTTAGTGTTGGTGTTACACCAAAATGGTGTTAAGCATTGGAGATGGCCTTAGTACTGATATTTGGAGTGGGTTTGTTGCTGTTGACTATTGTTGTGAGTTGTTGCTGCTGCTATTATTATTATTATTATTTATTAATTAATTTGTGTTGTTTGTTTAATTTAGAATGGATTGATTTACTTCATTTTCTATCTGTTGTTGCTCGAAATTTTGCTACGGGGGTGGTTAATTATTGCTAATTTGGAGGCGTTGTGTTGAGTATTGATGGTGTTGGAGATGGATTATTAGTCTTGTTTGTCATGTGGAGATATTTAATCATGACCGCCATTTGTCATTTTAATTTTTAGATTTGTAATTAGTAGCTTTATTGTACTTGACTATATGTTTTATGTTTTGTTAACTTTAAAAAAACTTGTTGAAATGTTATTAAGGGTGCTTTGTAGTTGATATTTGTTGTTAAGGATGTTTGGAATTGAGAATTTTGGATTTTAAATGGTTGCTGGCAGAATTTTTTAGATTAAATTGTTTCAATCCATTCTAACCTGAATTTTAAGATTGAATTATTCTAACCCAAACTAACCCGAATTAACCCGAACCGAAATTTTATTCCGAATTACCAACTCAATCCGGTCCAAATTATGAACCTGAACCAAACCAAACCGAATTAAATTCGGTTCGGTTCGGGTTGGCATTTTCAACCCGATTGAGTTCAATTCTCCAACCCGATCGGATTATAACTCAAACCAAAACCCAAACAACCCAAATCGAAACCCGATTTGCCCACCCCTATAATGTTTGGAAGATTGAATGGAACAGACGACTTCCATCCAATGTCGTCTGATTTAGTTAGTGGAGCACATGTTTCTCCACGTGCAATACATTAGCTCAAAACGTTAGATGAGGGAATCATTTTGATTACTTATTCAAGGCACAAGCACAGCACGTGGTTCAAGGCCGGTTCAAAGCCGTTTTTGTCCTTATGAGAGCGTTACAGCAAACCCAAAAACGCAGCTGGTCAACATGCAATCTTTCTAGGGTCCTCCAGATCCGTATATATAGTCTCAGGGGCCTTGACTATGAAATATAGAAAGCTTGTATCTTCATCATAAGTCCCGTAACTTGTTCTCTGTGATCGAAATAAAATTACTGCTCTGTTCTTCGGTGAATGTAGGCCAACTCCAGGTCTAACCACTTAAAAAGATTTGTGCCCTTGTTTTGCATGTTTTTGCTTAAGCCATTTTTGTGTTTCAATTTGCTAATTCTAAATCAATAACCACAGTGTTTAGTGAGATCTTGGTGGTCCCAGATCGGTCATCAATTGATTTAGGGCTAACATGTAGAATACAAAAGAATGTCTTTCACGCTAGCTACATGGAAAATCAAACATTAGTTACCCTAGAATTCAAACAAGGAAAATCAAAGAGGTCGATCGCTTCCATCTACATGAAGAAATTAGAGAACATAATATCTTATCACAAGGGAATTATGTCTGTATTCACACGGCAATAAACACGACGCTATCCGAAAAATGCTACCAATGGTATATGCTCACATTTTAGGCAACGTCAAGTGATTTATTTTTTCCCCTCCTCTAAACAGGTAGAGGGGACTGCCACGAATTTTAAATACAAAACATCCAAAAAACATATATGGAATCACCTTTTATACATTTGCAGACCAGAAATGCTACTATTTTGTTATATAGAGAGTTCGGAGCCTCAGAGAAATGCCATTGTCAGTTTTCTGTACCAATTTGAAATTGCTATTAGTTTGTCTTTCGTAATATTTTAATGATGCAAGTGCTTTAGTGCCTTATAACATTTTATATAACATGCAATAGAAACATTTGTAATTAGCTATTGTAGCACCTAAATTAGGTCATGAAGATTGGCAGTTGATTTTTTATATATATTTTTTTTAATTTCTATTATTTCTTTACTTATTTAGCTAATGTTATCCAATTGTAACAATCTAAACATTATAAAATCATTCAAGTGATTCAATCGATGTGTAACAGTGTCTAAACAACCATAATAATGTAATAACGATTCAATTAATACATAGAAAACGTACAATGAAAGATGACGATGGTTCTCTCAAATTTGTATATTTTTCTTTTGATCAAGATGATGGGTGTCGAAGCCAACAAAAATAAATTCCTACTCTAAATAAATTGTGTATAGTGATTGAGAGGTAATTCTACGAGATCGGTATTTTTAAATCCTTTTGAAACGTAAACGTAAAATGGGGGAATTGTTGACAATAATAAAATCAAATTAAAATAACAAGAATGCAAATTAAAGTTGTAATTCAAATTGGAGAAAGCTCGGTTGAAGGAATTAACTCAATTCGATTCTCGATCATCGATTCAAATATAGATTATTATTATTACTTATGAATAGACCTTATAGACCTCTAATAGCCAATCTCTCCTTAACTAGTCGATAACCGTTGGTTATTTCCTAATCAATAGAAAACCCTGAACGATCATGATTTAATCGATTGACAAAAAAAGAGACAATCTTAATCAACACATATGATGATTCATTTAAATTAGATTGTTTATTCTCACAACACAACTCTCTGCTATGTTATTTGTCACAAACATTAAATTCTTCATACGATGAATCCTTTAATTGACAATAGATTAAGTTGATAATTAAATAGTGGCCAATTACCTAATTAACAAACATAATCATGAAAATAATTCAGAGAATAAACAAATACCCAAAAAGCAATAAAACAATTAAAGCACAAGAAAGATCTCACAGTAGTGATGAATCAAAGCTTCATTATCCTTCAACCAGAAAAATAGGTTTAGTTCTTCATAGAGAGAAGAGAAAAATTAAGATCTAGGGTTTCTTTCTTTTTCTCTAATCCAAAATCCCCCTTTTTCACAATAGATTCCTCCCTTAAATACTCTCTCTCTCTTCTCTTTTAGAGTTCTATATAAAATAAAATACTAATATCTGAAATATTAAATTCGTAATTACAAAAATAGCCAAAAATACAAAACACGTTAAACTAAAAAGCTGTCAAGACGCTACCACACTTATCAACAAAGTTCTTCTGCCGCTCATAATTTCTCCAAGAGAACAATCATCCTTAAACATCATCTTGTAGCTCAATTTTATCACCAATCAATAGAATTTCACCTACAAAAGTAAAATCACAAGTATTAAGTGCAAAACATCGATATTAAGGGAAGTAAACAATGCAAAACTAGTGCATAAATTCACTCTAACACAAGAATCAAAAGACACATTTCTAACTCTAACTAAAGCTACAAAAATTATGATCAATATCCTCACAAACAAGAAACTTTTCTTGGTCAAATGGTAGCTGCACATATGACATAACCAAATCATTATTAGAAAGTAGGGAGACATACAAACTTATCACATAATTATATAATAAACCAAGCTACACAAAAACAAAGAAACCAAGCTATAGGAAAGCAATATTTATATATGGCAAACCCTAACATACATTAAATGTATGTTAGAGGGATCCTTTATATATAGAGGAAGAGTAATTCGCAGAAAAGTACTAGCTGCTGCGATGGACGTCTTCTAGAATATGCCATATGCCAGTCTTTAGGGGTGTGGTCCCTCTCCTTCTGTTGAATCCGTAGAATCTGGGACGTACAGTAAATGGATCCCACATTTTTTCACCAGGCAATACTCCAAAATTTCATAACCAGGTTCTTCTTTAAAATAGAACTGGATAGCCTCAGGAACCCAATTGTTCTCCCAAAAAGTAAAAAAATCCTTATCATCAAAGAAATCATCCCCCAAAAGTAAGTGATCTGACTCCACATATCTAATTATTGCCAGAGATCTCTGTATGACATGCGAATCACAATCTTTGGGTTTGACTTTGATTTCCCAGAATAATTTAAACCTCGCTTCTCTGACATCTTGGTGGTCTCCAAATCCTACAATAGCGCTAAAAGCAAAGCCGAGTACTCTGTTTTTATTGAAGAAATCTGGTGTCATCTCCAAGGTCATAGAAGATCCCTCGCTTTTAAAGCTAAACCACTCTGGAATTTCACTTCCAGGTAATAAGATATAACCCTTAGATCCTGAAAAAGGTATCTGTACCACAAAAATCATAATTTTAATTAATTTTTAAAAAATTAACATTTTATAAATAAATTAAAAGGAGACGAGGCTAGCTAAAGACACACCTTTTTCTGTACTCGTTTCCAACGTTCAGTTGCCATATGCTTAAACTTTTGCAGAGCATCTTGGAGAATTCCTCTGGTCACATTCTGATCCATTTTATAATTATCGCTCAGGTCAATACACGGATGATAAGGTTCATTACTTGAGAATAAACCCGATAATGATTCCAGTGACGTGCAATGATGTGCATCCAGCTCAATCAGACAGCAAGGAAGCTCTGGTAAGGATTGAAGCCTCTCACAATGACTCAAGTGGATATATAACAACGTAGAAAGTTGTATAATGCTTTCTGGTATTCTCCCAAAATTGTTTTTATCTAGATACAAGTATATAAGTGAGGTTAACATGCCAAGATTTTCAGGTAACTCTGTGATGCCACAATCAGTTAGGTCTAAACACCATAGACCTCGTAAGGCGCCACCTAAAGATAATGTCATAGGCAATGATAAACCCTTGGTTCCCTTGAAATCTAATTTTCGAACGTTATTCAAACGGACAATGGATGATGGTACTTCTCTTATGCCAGTTCCTTCAGCATGCAAGTAACCCAAAGCTTCTAAATTTCCAAGTTCGTCAGGCAATCGCTGAAGTTTTGAGCAACCATTGAGGATAAGAGCTCTAAGACATGTCAACTTACATAGGTTGCTTGGGAGACTCTTAAGCTTTTTACAATTTTGAAAGTCTAAGATAGAAAGCCCAGAGATGCAATCGATGGATGAAGGCAGTTCTTCAATTGCAGTTCCATTTAAAATTACCTCTTCTATATTAACAGCCGATGACATCTCTGGAAGCCTCTTCAGTTTTGAGCAGCCCAAAAGATCAAGTTCTTTAAGAAATTCCAAATGAAACATTTCAGCTTGAAGGCTTTTCAAGCTTTTGCAACCGCTTAGTTTGAGACTAACTAGCTTGTTCAGATGTGGAATCAACGAGGGGTTTGGAGATTTGGTAATAGTATTGCAGGCGGCGATGATTTTCCGCTTTAACTTACCATAATGCTGCTCAGGCAAAAAAGAGGCCAAGAAAAATCATTAATTATTAGCATTTGTGATATATAATTAAACATTGTTACTAAAACATTGCACATTTAATATCTATATATACATATTAAGATACACATACGTGGTTACCACTCCAAAGTTGTTCAATATTGCTATGAGGCATTTCAAGTAAAACAAGTTTCTCCGGATCAATATTTGAAGGCAAAGATTTCAACGGATATCCATGCCAATGAAAATACCTTATTTCAGCAAATATAGGGCTTCGAAAATTAGACACCTTACATTTATTCTCTCCTTTATGAGTCGAGATATAGAATTTCAAAAATCTCAATTTATGCATCTTAGTGAAAGTGTCGGAATTTAGATAGATCTCTTTTACTTTAGACATATCCAAGCACATACCTTCAATTGCTTCGGTTCCCTAATATTTAAAAAAAAAATCCACAAAGTTAAAACCAAATATTATATAATTCAGTTGATGGGTATTGTTAGGCTGTCCAACTTGTAATTATGAATGCACAAAGAAAGATATACGGGATAAAAACTTTTACATACAAGTTGAAGTGGCATTTATGATATGTACTGCCACAATCATTATTAACAATAATCTATGTATGATTTCTGTTAAGTGGATCGATTTTCACTTTCGGTTAGAAATAATACTATGATTTGTATTGAACTATGGGGCAAATTCAAAAAAAAAAAAAAGACTAAGAAAGAGGCTACTTAATTTAAATAGACCCTCCTCATCAAGCTAGTTTGATTGGTTAGTGGGTCCGAAGGATTGGTCACTGAATCAAGAGTAGCTCCCAGAGGTTCTTATTACAGGGTGCCATGCAATTATGACAATATCATTTAACTTTAATTTCTGAAAAGTTTAAGTGTAACTAAAGGATCTCAAAAGTGAAGAGATTATATAATGATGCAATAATAATAATAATAATATTAATAATGAAAGAAAGGTGAGGAAATTAAGTGTTTAGAGAAAAACAAAGGTGATGAATAATGTGAAAATTTTCAAGTTATGTGTTCAATTGTAACCAATAAAAAAACCTTAAAGTTATATCAAATTATATAGCTATTGCTTTTAGTAAAACTTATAATAGCAAACTTACAAAGAAACATATCTGGACAAGTAATACTATCTTTAAAAAGCATGCATACATCTTATACATATTGACACATAAATTATGCATACGAACGAATTTGACATGGTATCTATAAGATAGGACGGAACTACCTTGTCTCTGTTATACCAAACACCCAATTTTGACATTTTCTTTAACAGTCCCCATTGTTTTTGGTAAGTAATAAAAACTATAAATTTTAAAAAATTTACACAATAAGCCCTAATAAAAATATAATAATTTTAGAATTTTAAAAAATTTATTTGGCATTTTCCTCAGCAATCTCTACTGTTTTCTATAATATTAAAAACTATAAATTTCAATAATTTACAAAATAAACCCCAATTAAAATATGAAAATTTTAAAATTCTAAAAAATTATTCGCTTTCGGTTTTCTTCTCAATCATTTTGTTTTGCTTTGATCTTAATTTATTCATTTATCCAACATATAATTCTTCTAAAATATCAAAAAATAGAGAGTCTTCTAACCACATAATTAGATTAATTTCTTGAACACAAAATCTCATAAAAATAATGCTTGCATTCTCTTAAAAGAAATCTATTTTTATTTATTTATTTATTTTTACTACTATAATAAGAAAAGAACTATATATTGCTCTTTATAATAAAATCTCAACAATTAGGGCCTGTTGAATGCGGTTAAAGATAGTGACATATGTTTATTTTACTAAAATTTAATTCCAATATAGTGTTTGGCACGAATAAGTAAATTAAGAATAATAGAGTTTGTGCCAACCAAAATATCATATGATAGTTAATTTTTTACCCTAAGGGGACCCTTTGAATAAATTTTTTAGACTAAATTTATATCTTATGCTAACAATTATAAGGTTATTTGATGTTGAGCAAATTTATAGAAATAAATAAAAGTTAAGTTTCATTTATTTAATTAAAATAATTATTTATCCTTATAAGTAACACTATCTTAAATGGTAAAGCATTAAATGGGTATTTATTTTTAAAAAAATTATATTAAAAAATGGGATTTTTTGTAATTGATATTTTAAATAAATGGATGTGGGGAGTATTTTAGCTAGTTAAAATAATCCATCCATATTTTTGTATATCTAAATATATTCATTTATTAAATTACCTGGACCCATATAAAGATCATAAAATATTTTGATGGACTTATGTGTCAAAATCTTGAAATTTAGTCTTCTTTTTTTTTTTATGAAACAAGAGGGGCTGCAGTATTAATAACCAAATAATTATATCCTTGCCGTTAGAATAACTTTTGCAACTCTTGGGTTGAATCCAATGGTTGGATCACAAAAAGACAAAAAATGGGGTACCAAATCACGGTTGCAAGCTAGTTGGACCCCTATAAGATATTGCTACATCACAATCATTAGTTAGTTTTTTTTTTTAATACAATGAGAAAATACCCTTTTCACCCTCAGAGTTTGATGTAATAGTTCATTTTATCCTAGTTTTTTTAAAACAATAGTGTAAAACACCCTTCAATTAATTTACCGTAGTTTACTATTGTTTATAATTCATTGAGGGCAAAATAGGATTTTCAATTAAAGAGAAAGATTTAAAAAAATAAAAGTTGACGCCTAAGTGAAAAGGAATTTTATCCTATCCTGAAAAAGATGAAATTTTTTTTATCTCTTTAATTGAAAATCTTATTTTTCCCTCAATGAATTATAAATAGTAGTAAACTAACGATAAATTAATGGAAGGGTGTTTTGGGCAATTGTTTAAAAAATTGGGATGAAATTAGCTATTACATTAAACTCTAAGGGTGAAAAAGGTATTTTTCTCATTGTATTAAAAAAAATAAACTAACGATTGTGATTAGATGGTGATATAGCAATATGTTATAGATACCATGTCAAATTGTTACATTATCGTTCGTATACATAATTTACATGTCAATATGTATAATGTGTATACATACCTTTTAATTCTATTTTGGTGCCCTCACTCTTTGTTTTAGCACCATGAGGTAGTACTTTCTCAAGCTTTGTTAACCCTAGATTTAAGTACCAAAAATAGACACAATATTCATATTTGTACAAGTACACTCTTTAATTATCCTGTGAGCCAACGTGGAGGAAAAATAATGGTAAAAGAAGAGTGGTGGCAAGGGTCAAAATAAATAAATAAACTTTAAGGAGAAAAAGAGAAAGTCAAAATAAATTTTGGAAGCATCAATTTAATTGACAATCTTATTTTGCCCTCAATGAATTATATTCAAACGGCAAGAAACTAATAGTAAATTAATCGAAGGGTGTTTTGCGCTATTGTATTAAAAAAAAAGGAATGAAATGAGTTATTACATCAAATCCTGGAGGAGTGAAAAGAGCTATTTCCTTATGTATATTAATTATATGCCTTTCAAGTTTGTAACTAATGCAAGAATATTAAAAAATAACAATCCCCAAAAAACTAAAAATTGCTTACCCTATTATATGCAAGAACCTCATAGATATCCTCATGATGCCACAATCGAGTACGGTTTCCAGGATTTGTTGATTCTTGCCGGACAATTTCCCTACCCAATTCTTGCAGCAAATCATGCATTGTTATCTTGTTGTATGGATTAATAGCAATGAGAGACTTATCAACAAGAATACTTATTCCTATTTCTGGGTAGAAGCCACTTGCCTCAAGGAATTTCTTTGCTAGATATACATCCTCACCTTTAAAGAAACAGGCAACATCTAGGAAAATGTTTTTCTCGTCATTGTCCAAGTCATCGTAACTTATTTTTAGCACATCTAGGATATTTTGATGGAGAAAATTTTTCAATTTTTTTATTGCATTTTCCCAAACTTCCTTTTTCCTTTCAAATAGATAGCAACCCAAAATTTTAAGAGCTAAAGGAACACCTTGAGCGTAGTTTATAACCTTGTCTGACAGTTCCTTATAATCTACATCCACAAGGTTTTGTCTGAAGGCATGTCTAATAAAAAGCTCAAGTGCATGATCATTTCCTAAACCCTTCATCTCATATATTTGGTTGACATGACAATTTCTAAGCACTTGTTTATTTCTTGTGGTAATTAAGATTCGACTCTCAGGCAGTAACCGATCAAGACTTCCAACTAAGGATTCGATTTGGTTTAAACAAGTCACATCATCTAAAACAATCAGAACCTTCCTGCAGCTAAGCCTTCTAAAGTTGAGGTCAATATGTGGAATCACATTTACATCCTTCAATACTTCTGAAAGAAGTTTTTGTTGCAAGAAAGCTAATCCTCCCGCTTTTTGTGATTCTTCTCTAATATTTTCAAGGAAGCAAGAACCTTTAAAGTTTCTAGAGATTCTGTTGAAAATCACCCTAGCAATTGTTGTCTTGCCTATACCACCAATGCCCCAAATCCCTAATAGAGGTGCAGCACCCAAGAGAGACTCATTTTCCTCAACTCTTGATTCTACTCCGACCAGCTCGTTTTTGCTATCACATGGGACCACTTTGGGCAGTTTCTCCAAAATGTCATTAACAACTTTCTTTGTAAGTTCAGATTCATTCCTAGCAAATAAAAAATATAGCATTAAGTTCAAAAAGAGACAAAAACAGAGTTTTTTTATTAGTTCCAATTGTTAATTTGATGCCAATTTTTTTGCTTTGAAACAAGTCATATAACCGTATTAGAACTTGAGTAAATAAAACAATTATAAAAATTGTGTAAGATATTATGCAATCTAATCGTCTTCACGAAATGATTTAATATTTGATACTATAATTTTTTATATTGATGAGTACCCTAATAAAATAATTATAAAATTGGTAGCAAATTGACTGTTACTGTTACCTGATGACAAAAGAATCAAAGCCACAGAGATTGGCTGATTCCGTCAAAGCACTCCTCCATCTTTGCATCTTCTCTGGAAATTTTTCTTTAAGCTTCGAAAATGAAACCCCAAAACTCCCAATTTGCTTTCCCACATGTGATGGATCGACCCGATAGAAAACTGGTATCACAATCTGTGCATATACTTTCCTGCAATCGAGGACCTTTGAAAGTTCATCTAGACACCATCCCGAAGAAGCATACTTTTCTGAGAAAATGATAATTGAAATGCTTGATGCTTCAATTGTATCAAGAAGAGACTGTGAAATTTCATCTCCCCGGTTGAGTTGGTCATCAATGAAAGTTTCAATACCTTTCTGACACAAGGCTGAATAAATATGGCTAGTAAAGTTGTCGCGGGTGTCTTCTCCACTGAAACTAAGAAAAACATCACGCTTGTTGTTTCGAGGATTAGAAGAGGAGGAAGAAGAAGCCATCATGCACAGACTCAGTACAGTCTAATGGATGAAAGATTTTGATCGGATGAAAATGAAAATAATTGAACGCGAGACTGAACAGTATATCGAATTATAGATGAAGCTAGTTCTTTTTAATTTTTTTTAAACCGTGATGTCATAATACATAACTAAGCCTCACTAGCGTTCAAGGATGTTTATTCGTACTTATATTTTATTAAAAAAAGATTATTTTTTAATATTCAAATGATATCTATTTTTCTTATATTTAAAAAAAATATTTTTATTTAATTATTTTTCAATTAAAAGAAAATTTAAGTTTTTATATTATAATATAAGGACTCGAACTATTGTTGCGTCATATTTGAAAGTAAATGTTCATCACTTTAGAAGCTTCTAATAAATAAATTTGTAATAATTTTATCTTATTTTTTAAATAGAATTTTTTTCTAATATGATGTATAATAACTCAAGTATTAATTAATAATTAATTAATAAATAATTAAATCTTATTTGTACATTATGACTTAGAAAAATTAAATCTTACTACTTAGATGCTTTCAGCGGAGGATCCTATCCTCTTATTTTCATTTTCCGTGAGCAATGCAATAATTTGATTGGTCAGTTTTGTTAACTTGCCCGAGTCTAATTCCAGCCACAAAACAAATAATGGAGGACGGCTGGAAAGAAAGATAAATGACTGTCCCCTCCTAAGGGGCAAAAGTAAAAGACCACCCCACTTCTAATCTTTGTTAAATAATTATGCAGATCATTTTTTTTTTCCAAAGTAATTGCGTAGATCATTTTAGTTCAAATAATGATCAGACAAATTCTTTCTGTTTTCTTTTTTTGGATTTTACTCTTTAATTATACCACCTTACCATTTTAACTGAATTGTATAGTTTTATGATTAAGGCTTGATATTGGTTTATTTTGATTTTAAATTAGATTTATAAAGTGCTCACTTTCTGAAATTTGCTATCTTTAATTAAAAAAGGATAAACTTCACCATACCCCCTCGCAAAATGAAAATCTTCAAATCGCCCCCTTACTATTGAAAACATTAACCTACCCCTCAAAAATCATTATTTGTATGTTATTTTTAACGGCTAAAAGGGTAAAACGGTATTTGTACATTCCTCTAACAGTAAAAAAATGGAAAAAAGTCAAATCTTTATATGGGTTAATTTTTATGGGCTCAAATCTTTCTAAATTTTTCAAAACACACATAAATATTTTAAATATTTATGATATGCGTCCCGAATATTTTAAAATATTTTCATTTTGCACCTATATGTCAAATTTTGTTCGAACTGATTAAATTTTAATTTTTTTTATTTAAAAAATTTATTTTAAAAATAAATAAAGAAATTAATTAAAGTTATAAAAGAAAAAGAATAACATTTTACATTTTTATATTTATTATTATAATCATTATTATTCTTTTTCCTTTTGCAAAGGTATTTAAAAAAATATATGGATAAAAAAAAATCAAAGAACAAAAGAAAAATGCAACCACAAACTTAATCTAAAACTTCAAAACCCTTCTCACCAAAATCACTGTCATTGCACACAACCTAGAACTCTTCAAATCTTTTGTTTATTCATCAAACTGAACATAATAAACAATAATAAAATAAATTCATTCTTTTATTATTAATATGGTTAGTTCAAGATTAAAGAATATTTATAATTTAAAATTAAGTAATCCCAAATATCATTATTATTGTAATATTTGTGTAGTTTAGAAGTCTGTCTCTTTATTATTATCATTATTATTCTTTTTTTCATTTTGTAAAGGTACTTAAAGAAAATATAGATATAAAAAAAGGAAAATCAAATAACAAAAGAAATATGCTACTGGAGTTTCACCAAACAAATGAAAGGAGTAAGGATGAGAAAAATGAAAGGAAAGAAAAAAGAAATGCTATTGGAGTCATATACATGAAAGACAAAAAATGAATAAAAAGACGAAGAAAAAGTAAGGATGAGAAAAAAAAAATGAAACGAAAAGAAGAAGGAGTAAGGATGAAAAAAATGAAAGGAAAGAAAAAAAGTTACTGGAGTCATGTACATGGAAGAAAAGAAAAAAAATGAAGAAAAAGATGAAGAAGGAGTAAGGATGAGGAAAAAACAAATGAAAGGAAAAGACAAAGGAGTAAGGATGAGAAAAAAAAATGAAAGAAAAGATGAAGAGAAATGAAAGAAAAAGACGAAAATGGCATTATCGTAATTTATATATGATGGCATGTCTTGTAACTTATTTAACTAACATGTCTAATTTAGGAAAATTATCAATTTATTTAGACTCATTAAGTCATTTCTAACACTTTATTTTTTAATTTATTTTTCAATGACTAGTCATACATCAACTACTTTTTTTCATTTTCCAATGACTAGTCACACATAAACATTTTTTTTATTCTCACAATACCGTTACAATAATATTCTGTTAAGGTACGGGTGTTGTCGTACTTTTATGAGTCAACGGCGGTCAATGGTTAAAGATAACGAGTTTTAGGAGGTAACTTAATGTTTTCAATAGTAAAGGGGGTGATTTGAAGATTGTCACTTCATGAAGTGGGTAGGCTGAAATTAACCCATTAAAAATTTAAAAATTACAATTAAACTATATTTAATTATTTATAGAATACACCATCTCATAGGTAGTCTTCAATAATATTTTCAGATTTTAATTTAAAAAATGGTCTCTTTGGAAACTCAAAAGTCTTAACTTCTCTTCGAAGTTGATGCAAAAGTGACTTTGTTGTTTTTATTTTTTATACAATAATATAATAATAGAATTTTATTAATATTTACAATTAAAAAAATCTATTAAAACTACCATTGATAACTTTAGTATAAGAGAGCTTAAATTTTTACTCTTATATAATGCTAGAGAAATATCTATTCTACTGTATTAGCAAGAAAGAAATGTGCCCCACTTAATTTTATTGGAAGGAAAATTGAGTCGCAATTATTGATACTTTCAGTCAAAAGTCTATCAAATTATCCTTGATAAATTTAGTATAGCCTGACCTAAATTTCTATTCTCATATAATATTAGAAAATTAGCTACTCTGCTGTATTAACAAAAAATATTTTTTCCCTTAATTTAATAGGAAAGAAGATAAAATTCCAATAATCATTACGGAGACTCGAACTCATAAAAACTTATGAGTGCATAAATTGTGCCAAAGAGCCCATTGGCCCATATAGACATAACTTGAATTATGGCTGTGTATGGGGATAGTAAAAATATCTGGATCTGACCAAATTCGTAAATATTGAGATAAAGGAAATTTGGAATCCGCACATTAAAAAATATAAATTGGATGTTAAAAATTAAGATTCGTACAAATCCGGATCGGGATCTAGATACAAGTGCATCTAGAAAATCAAATATCTGGATCCATATTATTTTTTATTCAATTATTTATTAAATTAAAAAATATATAAGTTAAATGAAAAAAATGAAACAACCTATGTGGACTTGTGGTGGTGTTAAACTTGAATTTATGTTATTCTGGATGTTGGATTTATGTTGTGGTACTTTTATTTATGGGTTTATAGTGTTGCTGTATGTTATATATGCTAAGTGTTGAATTATTAATTGTTGAATTATGATTAGATTTAATGATGCAAGTGCTTTAGTGCCTTATAACATTTTATATAAGATGCTATCGAAACATTTATAACAAGTATTGTAGCACCTAAATTAGGTTATGAAGATTGGCAGTTGATTTTTCATATTGTATTTTTTTTAAATTCCTATTATTTCTTTGCTTATTTAGCGAATGTTATCTAACTGTAACAATCTATAAACATTATAAAATCGTTCAAGTCATTCAATCGATGTGTAACAGTGTCCAAACAACGATAATCATGTCAGAACAATTCAATTAATACATAGAAAACGTACAATGAAAGATGACGATGGTTCTGTCAAACTCGTATGTTTTTCTTTTGATCAAGAATCAAAAGAAACTTTTCTAACTCTTACTTTAACTTCAGCTACAAAAATTATGATCAATATCCTCACAAACAAGAAAGTTTGTCTTGGTCAAATGGTAGCTGCACATATGACATAAACAAACCACTACTAGAGTGTAGAGAGACATACAAACTCATCACATAAATATATAATAAACCAAGCTATAGAAAAACAAAGAAACCAAGCTATAGGAAAACAATAATTACATATAGAGGAAGAGTAATTTACAGAAATGTACCAGCTGCTGCGATGGACGTCTTCTAGCACATGCCATATGCCAGTCTTTAGGGGCATGGTTCCTCTTCTTCTGTTGAATCCGAAGAATCTGGGGCGTACAGTAAATGGATCCCACATTTTTTCACAAGGCAATACTCCAAAATTTCACAACCAAATTCTTCTTTAAAATAGAACTGGATAGCCTCAGGAACCCAATTGTTCTCCCAAAAAGTAAAAAATTCCTTATCATCGAAGAAATCGTCCCCCAAAAGTAAGTGATCTGACTCTACATATCTAATTACTGCCAGAGGTCTCTGTATGACATGTGAATCACAATCTTTGGGTTTGACTTTGATTTCACAGAATAATCTAAACCTCTCTTCTCTGACATCTTGATGGTCTCCAAATCCTACAACAGCGCTAAAAGCAAAGCCGAGTACTCTGTTTTTATTGAAGAAATCTGGTGTCATCTCCAAGGTCATAGAAGATCCCTCGCTTTTAAAGCTAAACCACTCTGGAATTTCATTTCCAGGTAATAAGACATGACCCTTAGATCCTGAAAAAGGTATCTGTACCACAAAAATCATAATTTTAATTAATTTTAAAAAAGTTAACATTTTATTTTATTTTTCGGTGTATTAAACTATTTGGTATCCAAAGATCACATTGGGTCACAACTAATCCAGATTCGAGTCGGGTACTAAGGCTTTTCAACAAGTATTTAACGTGCATTCAAGTCTCAACCGGAACCTTTAGTAAAACAACCCCATGCTAGTTGATCTACGCGCTTGTTGGTAAAGTTAACATTTTATAAATAAATTAAAAGAAGAAGAGACTAGAGAAAGCCAAAGACACACCTTTTCCTCTACTCGTTTCCGACGTTCAGTTGCCATATGCTTAAACTTTTGTAGAACATCTTGGAGAATTCCTCTGGTCACATTCTGATCCATTTTATAATTATCGCTCAGGTCAATACACGGACGATAAGGTTCATCCCTTAAGAATAAACCTGATAATGATTCCAGTGCCGTGCAATGATGTGCATCCAACTCAAGCAGAGAGCAAGGAAGCTCTGGTAAGGATTGAAGCCTCTCACAATGACTCAAGCGGAAATATAACAACGTAGAAAGTTGTATAATGCTTTCTGGTATTCTCTCAAAATTGTTTTTATCTAGATACAAGTTTATAAGTGAGGATAACATGCCAAGATTTTCAGGTAACTCTGTGATGCCGCAATCAGTTAGGTCTAAACACCATAGACCTCGTAAGGCGCCACTTAAAGATAATGTCATAGGCAATGATAAACCCTTGGTTCCCTTGAAATCTAATTTTCGAACGTTATTCAAACGGACAATGGATGATGGTACTTCTCTTATGCCAGTTCCTTCAGCATGCAAGTAACCCAAAGCTTCTAAATTTCCAAGTTCGTCAGGCAATCGCTGAAGTTTTGAGCAACCATTGAGGATAAGAGCTCTAAGACATGTCAACTTACATAGGTTGCTTGGGAGACTCTTAAGCTTTTTACAATTTTGAACGTCCAAGATAGAAAGCCCAGAGATGCAATCGATGGATGAAGGCAGTTCTTCAATTGCAGTTCCATTTAAAATTACCTCTTCTATATTAACAGCCGATGACATCTCTGGAAGCCTCTTCAGTTTTGAGCAGCCGAAAAGATCAAGTTCTTTAAGAAATTCCAAATGAAACATTTCAGCTGGAAGGCTTTTCAAGTTTTTGCAACCGCTTAGTTTGAGACTAACTAGCTTGTTCAGATGTGGAATCAACGAGGGGTTTGGAGATTTGGTAATAGTATTGCAGGCGGCGATGATTTTCCGCTTTAACTTACCATAATGCTGCTCAGGCAAAAAAGAGGCCAAGAAAAATCATTAATTATTAGCATTTGTGATATATAATTAAACATTGTTACTAAAACATTGCACATTTAATATCTATATATACATACCTGGTTACCACTCCAAAGTTCTTCAATATTGCTACGAGGCATTTCAAGTAAAACAAGTTTCTCTGGGTCAATATTTGAAGGCAAAGATTTCAACGGATATCCGTGCCAATGAAGATACCTTATTTCAGCAAATACAGGGCTTTGAAAATTAGACACCTTACATTTGTTCTCTCCCTTATGAATCGAGCTATAGAATTTCAAAAATCTCAATTTACGCATCTTAGTGAAAGTGTCGGAATTTAGATGGATCTCTTTTACTTTAGACATATCCAAGCACATGCCTTCAATTGCTTCAGTTCCCTAATATTTAAAAAAAAAAATCCACAAAGTTAAAACCAAATATTATATAATTCAGTTGATGGGTATTGTTAGGCTGTCCAACTTGTTATTATAAATGCACAAAGAAAGATATGTAGGATACAAACTTTTACATACAAGTTGAAGTGGCATTTATAATATGTACTGCCACAATCATTAACAATAATCTATGTATGATTTCTGGTAAGTGGATCTATTTTCACTTTCAGTTAGAAATAATACTAAGATTTGTATTGAACTATGGGGTAAACTCAAAAAAGAAAAAAAAAAAAAAAGACTAAGAGGCTAATTAATTTAAATAGACCCTGCTCATCAAGCTAGTTTGATTGGTTAGTGAGTCCGAAGGATTGGTCGCTGAATCAAGAGTAGCTCCCACAGGTTCTTATTACAGGGTGCCATGCAAATATGACAATATCATTTAACTTTAATTTCTAAAAACTTTAATTTCTGAAAAGTTTTAAGTGTAACTAAAGGATCTAAAAAGTGAAGAGATTATATAATGATGCAATAATAATAATAATAATAATAATAATGAAAGGCTATTGAAAGGTGAGGAAATTCAGTGTTTAGAGAAGAACAAAGTTGATGAATAATGTGAAAAGTTTAAGTTATGTGTTCAATTGTAACCTATAAAAAAAAACCATAAAGTTATATCAAATTATATAGCTATTGCTTTTTAGTAAAACTTATAATAGCAAAGAAACATATCAGTACAAGTAATACTATCTTTAAAAAGTATGTATACATATTGACATATAAATTATGTATATGAACGATAATATACAATTTGACTTGGTATCTATAATATATTGCTACATCACAATCTAATCACAATCCTTAGTTTTTTTTTTTTTTTTAATACAATGAGAAAATACCCTTCTCACCCTTAGAGTTTGAAGTAATAGCTCATTTTATCTCAGTTCTTTTAAGCAAAAGCCCAAAACACCCTTCTATTAAATTATCGTTACTTTACTATTGTTTATAATTCATTAAGGGCAAAATATAATTTTCAGTTAAAGAGATACAAAATTTTCATATTTTTCGAGATAGGATAAAATTCCTTTTCACTTAGGCGTCAACTTTTATTTTTTTAAATCTTTCTCTTTAATTGAAAATCCTATGTTACCTTCAATGAATTATAAATAGTAGTACACGAACGATAAATTAATGGAAGGGTGTTTTGTATTATTGTTTAAAAAACTGAGATGAAATGAGATATTACATCAAACTCTTAAGGGTGAAAAGGGTGTTTTTTTCTCATTGTATTAAAAACAAATAAACTAACTAACGATTGTGATTAGATTGGGATATAACAATATATTATAGATACCATGTCAAATTGTGCATTATCGTTTGTATACATAATTTACATGTCAATATGTATAATATGTATACATATTTTTAATTCTATTTTGGTGCCCTCACTCTTTGTTTTAGCACCGTGAGGTAGTAACTTCTCAAGCTTTGTTAACCCTAGATAAGTACCAAAAACAGACACAATATTCATATTTGTACAAATACACTCTTTAATTATCCTGTGAGCCGACATGGGGGAAAAATAATGGTAAAAAAAGAGTGGTGGCAAAGGTCAAAATAAATAAATAAATTTTAAGGAGAGAAAGAAAATGTCAAAATAAATTTGGAAGCATCAATTTAATTGACAATCTTATTTTACCCTCAATGAATTATATTCAAATGGCAATAAACTAATAGTAAATTAATCCGAAGGGTGTTTGGCGATATTGTTTTTTAAAAAAAAAAGAATGAAATGAGTTATTACATCAAATTTTGGAGGAGTGAAAAGAGCTTTTTCCTTATGTATATAATTATATGCCTTTCAAGTTTGTAACTAATGCAAGAATATTAAAAAATAACAATCCCCAAAAAACTAAAAATTGCTTACCCTATTATATGCAAGAACCTCATAGATATCCTCATGATGCCACAATCGAGTACGGTTTCCAGGATTTGTTGATTCTTGCCGGACAATTTCCCTACCCAATTCTTGCAGCAAATCATGCATTGTTATCTTGTTGTATGGATTAATAGCAATGAGAGACTTATCAACAAGAATACTTATTCCTATTTCTGGGTAGAAGCCACTTGCCTCAAGGAATTTCTTTGCTAGATATACATCCTCACCTTTAAAGAAACAGGCAACATCTAGGAAAATGTTTTTCTCATCATTGTCCAAGCCATCGTAACTTATTTTTAGCACATCTAGGATATTTTGATGGAGAAAATTTTTCAATTTTTTTATTGCATTTTCCCATACTTCCCTTTTCCTTTCAAATAGATAGCAACCCAAAATTTTAAGAGCTAAAGGAACACCTTGAGCGTAGTTTATAACCTTGTCTGACAGTTCCTTATAATCTACATCCACAAGGTTTTGTCTGAAGGCATGTCTATTAAAAAGCTCAAGTGCATGATCATCTCCAAAACCCTTCATCTCATATATTTGGTTGACATGACAATTTCTAAGCACTTGTTTATTTCTTGTGGTAATTAAGATTCGACTCTCAGGCAGTAACCGATCAAGACTTCCAACTAAGGATTCTATTTGGTTGAAACAAGTCACATCATCTAAAACAATCAGAACCTTCCTGCGGCTAAGCCTTCTGAAGTTGAGGTCAATATGTGGAATCACATTTACATCCTTCAATACTTCTGAAAGAAGTTTTTGTTGCAAGGAAGCTAATCCTCCCGGCTTTTGTGATTCTTCTCTAACATTTTCAAGGAAGCAAGAACCTTCAAAATTTCTAGAGATTCTGTTGAAAATCACCCTAGCAATTGTTGTCTTGCCTATACCACCAATGCCCCAAATCCCTAATAGAGGTGCAGCACCCAACAGAGATTCAATTTCCTCAACTCTCGATTTTACTCCGACCAGCTCGTTTTTGCTATCGCATGGGACCACTTTGGGTAGTTTCTCCAAAATGTCATTAACAACTTTCTTTATAAGTTCAGATTCATTCCTAGCAAATAAAAAATACAGCATTAAGTTCAAAAAGAGACAAAAACAGAGTGTTTTTTATTAGTTCCAATTGTTAATTTGATGCAGATATATATATATTTTTTGCTTTTAAATTAGTCATATAACAGTATTAGAACTTGAGTAAATAAAACGATTATAAAAATTATGTAAGATATGATGTAACCTAATCATCTTCACGAAATGATTTAATATTTAATACCATAATTTTTTATATCGATGAGTACCATAATAAAATAATTACAAAATTGGAAACAAATTGACTGTTACTGTTACCTGATGACAAGAGAATCAAAGCCAGAGAGATTGGCTGCTTCCGTCAAAGCACTCCTCCATCTTTGCATCCTCTCTGGAAATTTTTCTTCAAGCTCCGAAAATGAAACCCCAAAACTCCCAATTTGCTTTCTCACATGTGATGGATCGACCCGATAGAAAACTGGTATCGCAATCTGTGCATACACTTTCCTGCAATCGAGGATCTTTGAAAGTTCATCGAGACACCATCCCGAAGAAGCATACTTTTCTGAGAAAATGATAATTGAAATGCTTGAAGCTTCAATTGTATCAAGAAGAGACTGTGAAATTTCATCTCCCTGGTTGAGTTGGTCATCAATGAAAGTTTCAATACCTTTCTGACACAAGGCTGAATAAAGATGGCTAGTAAAGTTGTCACGGGTGTCTTCTCCACTGAAACTAAGAAAAACATCATGCTTTTTGTTTCGAGGATTAGAAGAGGAGGAAGAAGAAGCCATCATGCACAGACTCAGTACAGTCCAATTGATGAAAGATTTTGATCGGATGAAAATGAAAATAATTGAACGTGAGACTGAACAGTATATCGAATTATAGATGAAGCTAGTTCTTTTAAATTTTTTTTAAACAGTGATGTCATAATAGATAATTAAGCCTCACTAGCGTTCAAGGATGTTTATTCGCACTTATATTTTATAAAAAAAAAAGATTATTTTTCTAATATTCAAATGATATCTATTTTGCTTATATTTTATAAGACAAAAATTATTATTTTTAATTTAATTATTTTTTAATTAAAAGAGAAATTAAGTTTTTATATTATAATATAAGGACTCGAATTATTGTTCCGACATATTTGAGAGTAACTGTTCACAACTCTATAACCTTCTAATAAGTAAATTTTTTATTAATTTTCTCTTATTTTAAAATAAACTTTTCTCCCAATATGATGTATGATAACTCAAGTATTAATTAATAATTAATAAATAAATAATAATTAAATAATTAAATCTTATTTATATAAAAGCTCATTAGAGGGAGGATTTTATTCTTTTATTTTCATTTTCCGCGAGCAATGCAATAATTTCATTGGTCAGTTTTGTTAACTTGCCCGAGTCTAATTCCAGCCACAAAACAAATAATGGAGGATAGCTGGACAGAAAGATAAATGACTGTCCCCTCCTAAGTGGCAAAAGGAAAAAACCAGCCCCACTTCTTAACTTTGTTAAACAATTATGCAGATCATTTTTTTTTCGAAAGTAATTGCATAGATCATTTTGCTTCAAATAATGATGAGAGAAATTTTTTTTTTTATATTTATTTTACTCTTTAATTACACCACCTCACCATTTTAACTGTATTGTATAGTTTTATGATTAAGGCTTGATATTGGTTTATTTTGATTTTAAATTAGATTTATAAAGTGTTGACTTTCTGAAATTTGCTATCTTTAATTAAAAAATAATTAGAAATTACAATTCAACAATATTTAATTATTTATAGAATACGCCATCTCATAGATAGTCTTCAATAATATTTTTAGATTTTAATTGAAAAAATGGTCTCTTTGGTTCTGTTTGGGTCAAAAGTCTTAACTTCTCTTTAAAGTTGATGCAAAGTGACTTTGTTGTTTTTTTTTTTTATACAATAATATAATAATAGATATTTTATTAATATTTACAATTAAAAAGATCTATTAAAACTACCATATAACTCTAGTATAAGAGAACTTAAATTTTTACTCTTATATAATACCAGAGAAATATTTGTTTTATCGTATTAACAAGAAAGAAATGTACCCCACTTAATTTAATTGGAAGAAAAATTGAGTTGCAATTATTGATTTTTTCAGTCAAAAGTCTATCAAATTATCCTTGATAAATTCAGTATAGCTTGACCTAAATTTCTACTCTCGTATAATACTAGAAAATTATCTTCTCTACTGTATTAACAAAAAAGAATTTTACCCTTAATTTAATAGGAAAGAAGATAAAATTTCAATGATCATTACCGAGACTCGAACTCAAAAACTTATGAGTGCATAAATTGTGCCAAAGAGCCCATTGAGCCATACAGATGTAACTTGAATTATGGCCGTGTATGGGGATAGTAAAAATATTTGGATCTAACCAGATCCATAAAGATTCAGATATGGAAAAATTCAAAGATGCACATTAAAAAATATAGATTGGATGTTAAAAATTAAGATTCGTATAGATCCGGATCGGGATCTAGATATAAGTGTATCTAGAAAGTTGGATATCCGGATCCGCATTATTTTTTAATTCAATTATTTATTAAATTAAAAAATATATAAGTTAAATGATAAAAATGAAATGTATGTGGACTTATGGTGGTGTTAAACTTAGATTTATGTAATTATGGATATTTGATTTATGTTGTGGTACTTTTATTTATGGTTTTGTAGTATTGTTGTATGTTATATATACTAAGTGTTGAATTGTTGATTGTTGAATTATGATTAGATTTTATTTGATTCTATAAGGTAAATTTGTTGAATTTTAAATTATATTTGAACTTAACATTATAGATCTAGATATCTGAAAAATTTACGAGCAATTTGTAGGGGCATTACATCCGAATTTTTAAGTATAAGCAATGTAGTCGCTTAGACTATATTGATTAGGAAGATTCTTTTGTTTTTTTTTTTTGGTTTTCCTTGATATGCTCAAATTAATGGATTTTTTAAATTTACTTATATTAAGAAAATCTATTTTTAGGCCTCTCTTAATTAATAATTATCGTACAATTAAGAATTTTTATAGAATTTTATCCTTAATGTTAAAAAACTATAAATAATAGTATTATCTAACCATTAATTCATTATTAGTTCTTCTAAGAAAAAGATTAAATTCTTTATCTGTTTAAAAAAAATCCTTAATTATTTAACATTATAAAATTTCGTGCGCTCTTCTCTATAAAGAAAATTATTACATTTATTGATTTTTTTAAAGTAAAAAAAGGGGTTTCTTGAAATAATAGTTCTAAAAAATGTAAAAAATGTATCTTCTTGACTAGCTTTTTTATTTTTTTACTATTTTTTTATTTGTTGATATTTAATATATAGTTAAAAATTGATTGAATCTTATACTCTTTTATATTTATTTGAGTATTGAAGTTATTGAATGTAAAGAGGCCTTATTGAAGAAAATTTCGTCTAAGGCCCCACCACTTGGATCCGAATCTACATATTTTTTTTGTAAATGTAGATGTAAATGCAAATCTCAAAATATCAATACAGATTTGAATTCAGATGCACCTGCTTATATTTTCGATTTTTTTTTTGTAAGTTCACACGTAGGTCAAAAAAATTGAATGGGACTGTGAGTATGTAGATTTATCTTTTCGCCTCTTCCTTGATCCTTCTGGGTGAAGTTCAGTGATAATTTTATTTCATCTCATTTTCGTTTCCATTAAGCAGCTTTTGTTGACTTTTAACGGAAAGAAACAAATAATTGATTGCAGCTAAAAAAATTAAGTAATTTTCCAATTTTTTTTAGATATCTATATTATCATTTTACACAGATTTTCTAATACAGTAGATGCCAACGAAGATGGCCAAAGTAGACAGAAACAGGCAAATGTCGGTTCCACGTGAGTACGTTTTATAATTGTGCCAGAGTCGGTGTCAAAAATCATAGTGATATAATTTTAAAAAATTCAATAAATAATAAATACTAAATTTCTAATCCATTTGAAATATTTTTCATTTAATAAATTGACAACAATCCTTGAGGTGTTGAAAATATTGAAAGATAAGCTGAATTTAATACTATAATATATATGGTTTTAACACCATAATATAAATATTTTTTTACGTATACAACTAAACTATCATTTAATCATTGATCTTCTATTTAATTTCAGCAGTTGATTTTTTTATAAAAGTCAAGACTGAAATTTTTTTTTTCTACAATAGTTGAGGCAACCGATAAAATCATTACTAATATCATGAATAGGTAAATCATTGAATACAAATTATCTTTATTAGTCACAACTATTTGTCTTCCTACCTCACCAATCTCTTTAAATCCTGAAAATCTGTTGTTATAACCTACATCTATAATGTATTTGCAGTACCAGGAACACCGGCCATCTAGTACTACCAAATTAAAAATTAAAAGAAGTAACATGTACATGGATTCGAAATCGATAATTCAAAGAAAAGGACAACTAACCCTCAAGATTTTAATAAAATAGTCATACAGACCCTAAGTTTTCAATTAGGAACACCAAAACCCTTTGGCTCTATTAACAAGAATTTACTCTAATATGCCACTATAAATTTTAAAATAAATTCAAATAATTAAAATTTATTTTAATATTTTACCAACAATTAGACATATTTCATTATAAAATTTCAATTATTTGGAATATTATGTAAAATAATTTTAATACTATTAATAAGTGAGATATATTTATTAATTATAAAAACTATTTAATCCAAAGATTTATTTAGATCGTTATAATACATACATATTTTGTTAAAATAAATTTTAGATATTAAAGAATTCTTATTAATCTACTAAACATATTAAATTATTTACATTTATTAGAAAAATATGGGCACATCTTGTCAAAATGAATATTTAATTTCAGTCATCTGCCGAGGTATGGTTTGATTTTGACTTCAGAGAACAATTTACACTACGTCATTTCTCTGAGATGATGGTCCCCAAATGCTACAATAGCGCTAAAAGCAAAGTCGAGTACTTTGTTTTTATTATCACTGAAGGAACCTGCTGGTGCTGGTGCCATCTCCAAGTTTATGGAAGAAGAAGAAGAAGATCCCACAATTTGAAACCTAAACCACTGTGGAATTTCATTCCTAGGTAAATAGCGTACTGGACAATGTATCTGTATGTACTACAAAAATCATTATTCTAAGGAAAGATATAAAAATGTATAATTAGAGTACTGATGTGATCTACAATTCTATATTTTATTAGTCATATTATTTAATAGTATAATGATGGCTTAATAGTATAATATCATAATACCAATAAATTTTATGGCTTAAAAGTTTTCTTGAGTTTTAACAAAGTCTAGGGTCTTGGATTGAAACATTTTTATGTTTAATTATATTTAAAAAAGGGATATTATCAATTTACTACCAAACTTTTACTGACATATCATGTCAGTACCATGGTTTGATGAAAAGTGCATTTTACTACCAAGGTTTTTCGCGGTTATCATTTTACTACTAATTCGTTAACAACGTTAGAAAATTGCTGATGTGTTGCTGATGTAATAAGGGCATAAAAGACATTTCCGGATACAAGGGCATTAAAGACATTTTGAGTTGAAGCAAAACGCAGCGTTTTGACAGAATATTTAAGAAAAAAATCGACCGGCCCCCTCTCTCATTCTGAAACCTCCGTCTCCGATCTCTCTTCATCGGTGCTGAGTGACGGTCGACTCCACTACCATTTGCGCTCTCCACTGTGAAACCTCCGTCTCCGATCTGTCTCCCTCGCAACTGAGTGACGACCGAGTCCATTAGTGTTTTGCGCTCTCAACTGTGAGTTGTTGACTCTGGCTTTTGTATTCGCTTATTGTTCATAAATTTTTTCGTTAATTAAATTGTTATTGTTTTTTGTTGTGAATAATACTTGAATTTCATAGATTATAATATTAATTTTGTAGCATAATTTTTTGTTAGTCGTTGTCCATGGTACTGACATTAGAATTTTGTTAATTTTTTGTTAATTCTGTTATTGTTGGAGATCTAGCTTTGATAATTTTTCCTTATTTTTTGTGGATCTTGTTACCAATATAAGAATTTCTGTTATTGTTTGCTTTTGATAATTAAGTTGTGAATTGTGTTATGTTCATATTACTAGAATTAACGTTACCAATTTTTGTTCACTGGTTGCTTTTTGCAGATCATGTTACCAAAACAACTTCATATAATCTACAAAGGCAAGAACCATTGTAAAGGGTTGATTGAACCAGATGAATGCAGTCTGCTGCAGCTGAAGAATGAGGTGGTGAAGATTACAAGTGAAGACGGATTAACCACTCCTGAAAGTGTGCAATTAGTTGTCGCCGACCCAAGGAATAATGTGGAAGTTATTGTAGATACTGATGTAATGTTACGGATTATGTTCACGGCACATGACTCGTTACAAGTGCCAATATTTAAAGTCACTGTGTTGCCAACCCTACGTCCTGATTTAGAACTTGGTGGGGTGATACAATCCCTGCTACATGCCTTAGGAGTTCAGCTATCTGCAGAGCAAGTTGCATGGGTAAATGAAAGTGGAAATGAACCACTATCTAGGAGTGGAGGCATTCATGCGCCACAAACAAACCTTGCTGAGAATGTTAGGTGTGAGACTGATGCTGATGAAGATGAATCACCTTCCAAGAGTGAAGGCAGAGATGAACCACAAATTGTTAGGAATGAGAATGTTCAGCAGAATGTTGATGACAACGACGATGATGATTGGTTGTCAGATTTTGACAAGGAATTTACTGCTGATGGTAGTCGTATAAATCACCAAAACATAGCTGAGGATGCAGAAGTTATGGATGATGAGGGATCTAGCTCTGACAATGAATCAATTGATGCAGATCCTCAACTATTGGCAAATACATCTGACTCAGATTTTGATTTGGGTACTACTCAATTGAAAGATTATATTGAAGTGCATATGTATAAGCCAAGGCCTGATGGTAAGCATAGGCTGAGGTTAGGAGACGTGTTTGATGATGTTGACCACTTTAGGAAGGTGTTGGGTGAAGTGATGGTGGATAAAAGCTTTGAAATTACAAAGGTTTACAATGACCGTAGGAGATTTTATGGTAAATGCAAGACTGATGGTTGTCCATGGTATGTGGTGGGAGGTAAAATCAGGGGTAAGGGTGGATTTGCAATTAAGGAGTTGCATAATAAGCATGATTGCAGACAGACCGAAATGTCAGTGAATGTGACCAGCAAATGGATAGCCGAGAAAATAAAGAGCAAAGTTGCTGTGGATCCCCATGTGAAGATTTCTGTTCTTCACGAGTTTATGCAAGAGACATTTGGTGTGAGGATAGGGAATTTGAAGCTATATAGAGCTAGAGAGAGGGCAAGGACAGACATTCATGGAGACCATGCAAGGGGCTATGAGGATCTCTTTCAATATGCTGCAGTAATTCTGAAGTATGATCCAGGTGCAATTTGCAAAGTACTTTGTGATGCAGTAACTCAGCCAGAAAAAGTGTTATTTCAGAGATTTTTTATGGCATTTCCAGCCCAAAGAAATGCACTTTATAATGGTTGTAGGCCATACATTGGGTTAGACGGATGTCATTTGAAATCAAAGTATGGTGGAGTTCTCTTAGCTGCTGTAAGTATGGATGCTAATAATGGAATGGTTCCATTAGCAATAGCAGTGTGTGAGATAGAGAACACTGAAACTTGGACATGGTTTTTAGAGATTCTGCATTCGTATTTCGATAATGGATCAGATCAGATCACCTTTTGCAGCGATAGGCAAAAGGGTTTGTTGGGAGCAATTGGGAATACATGGCCGACTGCATTTCATAGGCCATGTGCTAGACATATATATTCTAACTTCTCTAAAGATCATCCTGGAGTTACTTTGAGGAATCTGTTTTGGAGAGCTGTCAGTAGCACTAATAAGTTTGACCATGCAGCTGCAATGGAAAAGTTGAAAAAAGAGAAGTTAGAGGCATGGCAGTGGTTGGAGAGAGAACTTGTTGGGTTTACTTGGGCAAGATATGAGTATGACACGAATTGCAAAGTGGATCGCACAAGTAATAACACTTCAGAGTGCTTCAACAGTTGGATCTTACCCCATAGAGATAAGCCTTGCCTGACTATGCTTGAAGAAATCCGATGCATGTTTATGACATTATTCACAGAAAGAAGAAAAGAAGCACAATCTTGGTCCAATATTCCACCTCGAGTGAAAAAGGAATTAGATGAGGCTTATGAGACCGGAAGCAAGATGACTGCAATGGCTTCTGGTGATCTTCACTTTCAGGTATACATCTAAAACATATATTTATAACTCACAAAGCACATATATTGCTTGAAATTACAATCTGAATTCATAAATTCTAGTACAGAAAGAGTTATAGCTGAACTTTTAATTATTGTGCTATTGCTCTTAGGTTAAAGACAAGAGTTATTATCCAGCGAGGAGGTTCATCGTTGATCTGTTGAGCAGGTCCTGTGACTGTGGTCACTGGGAACTATCCGGACTCCCCTGTGCTCATGCTATGGCTGCAATTAGTCATGCAAGACACACAACAGAAGAGTACCTGCCAAAATACTTCACGAAACAGGCATATTTGAACACTTATGCTGTGATGTTTAAGCCAATTCCTGATAAGGTTACTTGGGCCCCGTGTGATAGACCAAAACTTTCTCCACCTGAGATTACTAAAAAGATTGGAAGGCCGAAGAAGTCAAGGAAGAGGGCAGCCGAAAAAAAAGATCATTCTGTATCTTTGCTCCTTTTATGCTGGATGAACCACAATGTCCGAAAGTGCACTTTGAGGCCATCAATAGCAAGACAAATAAGAGCTCAGAATCAGGTATTAAAACACATACTTTTTAAATTATTTTTGTGTATACCGAGCTTAATTCTTTATTAATATTTGTTGGATATGTAATTTAAAATAGGGTCTCAGTGGGCCGGGAGAAAGTTCTAATGCAGAAACTACTGCGAAGAGAAGAAAAAGAATGGTAAATGTTGGTTTGAATATGGAATAATTTTTGGTTTGTTGTAGTTTTTCATAATTTTTTTATATTTATATATTTCAATTTAAATAGGCTGTGAGTAGTCCAGACGAGAGGTTTACACATAGTAGGGGAAGAGGAGGTAACAGGGGTCGAGGTAGCAGAGTAAGAGGAGGTGACAGAGGAAGAGGAATGGCTTATAGAGGTAGAGGTTCAGGTAGCAAAGCAAGAAGAGGTACTGTGGTGTTTTTTAATATTGTTATAATTTTCTGAATACTTCATAAATACTGAAGTATATATATATTTGTCAATACTTCATATATATATATATTTTCTGAATACTTCATAAATACTGAAGTATATATATATTTGTCAATACTTCTCATATATATATATATTTTTTTTTTCTGAATACTTCATATATATATATATATTTGTGCAGGCCGATATGAAGCTGACAATCTATCTCCAAATCCAACTCAAGGCTCACAAGCTTCACAGATCATAGATAGTTAGCAGAGTTTTATTGTTAGGATATATGTATCTGAAATGCACAAACTGTCACTAGTGCTGCTATGGTGTTTTTTTTAGGCTGCTGTGGTGTTTTTTGATTGCACAAACTATTATTAGCATTAGGCTGCTGTGGTGTTTGTTGATTGCACAAACTATTATTAGTGCATTAGGCTGCTGTGGTGTTTTTTGAATTTCAAGCACAAACTGACAGCTCTGGGAATAGGCATTTCAAGCACAAACTCTTATTTTTCACCATCGATAATGGAAGAACTTTAGATTACTTTTGACTTTGCTTACATATTAAATTACTTCTATTACATTACTTTCTCATAAATAAGCCTATCAAGAGGCCACAAATAAAAACTATGACCAATTTTAGCTTCGCTTCAATGCATCGTAGGTTTTCATTCATCTTCAGTACATCTTCATTTAGGTTCAAGCCATAACTAGATGTGCTGTTACGCATTTCTAAATCTTCTTTTGCTGCCCATTGCCAAAAATTACACTTTCTATACCTGCATATCCAAAATAATTTGTTAGGATTTGCCGACGTAGTAGATACCATAGCACATGCCCATCTACGAGATTTAGGTAAAGGTCACTGCAGGTTTCTTAGCTCGACCCGTAGAACTAATGCTTGTGTGGCTGCTGGAGGCCATTTTTCTGTTTGAATTTATATGTGTGAATGGTGAAAAATTGTTTGGTTTTCACTGAAGATAGAAAAGAGGTGGATATTGTGTTTTCAATGAATTCAAGTATTTGTTGTGCTTGATTCTTGTTGTTTTTGTATGACAAAAGTGTTTAAATTTTGATTGTGAGGTCATCTTTGGTGTTTAGTCTGAGGTTGCAGGTGTTTACTATGGGGTTGTTGGTGTGTTTCAGAATTGCAGGTGTTTAGTCTCAGGCTGCTGTTGATATAGGGTTGTTAGGGTTGAAATAAGGCCACTGGTGTCTTTGAAATAGGGTTGTTAGTGTTTAAGAGAGGTTGCTAGTGTGTTTGAAAAAAAGCTGCTGAGATGGGGTTAATATTCAAGTGAGGTTGCTGGGGTGTTTCAAACGGGTTTGCTAGTGTGTTTATAAGGCTGCTGTGTTGATTATGACTGTGAGACAGCTAGTGTTGATGAAATGGTTTGCTAATATGTTTGTAAGCCTGTAAATGCTAGCTTTTATAAGCCAAGAAAATAGCCGTTTTTGGTTCTAACGGCTATTTTCTTGGTCATTTCTTGTCACTTTTGCTTCTGTTGTTTCTTTCTTTTCATAGAGTAAAATTGTCTTTTACGTTCCTAGGGGCAGAATCGTCTTTTAACATTATTTCCGTTGAGAATTAACGTTTTGTTAACGGATTGGTAGTAAAATGATAACCGCGAAAAACTTTAGTAGTAAAATATACTTTTCACCAAACCTTGGTACTGACATGATATGTCAGTAAAAGTTTGGTAGTAAATTGATAATATCCCTTTAAAAAAAAATGATACATATCCATAAGGATTCCAAAACAAATAATATTTGTTTTCATTACTTTTTTAAATAATGATAACCCCATATGTTTTGAACGTATTTATGTTAATATTTTTGTTAAGTGTAATCCCATATGGTTTTAACGTTCATTGTCGCCATTTTGGAAATTCATTCTTTATAAAATAGGAAAAAAAATATCTACACCCCTACAGTTTGGGAAATGGTCATGTTGACCCCCAAATGTTAAATAAAGGACATCAAGAACCTCTTTTGACTATAATACCTTTGGCTCTATCAACTAAAAAAATTGACTCGAATGTTTTATAATTAATAGAAATATAAAATTAAAATAAATGTAACTACACAAAAATTTTAAAATGATGTAAATATCAAAAAAATATTTTAATACTTTACAATCTTATATTATATTAAACCAAATTTTATAATAAATAGAATCATAATATTAAAACAAGTATATACAAATTTAAATTCTTTTAATGTTATAAAAATAATTTTAATGTTATTAATATAAAATATATATTTTATTAACTGTAAGATCTATTAAACCCAAATATTTATTTGAAATTTTTACAATAAATATAAATATATTATTAAAATAAATATAATAATTTAAATTTCAAAAATTGTTTTATATATTAAAAAGTATTCTAATATTATTTGTCTACTAAACAAATTAAACCATATAAATTATATTTGTATTTATTAAAAAAATTCAAAAGTTAATATTTTAATTACTATCTATAAAGAGTATTATAGTCAAAAGTAAGTGTTGGCATCCCTTATTAAAAATTTAGGATCTAAATACTATTTGTCCAAACTTTAGGGTATAAGTATCATTTCCCCCCCTTTTTTCACTATAAAATATCAAATACTCTAGATTAAAATGAGAGAGTTAAGAGGCAGTACACCTCCACACGAACTTTTTTCCAATGGGTAGTTGCCATAAGCTGAATTTTTGGCAATCTTCGAGAATTCCTCTGAGCTTATTCCGATCCAGTTGCAAATTATCGGTCAGGACAATTTCACAACATGAGAATAGTAGTAAACCTGATAATGATTCCAGTCCCGTGCGATGATGTGCATCCAACCCAATTAGATTGAATGGAAGCTTTGGTAAAGATTGAAGCCTCTCACAATACCTTAGTGATATTTCAACTTAGAAAGACGCATGATGCTTTATAGTATTCTCTCAAAATTGTTTGTCGACAGATACAAATATTCTTTTGAGGATAACTGACCAAGGCTTTCAGGTAACTCTATGATGCGGCAATCATCTAGACGTAAACTCGTTAAAAGTGTACAAGCCATCTAAGGATAATGTGATATTGGCGTTCTTTGCTGCTGTGGCAAGAATATGTTGGTCTTTTTACTCATTTAACTGTTTGAACCTTTTAGAGTATGCTTGAAGAATAAGTAGGAGGCCATTTTCATGTTTTGTCTTGTATGCCTCTACAGAGGCTATTTAGCAATTGTGTGCGTGGCAATTGGGGACAAATGTTCCCAACTATCCTAATAAGTTACTTTTTGACCTTTTTTGTAGGCATTGTAGTTTACTGTCTCCTCCTTTTCAGCCCCAATTTTATTTTTCTATTGATTCCTTATTCTGTGTAAAATATTCAATCATTCTTTTTGGGCAACAGTAACTTTTTAAGCAGCTGACATTTTTTGATATTTTCTTTAACTTTTTTGCTTTCAAGTGGTGTAACCTACATATTATTTTGATTACTTGGTGCACCGGGCATAGGTTGATATCTTTCTGGTGACTTTTTATTGTTATAAAACTCAACATCAACATGTGGTACTCTATTACTAGTCTTTTTTCTTTTCCAAACAATATCTCGCTAGTTTCTTTATGGCGAAAGCATTTGAGGCATAAGAAACTCTTGGAAGAATTATGAATTGCATGTGATAATGTTTGGCCTTTCTTCATGGATGGTCGGTTAAGGAAGAGGTACCTTCTTTATCCTTTTCCTGTTGATCACATGGGTTTTCAGGTTTGGAAACTGCCTTCCGACTTGCTTGCATCGTCTAAAGTAAATGCCCTAATACTTGAGTAATAAGCTTTGGGGGAGAGGAACATGCACGTGGGTATTATTTGGCATAGAAATTTATTTCCCACATGTTGGTTAGTGGGAGTGTAGAGTCTTCCTTGGCTAATTTAGGGGGTAGAAGTCATAGCCTCGAGCTTCCCCGTGATATGAGTCCAAGCCATAAACCTAGGACCCTTGAGTAGTCTCTCGAGCTCGGGGAGCCCAGTCTAAAGATAAATCCCTTGTTAGTCAATCTAGAAAGAGAACCACAATACAAACTTCCCTTTGATAAATCTCCCTCTTGCTTAGTTTCCAGAATCAGTAAATCTTAATCTCTAGAGGTTAGGTAGACCTTGAGCACATTAGGGCTAAGTATAAGATTTCCTCCTCTATCTTTCTTAGGGTACCTCATAAAGATGAGGCCCTAGAGTGTCTTGCAACTAATGGGATAGCCCTTTACATTGACTTTTTCGACCTAGGACTCCACCTACTCTTCTAGCCCTTTTTTGATGTTGATGTTTAACCATTTGCAAGCTGCTCCTGGACAATTGCTTTTCAGGTATTGTGGTTAGAACTATTTGGAACAAATATTTCTCTTACAAAGTTGAGAGGGTTTTATCAATTACAGAAACCCAAGGGTTTATTGATCGCCTATTCTTTACCTGGACCACCCACAATAACTTTGTGGAAATAGATCTTGCCTTGAGAAAGGGTTATAAATATGGTTGTTGCTAGGCCATGGTAAGTGGGGCAGAGTAACCTAGCTGATGGCGAGTAAGTGAAGTTTTGGAATTCCTTCGATGAAGACAATACATGGTTCATTTCCTTTATTTTATTTTTATCTCATTTTTCCATATTTAAATTATATTTCTCACTCCTTTGTTTTATTTTTATATCAGTTTTCTATTTAAATTATATTTCTCACTTAGGACTCCTCGCAACCTTGTAGATGTCACATGGATCAAGGGAAAGTGTCACGTTTAAGAGATAAGAAGAGACGTGAGTGACTTTGAAGAAAGGATTTGAGCTTTATGAAAAGGGATGATATGTTGAGTGAGGTTAGATTGGAAAAAGCTAGTTGATTAATAGAAGCCTTTTATCTATTTCTGAGGATAAGCCATGTACGGATAGAGGGTGTTCTTGGGATAGTCCTCTTTTTTTCTATATATATTTTTTATTTTCTGCATTTTATACCCTTTTATTTTCTTCCTACCCATAGTCTTGTATTTATACGACTAACCTTTTCCCTTTGTGCATGGTGTTTGGCAGCTATGGATCCTCTCTAAAATGACTTTGATTTTTTTTTTCTACCAAATGGGCAGCGACTCCCTTGGTGGCTTGGGTATTACTCCTTGTGTGAAGAGCACCAGGCCTTCTCACTTCCTAGGGTATGAACTAGGCCACTCCAAAAATTAGACATTACTTCTTCGCTTACTTAGTAAAAGTGTTCGCGCAGTGGACCCAACTAAAATACGGGCAGCTCTAGGGGAACCTTACTACCCGCAAAAGGAAAATTGGGATCCTTTTCTCTCTGCCTAGAGATTTCATTGAAAGAGAGCTCGATTCGTTGGATAATAAAAAAAGTCTTATATCTGGCTAGATATGTTCACTATACTACCAAGTGTTAGCCTAAAGGGCTACACATATTGTAATTTCGATGATAACAAACATATGTATTAAGTGATTAATAAATATTGTATTTCACATTTTTCACTAGTTTTTGAAGGGTAATATTTATGCAAGTGAATCAAGTGAAATCAAGCTCAAGACTATGGCGAAATCAAGAATAAAGTTTAGAACTCAACGGACAAATTAGTGCGATAAATTCTTGTAAAGCCGGTATGATTTAATTGATGCATGATTTAGCATTTGAGAAGCTCAAGAGATTAATTTAGTTAATTACTTTTCATAAACTAAAAGGTTTTATTTTTATTAGGTAAAGTATTTTGTGGATTTGAGTAATTTGGACTTAAATGCAAAGTTTTGAAATCTTTGATTTTAATAAGTATTATTATTGAATTTCAGAGTTGGACCTTTTTACAAACATTTGAAATGTTTTGGGTCATACTATAATTTATGAACATTTTGGACTAAAGTGAAAGGTTTTGAGAACTTTGAAAAATATGGGTATTATGTTGAAAATGACCTTTTTGCGAAATAATAATATCTTTAGGGCCATATCATAATTTCAAAAAGTTTTGGAAAGATAACTACCCTTAGGAAATTCTGAAATTGGACTTATTTGTAAAGATTTATGACATTTTGGGCCGTAGTATAATTATAGAAAGTTTTGGGCGAAAAGTGTAAGTTTAGTGATTAGTGTTACTGTAGCAAAATTCAAAAATAACGGTAATATCACTGTTCATGAGCGGCTAGCCAGATAAATCAAGCGGCTAACCGCTTGGGCGCGGGAATTTGCCTATAACGGCTAGTTTTCGGGCTTTAACTATAAAAACTCAACTCAAACTTCATTTTAAGAACTAATGCAAGTATAAACAAGATCATATAACATATATTGAGCTTCCATTTCGCAAATCATCATTTATTGAATCATCATTGAGCTATAATTTGTTATCTACTCTTAAAGAGAGTTTCATCATATGATTTTCATTTCATCAAATCATGTTGAAAAGACTTTGAAGAGATTGGAGATAATCTCGTTATAAAGGTTCATTGACACCCTAAGTCAATTAAACATTTGAAGCCTTGGAGGCTTTGATAATGAACTCCCTCAAGCCGTGAGTTTTGACGATAACCGAACCACGAAAAATCCTTGCTTGCTTTTCTTCCTTACTTTTTTAATATTGTGCTTGATTGAATTTATTATTTTTATTTGATTAAGGAAATAGATTAAATTGTTGTGAATCAGATTGCAGATAAATTTTAAAATCCTAATTCACCCCCTCTTGCATAACTTGCATTTCACCAAGAACATCCCTTAAGTGACAAAGATGGATAGGTTGAGCTTGAGTAAACATTATAGTCAGGTATTTAAAGCCTATTAGGATGTGAATATTTTTTTTTTTTATTTTAGCTCTTTTTCTCATTTGCTCCCTTTTTTTCTTGTGTATTTACTAGGGTATGTTTTACTGGTTGCAGGCAGATTTTTGTTCGACTCAATATTTTTAAAAACTTAATAGTATCTTTAACGCTTAGTCGAAGGTTGAGAAATTGAAAGGTGAATCCAAAGTTGTAAGTCTTGTGAAGAGAAGCTTGATCAGGAAAACAAAGCTTTGAAAGGGTGCCTTAATAATTTATTCGATGAGAAAGATCGTGAGGCCAAAGATCATGAGGAGTTGTAGGTTGAAACCGCATAATGACTAAAGTTTGGAGTATAGAAACCAAACTTATGGTATCTTAAGTGGAGAAATGGTTGGATAAATCAGCTATTATGGCAACGATCGAGGACAAAATGGAATCTTATGTGCCCCAGTCAATAGTCCATATAAGTTATTTAGTGTACCTAACTTACCCCAGCCAAAGCTCCTATCAAATGTTCCCGCCGTTGAACTTTATACTTTTGCAACTTCTACCCTTATTTAGAAAGATGATTGGGGGATGATCTATCTACTATGTGACCACACTAGTGCAATCTTTTGCTTGGTGGCACTCTTTTAAATTCTATGCTTGAACTTAATTTTCTACTTTCATGCTATGCCTTTCTCATCTAGTGTACCTTAACTATTCTCTTACGGTAGACTATTTCGACAATCCTGCCTTTGTTTGTACTTGAACTTTAATTGTAAGCTTTGTTTAATGCGCAATTAGCTTCATTATTCGTATATTTGTATCTAGACTTTTAGCTAAGTAAGTATCTTGGAGATCTCTCGGGTACCCTTCACTGCATAAGAGGAACATTTTCTAGATATAGGGTACCCGAGGTGTCTGCTAACTTGCATTCTATGGGGCTATTTCTTCTTTTAAGGTTAAGGAACTTAACCTCTTTAGATGCATGACAATTCTCTTGGACATGCTTATGGCATATCTTAACAAAGATTATAGAGAATCTCAACAATAATTCATAATCAAAGCATTATCATGAAAAGTTGATTAAGAATGAAAATTTACCATTAACATAACAATAATGGACAACAAATTCATTTTTTGCTCTTCCAAAACATTTTTTAGAACCTTCTTGGCTCCTTTATTGTTAAATGGTAAAAAAATTGATGTTTTACCATTTGCTTTAAATCAATATTTGCAAGATAGATAATTAAAAATGTGGCTGCTCTTTTACCTCTTTTCTTTTAGACATTCAACTCTCACAACTGTTATTTATTTTTTATTTGTTTATCCTCTAATTTCTGCAAGTAAGAGAATGGAGGTGTGGCACATGCTTACCTTAATAGAACCTCATGACTCTAAGGTACGATTGCTTGCTTTTGCTCTTAAGTCTTCTTAGACCTTCCCTCTCTTTGTTCAAATAGCTACATTTTCATAATTGCTCTTGAAAAATTGCTTATGATTTCTTTTATATTCCTTTTGTTGGCTCTAACCTTAAGTATATCGTCATGATGAGCACAGGTTAAGTACCCAACTTAGTCTACAATAAGGCGATCTCTTGACACTTTATCATGTCATAATAAATATTGCACAGCAAATAGATATGGAGGTAAACTAATGGCGATTATCCTCAAACTAAACAACATTTCAATTTATCCACATTTCATAATTGAAAAGTGAATAGAATAACACACATCATCGCATTTTGAAAAGAAAATGCATTCATTGGTAATGAAAGCATGGATCATTACATGATTCAGCTTTGTTATCCTAAAGAGAAGGAACTTGAGATCTCTTATTCTTGTCATTAAAGAATTCGAGAATTGAAGAGTACCACTTATCACTACAGGGTATATATACTTGTTAACATGTATATGTTCATAATATTGATTTTGATGATAACAAACTTTAAATTTTTGTGATTAAAATGTTGGAGCTATTCATTAATAAACAAAAGCCTTATAATCATTCCAATTATATTCAAAAAGGTTGGATAAGTGTTATATTTCAAAATTGGAAAATGATTCTCTGCAATATCTGGCTAAAAAGGATTCTAGAAATAAACGGTGAACCGTTTTCCCTTTAAACGGTTAATCGATAAAACCAGCAAGTAACAAATTGCTTAAGCTCTAACCGGTTAAGAAAAACAAAAAACACAAAATGTTGAGAAGGCTACTGGAATTAAACCGTGAACCGTTTATTGAAATGGCTAACCGATAAAATCCAGAATGGAAGATTGTACTCATCTTGTTACTGGAAACAAACGGCGAACCGTTAATTACAAACGGTTAACCGATAAATTCCAGAAAGGTTATTTCGTACAAATCTTTAACTGTTTAATGTAAGCAGATTACTGAAGTTTATCTTGTAGGTTTCTGGAATTTAACGGCGAAAGGGTAATCCTAAATGGCAAACCGTTTATTTGAAATTTAGCTTGACTTTGATCAAAATGGTTAACACGTTAATGGTTAACGATTAAGCTGGGCAAACAGAATTTAGTTTTTCAGCTCCAACGATAAATAAGCTCATTCAAATTCAAACAAGGTTGATCACAATTGAGCTTATATTCGAGAATACAATCTTTATAGAGCTTTAAACACATTCTGCTTCATTTATTCACACACTCATTGATTTGTAATCTTAAATATTGTGTAAGAGAAAACAATTTGTAATATTTTATTTTGAGTGATTGTAAGTGTTGGATACACTTTAAGAGATTGTGAATAATCTTTGTTCATTGACACCTTGAAAGTCAAGTAAGTTTGAAGCCTTGGAGGCATGGTAAATCCTCAAGCCCTAAAGCTTGGAGGCGTGGACGTAGGTTGGTAACCATGTAAAAATTTTTGTGTTTGAATCTCTCTTCCCTTATCTTTTTATATTGTAATTGATTTAATTGTTATTGCTTTAAATTCATTTTAGATTTGCATGATAATTTGTTTTAGAATTAAATAATTTTTAGAATCTCAATTCACCCCCCCCTCTTGGGTTGCATAACTAGAATTTCATTTGCATCGGCGTGGTTCTCTGTTAGACTTAACTGCTCAGAGTAAAAGATTCATGGCAACCCAAATGACTCAACCTTTAGGGAAGGACACCAATAATCTGCTTTTGACGAAAAATGATTACCCATATTGGAAAACTAGGATGAAAATTTATTTATAAGCACTAGATTATGAAATTTGAGAAGTTGTATGTGATGGTCCGTTTATGCCCTTAACTAAAAATGAAGTCAGGGAAGATATTCCAAAACCTTCATGGGAATGGAATGACTTGGAAAAGAGAAAAACTTCTCTAAATTCCAAAGCTATGAATGCCTTGTTTTGTGCACTTGATAAGAAAGAATTTCATAGAGTATCTAGTTGTGAGAGTGCCAATGAAATTTGGCACAAACTTGAAGTTGTCTATGAAGGCACTGAAATACTAACTAGGCAACCCAAGAGGGGGGGTGAATTGGGATTTTAAAAATTATCCTAGGCAAACCACACAACAATTTAATCTATTGCCTTAATCAAATTGAAAACAATAAATTCAATCATGCACAATATTAAAAGAGTAAGGGAAGAGAAAACAAACACAATGATTTTTATGTGGTTCGGCAATCCCCGCCTACGTCCACGCCTCCAAGCTCACCGGGCTTGAGGATTTCACTAAGCTAGCCTCCCAAGGCTTCAAACGCTTACAATTGACTTCCAAGGTGTCAATGGACCTTTACAACAAGAGATTATCCCCAATCTCTTAACCCAAGTGTATCCCAACACTTACAATCTTTTAACTTGATTTTACAAAAAGGATTACAAATGAATCTCTCACAATGTTTGATCACAAATGAAAGCTCAAATGTGAATGAATGAGATGAATACAAAGATTTAAAGCTCAATGAAAGTTGTATTCTCAATATTTTGCTCAATGATGATCGTTGGAATACGTCTTGTTTGAATTGGATTGAGCTTATTTATAGTTGGAGCTGAAAAACTAGCCGTTATAGATCGCTCAAAACGTCATTAACCATTAATTCTAACTGCTTAAAGCCAAAGTTACTGGTTAATTTTCAAATAAACTTGCCGTTTAGGCTTACCATTTCGCCAATTTCGAGACCGCAAAACAAATTTGGTTTAGCCGTTTACTAAACGGTTCAAGGTTAGCAATCTGAAATAATCGGTTAAAAGAAATCTGCACCTTATTTTAATCATCATTTTAACAATACTTTGCAGAACATGCTTTCTGGAAATTATCGGTTAGCCGTTTTAAATAAACGGTTAGCCGTTTGCTACAGTGAAAATATTTTCCAAATTTATAGTTTGACCCCAAAACTTTATAAAACTATATTAAGGCCCAAAACGTTATGAAACTTTGCACATAGGTCCAATTTCAGAATTTCTAAGTAATGCTTTGTTAATCCCAAAACTTTCTGAAATTATAGTATAGCCCAAAATGCTATGACACTTTTCAAATAAGTCCTTTACAAGATTTCAAGCAATACTTGTTTATTTCAAAGTTTTCAAAATTCTTTCAATTAAACCATAAACTTTGAAAAACAACCGATTTCATAAAATCATTTTTCCATTAAATATAAAACATTTATAATGTGAAAATAATGATTTATTTAAAAAGAATATTAAATAATTTGAGCTTAAAAGATTAATCATTCTTAATCTTGTTTGTTATCATCAAAATCAATATTATAAACATATATAACGTGCAAAATCAAGTGAAAGAGTCGAAAATTAGTAGTATACTGACATTACGAAGTTGTTCCAAATGGAACAAAATAAGAGCGTACTATGTACTAGATTTACTGGACATAGTAAACACTTAGAAATACCTTCTCTAATAGCGAGAAAGTTAAGAAAATCATTAGGTCACTTCCAAAAGAATGGAGACCTAAAAGAACTGCTATTGAAGAGGCCAAAAATTTAAATATTTTATCTCTTGATGATTTAATTGGTTCTCTCATTTCATATGAAGAAGATTTGGTAGAAGAGAAAGGGCATAAGGAGAAAAAGAAAGCATTGCTCTCAAAGCCTCAAAATATGAGAGTGATGGAGAGAGTGAACCAGATGATGAAGAATTGGCCATGCTAGCAAGTGTTAACATAAATTATTCTTTATTGATTTTGATGATAACAAACATGATTAAGATTGATTAATCGTTTTAAAAGCTCAACATAATTTTCATCTATTTTGACAAGTTTCATAAAGTATTTTTATAAAGATTTGGAGACAAAATACCATCTTGCAAAATAGTTGAAAACATCCGACATGTAGTAAATGGCTCGCTGATTTCAAGCGAAATGAGATTAGCCTCGGACGAAAATGGCAAACCGACATGTGATAATAAACGGTCACGATATCAACCAAGAGTCGACCAAAACGGCAAACCGACATGTGTGATAAACGGTTCGTCGATATCAACTAGTAGCCTCTGGACCTAAACGGCGATCCGACATCTAGATAACGGCGATCCGACAATTTGAAAAATCAGCCCAACGGTCATATTGACCAGTCAAAACGGCGATCCGACATCTATCTAACGGCGATCCGACAGTGTGCAGAAAGTCAATAACGACTAGTTTTCAGCAGCAGCTATAAATAAGCTCATTCAAATTCAAACAAAGATTGATCACAACACGACCATTGAACAAATATTCGAGAATACAATCTTCATAGAGCTTAAAACACATTCTTTCTTCATCTATTCACACATTGGGCATTGATTTGTGATCTTAAATATTGTGTGAGAGAAAAATAATTTGTAATCTTTTACTTTGAGTGATTGTAAGTGTTGGGATACACTTGGGTTAAGAGATTGGGGATAATCTCTTATTGTAAAGGTTTATTGACACCTTGGAAGTCAAGTGTAAGCATTTGAAGCCTTGGAGGCTTGCTTAGTGAAAATCCTCAAAGCTTGGAGGCGTGGACGTGGCGAGGTTAACCAATGAAAGATCTTGGTGTTTGAATCTCTCTTCCCTTATCTTTTTTATATTGTGATCATCTTAATTGTTATTGCTTTGAATTTGGATTATAATTGCATTAAGATTTTCTTTAATAAATTGAATAATTTTTTTTTAGAATCCCAATTCACCCCCCCTCTTGGGTTCCATACTTGTATTTCAATTGGTATCAGAGCATCGTTTTCTTGTTAAGACTTAATCGTCTAGAGTAAAAGATCCATGGCAACCCTAAATGACTCAACCTTTAGAGAAGGGCAATCCACAACTAGACCACCATTTTTCGATGGTAATGATTATGCTTATTGGAAAACTAGAATGAGAATCTATTTGCAAGCCTTAGATTATGAAATTTGGGAAGTTGTTTGTGATGGTCCATTCATGCCTACGTTTAAAGATGAAGTAGGAGATGATATTCTTAAACCATCGAGTCAATGGAGTGAGTTAGAAAAGAGAAAGATGTCTCTAAACTCCAAGGCTATGAATGCTTTGTTTTGTGCCCTTGATAAGAAAGAATTCCATAGAGTATCTAGTTGTGAAAGTGAGCAAGAGATATGGAACAAACTTGAAGTTGTTTATGAAGGGACAAATCAAGTAAAAGAGTCTAAAATCAGTAGATACACTCGTCAATATGAGTTGTTCCAAATGGAACAAAATGAAAATGTATATTCTATGTATACTAGATTCACGAACATAGTGAACACCCTAGGTGCCTTAGGGAAAACCTTCTCAAATAGTGAGAAAGTTAAGAAAATCATTAGGTCACTTCCAAAAGAATGGAAACCTAAAAGAACCGCCATTGAAGAGGCCAAAGATTTAAATACTTTACCTCTTGATGATTTGATTGGTTCTCTCATTTCATATGAAGAGGATTTAGTTGCAAAAAAAGGACATGAGGAGAAGAAGAAAAGCATTGCTCTCAAAGCTTCAAAATATGAAAGTGATGGGGAGAGTGAACCGGATGATGAAGAGCTAGCCATGAAGCGAGGTTCGAAAATTCTTCAAGAAAACCAGAGAGAAGAAATTTGAAACTTCAAGAACCATAGGGAGAAGAAGGAGGCAATCACATGCTCACGAATGCAAGCCCGGACATATAAGATCGGAGTGCCCACTTATCAACAAACTCAAGAAGAAAGCAATGGTTGCAACTTGGGATGATAGTGAGGAAGAATCAAGTGATGAAGAAGGATCGCAAGAAGTATCAAACCTAGCACTCATGGCAATAGGAGGGAATGATGATCTCAATAAGGTAAGTGATCCCACCTATGATGAATTGTATGATGCTTTTGAAGATTTGCATGATGAGTTGATGAAGATTGGTAAAAAGAATGTATGTCTTAAAAAGGAAATGGCAAAGCTTAAAAATGAAAATGAATCTCTAAATGCAAGAATTGTATGCCTAGAAGTAGGGAACAAAATATTGCATGATGAAATTGCATTATCAAATGAGAAACCTAGCATCTTACATGAGCATTTAAATCACATAGATGAGTTGAAAAATGAGAACCTAAATGCTCGAAAAAAGAACAATGAATTAAATGAAATTGTTTTGAAATTTACAAATAGGCAAAAGATGTTGGATAATATGCTTAACTCCACAAAATGTGTTTTGATAAAGGAGGACTTGGATATAAGTTCAACTTAAAGCAAAAAGTATTATAAAATTATTTTGTTAAAGCTACCTCCACAAATGATCATAAGATTGTATGTCATTATTAGAATCAAAATGGTCACATGAAATATAGATGTCCCGTGAAAAGGAATGCATATTAGGTGTCAAATGCATTTGGGTTCCAAAAGGAACCGTTCTAACTCTCAAGGACCAAAAAAGCTTTGCACAAACTTGAGACTTTTTCTTGTAGGGCTTGAAGAAGAAGAAAAATAAATAGTACTTGGACAGCATTGTTCAAGGCACATGACCGGAAACTATGCATGGTTCTCAAGCTTTACCAAAATTGAAAATGGTGGAGACGTATCTTTTGGAGACAACTCAAAGGAAAAATTCTTGGAATTGGAAATGTTGGTAAAGTCTCTTAACCTAATTGAGAATGTATGTATGGTTGAGAACTTGAAACACAACTTAATTAGCATTAGTCAATTATGTGACAAAGGTTATAAAGTTATCTTGATAAATTTAATGTTATTGAGAACTCATGTGATGGCAAAACCGTATTTGTTGGAAATAGATGTGGTAATGTTTATATCATTGACATAGAATGTGCATCTACTCTTGATAAATGTTTTTCAATGATGATTGTCCATGGCATAGAAGGTTAGGACATGCAAGTATGGATTTGATTTCAAAAATTTCGAAAGATGATTTAGTTAAAGGTCTTTCGAAAATTGGTTTTCAAAAGGATAAGATTTGTGAAGCTTGTCAATTTGGAAAACAAATTAAAACTTCTTTCAAGAATAAAAACCATATTTCTACTTCAAAACCTCTTGAACTTCTTCACATAGATCTTTTTGGGCCATCTAGATATGCAAGTCTAAATGGCAAATATTATGCATTTGTGATAGTGGATGATTATTCTAGATATACGTGGGTATTATTCTTAGTCAATAAAGATGATGCTCTTGATGCTTTTAAAGTGCTTTGTAAGAAATTACAAAATGAAAAAGGGCATGGTATTGTATGCATTATGAGTGATCATGGAGGAGAATTTGAAAATCATGCATTTGAGATTTTTTGCAATAATCTAGGCATTGAGCATCAATTTTCATCACCTAGAACTCCACAACAAAATGGAGTTGTTGAGAGAAAGAATAAGTCTATTCAAGAAATGGCTAGGACCATACTAAATGAAAATGCATTACCAAAATATTTTTGGGCCGAAGCCGTCAACACCGCTTGTTATGTTTTTAAATGAAATTGATTAGACTAATCTTAATAAAACTCATGAGCTTTGGAAGATGAAACCCAACATTGGCTATTTCAAAGTTTTGGATGCAAATGTTTTATTTTAAACACAAAAGATAATCTTGGTAAATTTGATCCAAAATCATGTTGGCATCTTTCTTGGGTATTCAAACTCAAGTAAAGCTTATAGAGTTTATAATAAAGAACTTTAGTTGTGGAGAGTCCATGCAATGTTACGTTTGATGAATTTAACCCTCCCTACGGAGAAAGGAGTTGCTAATGATGATGCGGATGGAGAGTTACAGAAGAATCATCAAGAGATCAAGAGAATGCACCACAAGAAAATCAAGAGGATAGACAAGAAGAACAAACAAATATGGAGCTGGAACAACAAGATGGTATTTCTCAAACACTCCCCAAGGAGTGGAGGTATGTCTCTTCTCACCCTAAAAATGTAATTTTAGGAGATCCCTCACAAGGTGTTACAACTAGATCATCATTTAGGAATACTTGTGAGCATAATGCATTCATTTCTCAAATTGAACCCAAATCCTTTGAGGATGCGGAAAATAATGAATCTTGGATTATGGCAATGCAAGAGGAATTAAATCAATTTGAAAGAAACAATGTGTGGGAATTAGTTCCAAACATCAATCCATAAGTACTAAATGGATTTTTAGAAATAAGATGGATGAATCTGTGGTTGTAAGAATAAAGCTAGATTAGTGGCTCAAGGTTACAACGAAGAAAATTGATTTTGATGAAACTTTCGCATTGCTAGACTAGAATCAATTAGAATGTTGTTGGCATTTGCATGCCATAAAGATTTCATTTTATTTCAAATGGATGTGAAAAGTGCTTTCCTAAATGGGTATATTATGGAAGAAGTGTATGTAAAACAACCCTCTGGTTTTGAAAATGAAAAGTTTCCAAATCACGTTTATAAGTTGCTTAAAGCCTTGTATGGATTAAAACAAGCACCTAGAGCATGGTATGATAGACTTAAGAATTTCATTGGAAAATGATTTTTCAAACGGGTAAAAGCGGATACTACTCTATTTGTTAAGCATAAGAACCAAGATATACTTATTGTTCAAATTTATGTTGATGATATTATTTTTGGTTCTACTTAATGAATTGTTGTGTAAAGAATTTTCAGTGTATGAAGCAAAGAATTTGAGATGAGTATGATGGGAGGTTAAGTACTTCCTTGGACTTTAAATCAAACAAAACGAGGAAGGAATTTTCATAAATCAAGCCAAGTGCGTAAAAGATCTACTAAACGATTCATTGATGAATCAAAGACCAAGAATACACCAATGAGCACAACCAAAAAAGATGAAAAAAGGCAAAAGTGGATATCAAAATGTATCGGTATGATCGGATCCTTACTTTATTTGACGCAAGTAGACGATAACATGTTTAGTGTATGTTTGTGCAAGATTTGTCATGTCCCAAGGAATCTCATTTGCTTGTTAAAAAAGAATTTTCCGTTATTCGGAACCATAGATATTTGCCTTTGGTATCCTAGGGGAACTCATATAGATTTAACATGTTATTCGGATGCGGACTTTGCCGGTTATAAAGTGGATAGGAAAAGCACTAGTGGTACTTGCTATATTCTAGGACACTCTCTTGTTTCATGGTTTAGCAAGAAACAAAATTCACTTTTCAACTCGAAATGAATATATACTCTAAGTTGTTGTGCACAAGCACTTTGGATAAACAAACACTTAGAGATTATGGAATTAATCTTGAAAAATTCCTATTAAGTGTGATAATACTAGTGCTATTAATCTTTCAAAGAATCCCATTCAACACTCTCGAACCAAGCATATAGAAATAAGGCATCATTTCTTGAGAGATCATGTTCAAAAGAGAGACATTGCATTAGAGTTTATTTCCACGGAAAAATAACTTTATATTTTTACAAACCACTTTGAAGAACAATTTTCCAAAATTCGGCATGAACTTGGGATGATGAAATTTTCACATTAACATCTTTATTCATGCTATTGAGTCTATTAACATTGATTGATCTATGACTTGATGCTTTAATATCTATGAAATGCTCAATCGTAATATACATGTGATGTGTATGGATATTTGAAAATGTATGAATTAATTGTTGCAATACATATATATATTCATGAATTATGCATTGAATTGGCACTCAAATCATTTTGGATCAATAACATGATCTTGAAATGTATTAATAAGTAGCCAAATATCAAAATACATGTGCGAAATCATAAGTTGTAGAAAACGGATTGCCGTTATTTCAATAAACGCTTTTTAAACAATGGAAAGTTTTTCTAGGCGCTATCGGTTCGCCGATAACTATCTATCGGCTCGCCGTCCTGATACAAAATTTTGAGGAGACTCCCTGGACCCTATCGGCTCGCCGTTATTTCTATAAACGGCTTCGATGAAATTTTTGGAGGACTCTCGACTCACGGCTTTTTTTATAACGGCTCGTTATCACGCCATAAATTGAAACGATCCTTCCTCCTCTTTTGCTTCTCTCTCTCTCTTGACCGCATTCTCTACTCTCAAATCCATCACTTTTCTTGTCATTTTTCATCAAATTAATGCATTACAAACCATTTTTATCTTCTCTAGAAGCTTTTAACCGACTCAAATCCTTCTCTTTCATCTAAAAATTGAAAAATCTTCTTTTTGAAACCCTAGAACCAGCCGAGCCTTCCTTGCTCAAATTAACCCAAATCTCTTCCTTTTTCCAATCACATTTCCACCCACAATCACTATCTCATCTCTCAAACATCATTTCCACAAATTTTTTTCTCCCAACACATCCATGGCGGAACGACCAAAAAGGCGTGCTCGAACCAAGCACACTGCTCCACGCCGTTCTAGTCCACCCAGGTCTCCTCCTCAAGACTTCGAGAGTCTTCATTTTCCCGATGCTACCTCTTTCGAGAAATTCATGGGTAAACACAGAACTCCCTCTTTTTCTCTTAACATCTCGGAGTTATCGGATATTACTGTTTGTGGTAACTCCATTACTCAAATGCTTAATCATTGGCAGCAAACATTAAGTATTGAAGAACCTATTTATGAAAATCTAGTTCGAGTCTTTTATTCTAACATAGAATTCTCCTCTACTCGTCGTGACGAGCTTCATACATTTGTAGGAGGAATTCGCATTGAACTAGATGAACCCGAATTATGTAGTATTCTAGGAATTGCTTATAGAGGGTTAGATCTGTACACCGCTAGGAAAGAACTTTCTTTTAGTAATTTTCGTCATGTGGATGGTGTACGGAACATTTGTCGTCGTCGGGATCTTTCCGATGACATCTGCTCTCTGTCCTTCAGGTCTCAACTCCTCCCTTTTCAGATTCGAATTCTTCACATTATTCTCCAACACATGGTCACTCTAGCGTCTGATGAGTCATTAGCGATATTGGTCTATTAGATTCTCTTATCCGTCGACGCCATGTGAGTCTATCCTACACTATTATGTGCCATATGCTGTCCACCCCTAAAGTCTCTAATCGATCTCTTCCTTATGGCAGCATCATTACTAAAATCTTGAACCACTTTCATGTTCCTATCGTCGAGCCTGTTTTTCTCGAGACTCGTAAGCTCGGATGAGAAATTATTTCTGCCATCGGATTCTTTAAGAAGCGTGGGAAATGGGATAAGACCACATCCTCAAAAAGACACCGCTACCAGGATGATCGCATGTTGAATGACGTCTACTCAGGATGAAGCTACCCCGATTTCCGTCTTGCTAGCGTGTTCCACCGAAGACTGGACACCTGACACCAATGACGCAGCATCTCGTGATGATGAGCTTATCGAGACGTCGCAAAGATTCTGAGATCGCTTCCAGCAGATTCTCGACAGAGTGGATGCTTTCCAAAGAAGAAACCTTCGATTTTGCAACCTTTCGGAGCAAATTTGATCGGATGGAGTTACTTGCGCCACATTCTCACTTTGGATATGACCGGCCTTTCGTCTTGACCCATCTTAGCTTTTTCGCCTCGATATTCGCACATTTCTCATTTCATATTATTTGCCATATGTATTTGATTTTATGTTATGTGTGTTATGTGTTTTGTGCTTATGTTTACATAATTTATGTTGGATATATGCACTTACTTTACATTTGAGTTGTTTTGGTATTATATTGATTATATTGCTTATTCGAAATGTGAATTTGTTGGTATGGAGGTTGGATGATATGGTGGCATGCTTATACTGGAAGTGTTTTGTCTATTTCATTTTATGTATTCTTGAGGATATACTCGTATTCGGGAGACTACCAAATTTCTCCAAACATAAGTAATTCATCGCGTCTCTTTCTTTTTGATGATGAAGGGGGAGAGAAATTAGCAAAATGCACAATTGGTTTTGGCAAAATAGTATTGGCATGCATGAGTTTACTGGCATAAATTTTTTTAAAAAATCAATCTGTCGTGTTTAAAATTTTGAGATTAACAGTTGAATATTTTTTTTTAACAAGGGAGTTAACAAGTCTTTCAAAATTTCACTTAGGGGGAGCAAAATTGCACAAGTATTTTCTTGAAAAGTTTGTCATCATCAAAAAGGGGGAGATTGTTAACATAAATTATTCTTTATTGATTTTGATGATAACAAACATGATTAAGATTGATTAATCGTTTTAAAAGCTCAACATAATTTTCATCTATTTTGACAAGTTTCATAAAGTATTTTTATAAAGATTTGGAGACAAAACAGTCATTTTGCAAAATAGTTCACTGCAGCAGTTTTTGTGGAAAACGGCGATCCGACATGTGTAGTAAACGGCTCGCCGATTTCAAGCAGAAATGGAGATTAGCCTCTGGACGAAAACGGCAAACCGACATGTGTGATAAACGGCTCGCCGATATCAACCTAGAGGCGAAAGGCGAACCGACATATGTGATAAACATATCAGCACCAAGAGACCAAAAGCGAATGACATGTGTGATAAACGGCTCCGATATCAACCTCTCGACCAAAAACCGACATGTGTGATAAACGGCTCATATCAACTAACTGACTAAACGGCGATCCGATATCTAGATAACGGCGATCCGAGCAATTTGAAAAATCAAACGGTCGTATTGACCAGTCAAAACGGCGATCCGACATCTATCTAACGGCGATCCGACAGTGTGCAGAAAGTCAATAACGGCTAGTTTTCAGCAGCAGCTATAAATAAGCTCATTCAAATTCAAACAAAGATTGATCACAACACGACCATTGAACAAATATTCGAGAATACAATCTTCATGAGCTTAAAAACACATTCTCTTCATCTATTCACATTGGGCATTGATTTGTGATCTTAAATATTGTGTGAGAGAAAAACAATTTGTAATCTTTTACTTTTGAGTGATTGTAAGTGTTTGGGATACACTTGGGTTAAGAGATTGGGATAATCTCTTATTGTAAAGGTTTATTGACACCTTGGAAGTCAAGTGTAAGCATTTGAGGCCTTGTTGAGTGGAATCCTCAAGCCCGGAAAGCTTGGAGGCGTGGACGTAGGCGAGGTTGGCCGAACCACGTAAAGATCTTGGTGTTTGAATCTCTCTTCCCTTATCTTTTTTATATTGTGATCATCTTAATTGTTATTGCTTTGGATTTGGATTATAATTGCATTAAGATTTTCTTTAATAAATTGAATAATTTTTTTTTAGAATCCCAATTCACCCCCCCTCTTGGGTTGCATACTTGTATTTCAGCAAGGAGGTTCAGAAATGTTTTCAAGAAAACCGGTGAGCGAAGAAAATTCTGAACTTCAAGAACCAAAGGGAGAAGAAAGAGGTAATCACATGCTATGAATGCAAGAAGCCTTGCCATATAAGATCGGAGTGTCCACTTATCAACAAACTCAAGAAGAAAGCCATGGTTGCAACTTGGGATGATAGCGATGAAGATTCAAGTGATGAAGAAGAGTCGCAAGAAGTATCAAACCTAGCACTTATGGCAATAGGAGATAATGATCATCTCAATGAGGTAAGTGATCCTACTTATGATGAATTGTATGATACTTTTAAAGAATTGCATAATGAGTTGATGAAGATTGGTAAAAAGAATGTAGGTCTTAAAAAGAAAATGGTAAAGTTAAAAAATGAAAATGAATCTCTAAATGTAAAAATTACATGCCTAGAAGTAGAGAACAAAACATTGCATAATAGAATTGCATTATCAAATGAGAAACCTAGCACCTCACATGAGCATTTAGAATCACACATAGATGATTTGAAAAATGAAAATGAAACGCTTAAGAAAAAGAGCAATGAGTTAAATGAGATTGTTTTGAAATTTACAAATGGGCAAAAGATGTTGGATAACATGCTCAATTCACAAAAATGTGTGTTTGACAAAAAGGGTATTGGTTATAAGCAAAACTTGAAACAAATCAGTGATAGGTACTCTAAAGAATTTCAAGATCCTAGTAATGATGCTTCCATATGGAAGGGATCGGTTGGAGACTCTAGGTGTGGACAACATATGACAAAGGATAGTGTAGGATAAACTTACATGCCGTCTACGAAAGAGGGAATCTAATAAACCAACATCAAGTCGAGTTACCTCATCAGTGTGACCCTGTCTAGGGGTGACCATGTGTTGGAGAATGATATGAAGTATTCGAACCTGGAAAGGGAGGACTTGATCCCGACGCCTACAAATGTTCCGTACACCATCCACATGACAGAAATCACTAAATTCAAGTTCTTTCCTAGCAGTGTAAATGTCTAAGCCTCCATAAGAAATTCCAAGAATACTACATAATTCTGACTCATCAAACGCAATACAAATTCCTCCTACGTAAGTATAAAGTTCAATTCGACGGGAAGAGGGGAGTTCCATATTAGAATAAAAGACACGGACTAGATTTTCATAGATGGGCTCTTCTATACTTAAGGCTTCATTCCAATGGCTAAGCAATTGAGTGATAGTACGACCACAAATGGTAATATCCGAAAACTCCGTAATGTTAAGAGAAAATGAGGGAGTTACCGGTTTGCCCATGAATTTGTCCCGAAATCGCTGAGCAGAGGTGTCATTGGAAAAATGGAGGCTCTCGAAGTCCTGAGAGGGAGGCCTGGAGGGATTGGAACAACGCGCAGCAGTGTGCTTGGTTCGAGCATGCCTCTGTGGTCGTTCTGCCATTGATGAGTTTGGAGAAATTTGAATTGGGAGAAATAAAGTTTGAGTGATAAGAGAGTAATGTCAAGTTGAAATGTGATTGAAATTGGAAGAAATTTGGCTCAATTTTGGCGAGAGAAGTGCGGCTCGTTCTAGGGTTTGAAACTTGGGATTTCTCAAATTTTGAATCAAAAATGAGTTTTGATCGGTTAAAAAGGTTCTAAACAAGATGAGAAAGGTTTCGAATGGTTCAATTTGGTGAGAAAGAGCAAGAAAAATGGTGGATTTGAGAGAGAGACGAAGTGACAGTCGCGGGTTTAAGAGAGAGAGAGAGAGAGAGAGCAAGAACGAAATGAAGAAGGAGACGAAGGACTGTTCACTTATCGCGCGATAACGGCGAGCCAACAGAGTCCAGAGAGCTCCCTAAAATTTTTTTCATCAGGACAGCGAGCCATTTATAGAGATATCGGCGAGCCGACAGAGTCCAAAGAGCTCCCCAAAATTTTTCATTAGGACGGCGAGCCATTTATGTGTTATCGGCGAACTGATAGCTTTCAAAAGGCTTCCCATTGTTTCTGCCCTAAAATGGTTAACCGTTTATTGAAATAACGGCAATCCGTTTTCTACAACGTATGATTTCGCACATTTATTTTAGTATTTGGCCAACAATTAATGCATTTCAAGATTATTTCATTGATCCAAAACGATTTAAGTGCCAGTTCAATGCATAATTCATGAACTTGTATATATTTCAACAATTTATTCATACATTTTTCAAAAATACACACACTTCACATGTATATTGAGCATTCCATAGATATTAAAACATCAAATCATAAATCAATCAATTTTAATAGACTCAATAACATGAATCAAGATGTTAATGTGAAAATTTTATCATCCCAAGTTCATGCCGAATTTTTGAAAATTGTTCTTTGCAAAGTGGTTTTGTAAAAATATTGGCAAGTTGTTTTTCCGTAGAAATAAACTCTAATGCAATATCTCTCTTTTGAACATGATCTCTCAAGAAATGATGTCTAATTTCTATATGCTTGGTTATAGAGTGTTGAATGGGATTCTTTGAAAGATTTATAGCACTAGTATTATCACACTTAATAGGAATTTGTTCAAGATTAATGTCATAATCTCTAAGTGTTTGTTTCATCTAAAGTGCTTGTGCACAACAACTCCCGCCGGCGATATATTCGGCCTCGGTGGTTGAAAGTGCAACCGAATTTTGTTTCTTACTAAACCATGAAACAAGTGAGTGACCTAGAATATAGCAAGTTCCACAAGTGCTTTTCCTATCAACTTTATAACCGGCAAAGTCTGCATCCGAATAGCATGTTAAATCTGTATGAGTTCCCCTAGGATACCAAAGGCCAATATCTATGGTTCGACTCAAATAACGTAAAATTCTTTTAACAGCAAGCAAATGAGATTCCTTGGGACATGATTGAAATCTTGTGCACAAACATACACTAAACATGATATCGGGTCTACTTGCAGTTAAATAAAGTAAAAATCCGATCATACCTTAATACATTTTGATATGCACTTCTTTGCCTTTTTCATCTTTGTCGAGCTTGGTTGTTGTGCTCATTGGAGTATTTTTTGTCTTTGAGTCATCAACGCCAAATCGTTTGAGTAGATCTCTTACGTACTTGGCTTGATATCGGCGAGCCGTTTATCAAAATTGTCGGATCGCCGTTTAGGTCCAAAAGCTAATCTTCAGTTCTGTTCGATATCGGCGAGCCGTTATCAAGATTGTCGGATCGCCGTTTAGGTCCAGAGGCTAATTTTCAGTTCTGTTCGATATCGGCGAGCCGTTATCAAGCTTTGTCGGATCGTCGTTTTCCACAGTAACTGCTGTAGTGAACTATTTTGCAAAATAACAGTTTGTTCCCAACACTTTATAAAACTTGTCAAAATAGATCCATTTACAGGATTTGAAACAATATTTGTTATTATCAAAATTCTCAAAGCTTTTTCAATTGAAAACTATTAACATGAAAATAACAAAAAAAAACATTTTCATATAATAAAAGTGAGAATGATGATTTAAAAAGTATATGAAAATTATTTTGAGCTTTTAAAAGATTAATCAATCTTAATCAAGTTTGTTATCATCAAAATCAATAATAAAGAAATATTTATGTTAACACTATGGAAAGAGGAGCTATATGGCAAAAGATTGCTGGCCTAAAAAAAGACTGAGGGGAGTAATGCTACTACATACAATCAAAAGAAAAATAATGAAGAAGACTGGAAAGTTGAAACATCGATTGCTATTGAGGAAGAAGAGCTAACCCTTGCAATTGCAATACTTAGTCGAATTAACTATGAGAGTGATTGGATCGTTGACTCAGGGTGCTCAAATCACATGACTAGTGATAAAGAGAAGTTGCAAGACTTGACTAAGTACAATGGAGGCCGCGTGGTAGTAACTGTAAATAATTCGCGACTGCCAATTTCTCACGTTGGCACTACAATTTTTACACCTCGATATGGTCCACACAAAGTGCTTCAAGATGCGTATTATCCTAGATATGAAGAAAAACTTACTCTCGATGTTTCAGCTAACATCATCAAACAAGTATGTCTTGTTCAATCCTCAAGATGTCAAGGTGGGTCAAGACTTAAAGATCTTAGAGACACCTATTATGGAAGGACAAAGGTTAAAGTCAATCTATGGATAGTTAGTCGAGATTGCTTATGTAGATAAGACTCGAAAGAATAAGACAATAGATTTATGACATGCTTAATTAGGACATGTCAGCTATCATAAGTTGAAGGTTATGATGAACAAGTCAATGCTTAGAGGTCTGCCTCAACTTAATGTGAGAATAGACATGGTGTGTGCAAGGTGTCAATATGGCAAGGGTTACCAACTCCTATATGGGAGTCGAAATTCACAGCAAAAGAACTATTAGAGTTGGTACACTCTGACATGTTTAGGCATGTCAAGCAACCTTCTATCAGTGGAATACGATACATGGTCGCATTTATTGATGACTTTTCTAGGTATTTCTAGGTCTTCTTTATGAAAGAAAAATATGATACTTTTTCAAAGTTAAAAGAATTCAGAGACATTGCCAAAGGAAAAGTAGAAAATAAGGCTTTCTTCCTATGAATAGATAACAGAGGAGAATATATATCACGTGAGTTCTCCCAGTATCTTTGAGACTATAAGATTTTCCATCAGTTCACTTATGCCAATACACTACAACAAAATAGCATAGCAGAAAAAAAAATTGGCATCTAGTTGAGATATGTCGAAGTATAAAACATGCAAAGAATGTACCAGGAAGGTTTTCAATTAAAGTTATGAAGATGGTGGCTCATGTGATAAACAGACTTTCTCAAGGAAAAATAGGATTCATATCACCATACGGAAAGCTATGGAATGTGAAGCCTACAGTTAGTTACTTTTCTATATTCGGCTGTGTGCACTATGTCTTTGTGCCAAACCATTTGCAAAGCAAATTTGATAAGAAGGTGATTCGTTATATTTTATCCGGTAAGACAACCAGAGAAAATGATGGAGGTGTTATGATCCTACCAATAGACGATGCTACACAACATGAAATATAGTGTTTAAAGAAGCAATTTCGTGGTGGTCTTTAGAAAAAGAAAAGCCACCAGATTCAAAAGAAATTAAAGATCAAATGAAGGAATGAATTGTCGAAATTTGCCCGAGCGAGAAAGAATCCAAAGATTCTGATGTTCCAAGGGATGATTAAAGATGAAGAATCAAGTAAACTAAACCTAAGAACTCCTGATTCTCAACCTAGAAAATCCAAAAGAATGAGAAAACTAAATCTCAAGTACGCTAATGTAGTGGTTGCAAAAAAAGAAAAAAAACTAAGATGTTTGAAAAATCAGCTCAGAATTGTCATTGCTGAATGAAAGCGATGAAAGAAAAAATTACCTCACTGAAGTAGAATCAAACTTGGGATCTAATTTCGAAACCATAAAGTGCAAAACCAATAATTTACAAATGGGTGTACAAGATTAAAAAGTGCTCAGATGGTTCGGTTGAAAGGTACAAAGCTTGGTTGATAGCTCGAAGATTCTCACAAAAATATAGACTAAACTATGATGAAGCGTTTTAGTCCGATGGCAAAACACATAACAATAAGAGTTCTACTTGCACTCATAGCTAGTAAGGAATGAAAATTGTGGTAGATAGATGTAAAAAATACCTTTTTAGACGGAGAAATTGATCAAAAGATTTACATGAACCAACTGAAAAGATTTCAAAATAAAGCTCATCCAGAGTATGTATGCAAACTGAGAAAGGCACTTTACAGTTTAAAGTGTTTGCCTACACATAATGTAATTTTGATAACAAATATGTATTTAATAAATATTGTATTTCACATTTTCACTAGTTTTTGAAGGATAATATTTATGCAAGTGAAATTAAGTTCAAGACACTCAACGGACAACGGTGAAATCAAGAATAGAGTTTAGAGCTCAACAGACAAATTATTACGACAAATTCTTATAAAGTCGGTATGATTTAATTGATGCATGATTTAGCATTTGAGAAGCTAAAGAGTTTTTTTTTTTAAATAATTACTTTTCATAAACTAAAAGGTTTTATATTTATATTTTGTGGATTTGAGCAATTTGGATTAAAATGAAAAGTTTTGTAATCTTTGAATTTAATAAGTATTATTTTGAATTTTGGAGTTGGACCTATTTGTAAACATTTGAAACATCTTGGGTCGTACTATAATTTATGAAAGTTTTAAGGACCCGAATGTAATCCAAACATTTGAAATCCAAATTTGGACAGAGAGTGAGCGGCTAACTGCCTGAGGGCTAGCAGCTAGCCGCTTGAGGAAAATCTCATATTTTCAATTTCTGAACTAAATTGAAAAGATTTGAGAACTGTGAAATTCATAGGTAGTATGTTAAATTTTGAAAAGGACCTCTTTGAAAAATATTATTATATATTGGGTCATAATATAATTACAAAAAATTTTGGGTACAAATGTAATTTCATGAACAGTTGTACTGTAGTAGAATTCAAATTTAACGGTAACATCATTGTTATAGAAAGATAAATCAAGCTAACTTGAAATTTGCCTATAATGGCTAGTTTTCGGATTTTAGCTATAAAAACTTAACTTCAACTTCATTTTAAAGACTAATGCAAGCATAAATAAGATCATATAACACATATTGAGCTTCCATTTCACAAATCATCATTTATTGAATCATTATTGTGCTATTATTTGCATATCCACTATTAAAGAGAGTTTTTGTTGTAATTTTCATTTCTTATCAAATTGTGAGTGTACAAATGTGAGAAACACTTCGGGTGAAGAGATTGGAGAGATAATCTTTTGATTGTAAAGGTTCATTGACATCGAGCTTGGTTGGCTTGGAGGCATAGACGTAGGCAGGGATTGCCGAACCACGTAAAAATCCTTATGTTTGTTTTCTTTTCCCTTACTTTTTTATTATTGTGCTATATTGAATTTATCTTTTTCAATTCTATTAAGGCATTAGATTGAATTGTTGCGCGAATTGTCTAGCATAAAATTTAAAATCCAAATTCACCCCCCTCTTGGGTTGCATAACTTGCATTTCATAAAACAAGCTTCAAAGGCTTGGTATGGTAGGATTGCTGAATTTCTAATTCAGAGTAGTTATTCAGTAGCACATGCAGACCCTAGCTTGTTCATAAAAGCTAGTAAAGGAAAGCTAACAATTATACTAGCGTACGTGGATTATTTGATTCTTACTGGTGATGAAGAAGAGATTCAACAAACAAAAGATAACTTATCAATTTGTTTTCATATGAAAGAGCTTAGTTAACTTAAGCACTTTTGGTCTAGAGGTTGATCGAGCAGAAGAAAAGATATTTCTTTGCCAATAGAAATATGTCAAAAACTTACTGAAGAAGTTTGGAATGTTAGAATGCAAGCCAATCTCAACTCTAATGGAAGTCAATGCAAAATAGTGCATACATGAAGGTAAAGATTTACAAGGTGGAATAATGTATCGATAATTGGTAGGTAGTTTAAACTAACGTTAACTTGACTAGATATTTCATTTACAGTACCTGTAATGAGTTGGTACATGCAAAATTCGAAGGAACCTTACTTGGAACTGGTTCGAAGAATACCAAGATATGTGAAAAGTACAATTGACTAGGGTCTATTGTACAAGAAAGGTGAAAGTTTCAAGCTGATTGACTATTGTAACGCTAACTATGCCGGAGATCTTGAGACAACCAACTATATCACTATCGACCACAGAAGCATAGTACAGAGTAGCAACGATGGCAGCTCAAGAACGCAATTGGTTGATGCAGTACTTGATGAAGGATTTACACCAACTAATAGATTATGCAATACCATTATATTACGATAATTAATCGGCAATCAGTTTGGCAGAAAATTTAGTTTTCTATGCAAGAATTAATGATGTAGAGGTCCATTATCACTTCATCAGGGAAAATGTCCTACATGATGAAGTTGAGATGCAGTACATCAAGACAAACAATTAAGTTGCATATTTGTTTATAAAAATTCATAGCATTAGAAAGTTTGAAAAGTTCTGCTAGCAGCTCAATATGAATCGAAGGATGAAAGTTGGTGTCGAGGGGGAGTGTTAAAAGTCCAACACTAATTTCATGTTCTAATCCAATTATTTTTGTTTGGCCTTTAATAATATTTATAAAATTTATTATTTAAAATTTATATTTTACTATATATTATTAACTTTTGTTTTATAATTTTTTTTTCAGCCCAAGTTCAAAGTTTGATCCATGGAAGATTCAAGAATTTAGTAGAGAATGAGAGATATTTCTAAAACTAAAATATTTAAATCTAGATATTTCTTGAATATTTGGAGATATTTGTAAAATGTGGTTGTTAAATTTTTATAATTTAATATTTATATGGTTTGTATTAGTTCTAGGATTCTATAAATATCCCTAAGCTCCTTTTTGTAGACATCAAATGAGTAGTGAAAAATTAGAAGATAAACAGAAGAGTGAGTCGTGAATGTTGGGAGTGTTTTTCTTGTAAAATATCAATAGACTTCTTCAATTTAGTAAAATTCTACTATTGTCTAAATAATTTTAGTTTTTTGCAACTTAATCCTTCTTTTTTTCAACAATGGATCCATGCGATAAAAAACTGGTATCATAATCTAGCCATAATTGTGCTTGCATTCGAGGATCTTTAAAAGTTCAAAGAGACACCATCCTGAAAAAGCATATCTTTTTGAGGAAGTGATAATTGAAATGCCTAATGCTTCAATTGTATTAAGAAGAGACTGTGAAATTTCATTTTCTCTGATAATTTGGTCATCAATGAATGTTTCAATACTTTTTTGGCACAAAGCAAAATGAAGATGGCTAGTAAAGTTGTCACGGCTGTCTACTCCTCTAAAACTAAGAAGAACAACATACTTATTTTGAGGATTAATCAAATCAGTAGATGGTTTAGAAGAAGAAGAAGAAGAAGCCATATCAGTTCAATTGAGGATAGATTTCAATGAATCAGAAAATTTGGCATGTGAATATAATTGAATCTGACTACAGAGCACATAGATTACTTATAGCTACTTCCTTGAAACCTTCACGGTCGTTGATAATTTCATCTCATTTTTTACCATTTACTGGATAATAATTGAATTGTATGGCTTACAACTTATATATGATGTTGAACTGAGTTTTGTTTCGTACAAATACTATTGTGCAGGTACATATATAAATTAAATTTTAACTATATGCTGTTATAAATGTATGAGTGAAAGAAGATTATGAAAAAATTCAACATTGAATCCAAAAACATACATATATTATAATCAAAAGTCTACCAACACTGGGTTGTAAACCTCCTCTTACTAATATATGTGTAGGGTTATATGCCATCTAAAAATTGTTCTGAACACTTTATTACTCTGTTTACTCGTATGCTAAATTAAAAAGTTATGTTTTACTTTCTACACTATTTGAAATGCCAAAAAAGAACTCACTTAAATTAGTTAAATTAATTAACTCAAAACACTAATCAAACTATTTACCACATCCAAAATAAGTTAATAACAATTTAATATATGCAACAGTGGAATCAAATTATATTCTAAAAGAATTCTTTAACATAAGTTTTATTTATTAGTTTTTGTATGTTAAAGAATATGGTCAATCCTAGTTTTTACACCCAAAATTTTTAGCTTATTAATTAAAAAAAGATGGCCATTTGGCAATAATAAAAATAATAAAAGAAGAAAACTTCTTTTTTTTTAACATTGATATTATAATCAGACTATAACTTATATTACATGAGACAACTACTGATTTATTTACAATTAAATTATTATTGAGACTAATTTACATTAAATTTTATGATAGCACTACCTAGATTATTACCCTTATCAATATTCAAGGGATGTTTATTCCACTCACATTTCGTAAGAAAGAAGACTGCCTTCAATCAATTATTTTTGTTAATTAAAGAAGGAATTAACCCCTCTCCCCCAACGCTTTTATAAGTTGTGAGGACAGCAATCCTGACCGCTTGGCTAAAAGCTAAGTGCCAAAAAGACGACTTAAAAGGAAGAAGAAGAAGACAAAGAAGAAGGAGAAGACAACAAAAAAACTTGTTTAAGAAAATCAAAAGTAAAATTATGTTCAAAATATATTAAAAGTATCGATTCACTCCTTATTTAACTAAATACTTTTAAGAGGTTGGAAATAAAATTTCTAGGGTTTGTGGGAAGAGAATTATATATTGAATAGTAAGTGTGCTAGTACTATATAAGTGTTCATAATAATGATATTATGTTAGTTCATTAAAAAAAAATGTCAGTTTATAAAAAAGAGTCGTATAATGAGTATTTTGTAATAAAATAATCTATTAAAATAAAATTGTTCAAAATCAAAGTAATTTTTAAAGTGCAAATAACCTTACTCCCAATATATTTTGATAAATATCCACTTCACCACATTTATGCAAAAATTCGAACTTTTTACCTTCAACTGACCGGTCGCCACTCACCACCGGCAAAGCGCTTAATGGTCCCAAGAAAAAAAACAATGGATGACAGCAGTTAAATTTTAATTCCCAAAGGGGAAAAAAAAAGAAGAAGAAGAAGAAGGATTGATACCACGTCAAGATTAATTCTTACTTTTGTGCAGGATTTTTGCCGTGTTGGAAGTTTTGCCGTGATTTTTAGGTTAACAATATCATGAATACGATAGTCCGAAGAAAAGAAATTCACTGTGTATATGATTTAGCTACTTCACGGATCCTTCCAAGAAGTTTTAAGCTGACTTCTATCTCTTGTGCTATATATTTCTAGGCAAAAGGATGCCGACATTCACGTGGTTTGGTGTTATAAATGATGGAACAGATTTTTTGGACACACAAACTCTTTTTTTAGACAAAATTTGAGGGTTTATTTGAGTCTGATAATTTCTTAACATAAAAAGTGGTTTATTATTTTTGAAAGGGTTGTATTCCTATTTTTAAACATAAAAATTGTCCTATGGATCTTAAAAAGAGTATTTGTAACAATTTTTGAAAATAAATGAGTCTCTACGATCATTTCCTAAGATTTTGGTATTGTTTCTTCTAACTTGTATGAAATTTTCTTTTCCTATTTTTAAGTCCATCGAATCATTTTATGCAAAGCGGCCTTCAAGGTCGTTGTGTTGAAGTTAAATTAACTCTAATTAGTGATATGATAAGTATGAGATTTGTGTCACCGTTTTTTCATTAATAGAGGGAAATTAACATTATGTTTTCAACCTTTAAGGAAAGTTTAAGTAGATTAAAGTTATTTCTCTCCCTACAAGTACTAACATACGGAATCTTTTATCGTCAATTTTTCTTTTAGGGGAAATTATCAATCATTTATCTTAATTTTATCTTAATAATAAAAAATACTACAAAAATTTAAATTTATTTAATTTTTCAACCATATGTTTTTAATTAGTACCAACCATCCACCAAAAATATATAATTATGCTTATAGAATGATAAACAAAAGCAAACAAAAATTATAGTGGTAGTTATTTTGTAAAGATAATTTTATCTTTTTGGTGGACAATTGATATACATTTTAAAATGATGGTTGGAAAATCAAATAGATTTAAATCTTTGTTGTATTTTTATAATGGGATAAACTTAAAGTGGATAGCTGATAATTTCTCCTATTTTTAACATGCCATTATCATTTTTGACAAATGATCAAGTATATGTACTTTTAAATTACTTATAGAAAAGAAAGAAATTCTCCTTTTTAAAGATTTAGAGTTTATGGAAATTTTAAACTTTAGGTTGTGCAAAGAAAATATTGAGATATTTAATTTATGTTAAATTTGATTTTAATACTTTAAAAAGTAATAAGTTAAAATTAGCTTCATCTATACTAAAATTTCAGTGCAGATTAATCTTAGTTCAATGATAACGTTTAGTTGTGGAGAACTTTAAAAAAAAAAAAAAAGATTAATTTCAGTATTAACAGAACAATCTTAGGGGTTAGCCATCTCCTCAATCTTATTGCAATACAAACGAAGCAAGATTTAATTAGTCAGATCATTGAATGTATATACTTAAGCATATGGAAAGGATCCATTCTGACAAACAGAAGTTCTGAAACCTATTTATGTGCTCCAAAGCTGAGTCTCCGCTTATTGACCAGTCAATTGTTTCCTATTTTGGTATAATAATAAAAAAATAGCAGTATTAAAAGCAATTAAAAAAAATATTGTAATTAAACAAGTCCTTGTACTACGATGATATCTCAAATATTTTGATTTTACTCAATTTTGTTATATTAAATATTTCCGTAACCTTTTTGCTGAATGACCTCATTCACCATTATGAGGACTTTTTCCTTTTTGTTTTTTTTTTTGAGCTATGTTATGAGATTTATCAATTAAAATTGTTATAATATAATAAAAGTTTTTTACAACTTCTAATAACCTAGATAAATTGGTCCCTTGTAGAAGAAGTAAGAGGACAATGATTTAACTCTAAGAGAATACGCTTAATATAAGATGGAGTAAGGTCGGACATGTACCAAAAATAAATAAACAAAAAAAGATTAAATTCTTAACGATCTTAATTTATTCTCAAAAACTTTAAATTTAAATTTTTCGAATAAATAATTTCTTAATTCTTAATAAGTTCTTTTAAAGGAGAAAAAAAGGGGAGTTTTTATCGCATTGTGGAAGTTCTCACCAGTGGAGGCGGCACGCAGAAAAAGCACCAACTACCAAAGTAACTTGTGATAAAATGTTAATGGTAAAATTAGCATTTGACTACAAATTTAATTTAAGCATCTGGTTTATACAAATAGGGAAACTATGGATCAATTTGAAATATCATAAGAAAATGGGGATCTACTTAGTAAAAATTCAATAAAATGTATTTATCTGATTAGAAGACCACTTCATTGGCTTTGAAAGTGTCAAAATCTTTCTACGCTTTCTACATATATTTCCTCTTTGACCCAATACTTGGTTTCATCTTTCACGTTCATATATCTAGCCCAAATATTCTTCTTCTTTAAGGAACCGATATTTTTCTTAAACTTTTGAATTCTCTCTCTCAAGCTTCTACGCATCTTTATTGCATTTGAATCGTACCATCAACTAGTCAAAATCTAATCATACAAAATCTGTTCTCAAAACATGATAGATTTGCATGAGTTCATATGGAGCTTTTCTCTCATTTCACTCCTCCATTACTTTCTCCGTGGTCTCAAAAAGGCCATTTCCATGGCTTCTCTAACCATAATTAATTTCCCTATATATTCTTCTTCTCGTCTTCTTTCATCGGTGGGAGAGTTTTTCATCGGACAAGAAGAAACCAGGCAAGAAATTTCACCTCCCATGGTTAGGCAAGAAGAGAAAAGTTTAATTTTGCATGAAAAAAACCCTAACGTTGTGAAGAATGAAGGATCAAATTCCTTAGAAAATACAAAAGTTGGGAATATTAATACCAAGGGATCGGCTATGAAGGTGAGGAAAAGGCCTACAAAGCTTGTTGTGCCTGAATTTTGTGCAAGTTTGGAATTGTATGGAAATGAGAGAAAATTAGAGAGAAAAGAATTTGAGGTTGAAGGAAGAGATTTTCTTTTGGCTTGTAAGAGAGGAAGAAGAGAAGTCATGGAAGATGGCTATGGATTCATGCTCGATATTCATGGAGATCCTAAGCAGGTAAATTAATTATCATGTAATTATTAATTTGCAATGATTATTTTCTTTCTTCAATTTTCTCTATTTATCCTTGTATTTCAATATATCTTCTGCATGCATAGGCAATTACTGATAATAGACTTTCTTTCTTGCGGACGTCAAATCTTTTTTAAATTTTGGACAAAGATTTTATAAAAAATGTGTCAGTTAAATTAAGAATATCCGTGCTTGAGAACTTTTTTTTTTCTTTTTTTAATGAAATTTCTAATGCTTGTACCAGGCATTTTTCACCGTAATTGACGGGCACGGCGGCCGTGCCGCGGCGGAATATGTGGCCGGAAATTTAGGAAGAAACATTGTGAAAGAGCTTGGAAATGTCGGAGACGAGGGTGTACAGTTAGAACAAGCGATGCGCGTAGGTTACCAAGTCACTGATAAAGAGTTTCTTAGCCAGGCAAGTTGTGTACATTAATTGTACAAAACATATATGCATTTGAACGTTTCAACACGTTGCGTGATCTAAAAATAAATTATTTTTGACTCGGTCTATTATTAGAATATTACTTCAACGCCGTCAACTCTGTTGGTTCTGTATAATATCTCTTCTGATCTAAGCAATCAGCATAAGGCATATACCTAAAGATAAGGACAGACGTGTTATTGGAAATTTATTAATTAAAAAAATGTAATAATAAAGGAATATACTGTGACGACACATGAATAATAATGTACATATATTAACATATTTTTTTAAGATTAAGTAAACCAAAGTTTAAATTTAAAATCAGAGAATTCTAACACAAAATTAGTCTAATATGTTAATTAGTTCAATGAAAGCAATAAAAATTTTTGATACGCAATGAAGTTTATGTTGTGTATATATTTATATGAAATGTGAAGTTCACTTACAGGGTGTTACCAGTGGAGCTTGTACGGCAAGTGTGCTATTGAAAGACAGCGAGTTGCACGTAGCAAATGCAGGCGATTGCAGAGTAGTTTTGAGCAGGAACGGGGTGGCTGATTCTCTCACTAAAGATCATCGTCTCAGCAGGGAAGACGAACGTAGCCGTATTGAGAATGCTGTTAGTTCAACTTATCCTTATATTTTTGTTCATAATTAAATTTGAATTGTTAAATTTGGGGTAATTTGAAATGACAAAATTTATAATCGCTAATTTTTTTTTTAATACTGTGATGTAGCGTTAAAAAAAAAGTAAATGTTCAACTCAATATCACAATAAATTAAAATATATATATCTCCAATTAATTTGAGCTCTACAAATTAGAAATGACAATGAGAAATCAACACTAGGATATGAGCATTTCGGTAGTGGCTGTTAATTAATAAGTTCTTAACATCGCAGGGTGCCTTTGTGCATTTTTGCAATGGAGCTTGGAGAGTTCAAGGTTCACTGGCAGTTTCTAGAGCCATTGGAGACTTGCATTTGAAAGAATGGATTATTTCTGAACCAGAAACTAAAAGGCTTTCATTAACTTCAGATTGTGAATTCTTGATAATGGCTTCTGATGGATTGTGGGATAAGGTATACTCATCTGTTTGTTTATACAAAACTGGCATCCAAAAATACAAGGAAAAAAAAAAAAAAATCTTAGATACTAAAATTGATGTTAAAGTTATGCCTTTTTTGGTTTACATTTAAGTTCTTTGTAGTGTGCTTTAGATCAGCAAAAGTTGATAATTTTGTGTGAAATAATCAGGTAAATGCACAGGAGGCAGTTGATGTGGTTTCAAGAAACAAGGGTTCCATGGAATCATGCAAAAAGCTTATAGATATATCTTCTAGCAGAGGCAACATGGATGATATCACTGTTATGGTAATCAACCTTGACAAATTTGTGCCAAAAAGTCATTAATGGCAGAGGATTGGCACAGTGAAGACAAGAAGTAAATTCATCATTTTCGTCCCCATCGATCTCCCTTATGATGAGTAGAAATGCACATCAAATGATTAGTTATGACAGAACAGTTTTGTATGATATTCTAGAATGCAGTAGATCAAAAAAGTCATCTGATTTTCAGGTGGGTATTTCTTACTTTTCGTTTTATTTTCCTTCAGTGGAAATGCGAATAGAAATCGAGTTTAGTACAATGCCTAAATTTTAAGCCTTGTTTTGCTTGCTCACTATATTTCAGTAATTGGTAGAGCCATTTAGTATAATCCTATTGAAGACTTCCAAAAGATTAATTTGAGATCATTTCTACTCTAATTGATTTTCGGACTGAGGTAAAGCTTTGGATCTCGAAAGAACCTAACAATCATTTCGGCTTTCTCAGCTGAAAGGTCTGTGTTCTCCAGAATGTATGTCTTGGATGCTTTGGCAATTGCTTCGATTGAACCAATGGCTTGGTTAAGCTGCAAGAGATGGATGAGAAGAAGTTATCTTATTGAAAAAGAATTAATCTTCGAACCTATATGATCATCAAATCATAAATGGAAGAATCATATTATCAGTTTGAAGACCTGGCAGCTAGAAACTCACAACTGTAAAATAAATCTAGGATTCAAAATTAAACTCCCCGATGAGAAGTAATCAGATTTCCGCAACATTTTGACAGATAAGAGTAGTCATCCATGATATTTTTAATATTCATAAACAATCAGCATACTAGCAGACTATAAATAGGAAAAGACACAAATTACAATTCTAAACTTCAAAACGCAAAACCAAACAAATATACAGGTAGTTTATAAGCCAAACTTATTAGAGAATAGAGAAAGCTCAATTTGCTGGAATATCAAGACTTCTAACAGAGGAATGCATGATGAAGGCAATAGAGGACTTTTGTAAAACAAAGAGTACATAGTAAACAAAATAGTTTGCATTAAGGTGTAGTAAATTACCGCATTTGCATCATGATTATCAATCAATGGTATGGATGTGACCACTCTGAGGAAAACATCCATTGTCTGTACTGCTCGCCTCCTCTTCACATACAAGAAAAAAGATATGTTAATCTCCTAAAACAAATGTTATTAGATGAAATGATATAACGAGGGAAAAGTTTCCACCAACCTCAGCCTTCAATTTTGATATAGCATCCTGGCGCTTGCAGACTGCAGATTTTACGTAATATTTAATTTAGTACTTGAACAGAATGATTGAAGTGAGCTTCAGAGTATAAGAACTTACCCCCACGAGAGTGAGCTATTTTTATAATCTTCTCAAACCCCATCTCACTATCTTGAACTGGCACAAATGTTGGCCTACCAAGCTCCATTCCATATCTTCAAAAACATCCAGAAAAAGATTCCATATCTTTAAAAAAAGAATCCAAAATCAAAAGAGATCAGCATGGACAATATTTCCAAGTCACTCACTTGAAGTATGAGCGAACAAAAGAATCATTTTGCTCCCTTGTAGGAAGGGCAAGGACCACATAGAAATGAGCAAACTGCTCCTTCAATTTCTTAATTCTAGAACAAGTCCATCGATTCAGTCAAAAAAAGTTCATTTAAATATGCTTGAATGGGAAAATTAATAGAATACCTGCTGAACACCACAGCAGTATTGTGGCAGTCCCAATTTGTTATAAAAACAAATGAAATTGACATGCCTCCACAGTTGAAAATAAAATCCTGCAGAAAAAAGCCCTAAGAATTGAGCCGGTCACCGAAATATAAATTAACAAATACATAAATAATAAGAGAAATAAGAAGGTAATTACTGGGGCAACGAGAACAAAATTAAGACGAAAAGAATTTGCACTGAGAAACGAGGAGATGAAATTGATGAATGATGGATGTTGTTCATCTCTCCACTTGCTGCTCATCATACAAACCCCAGCACAACCTTCAATCATCAAATAATATATTGACTCGATTCCAACATTTCAAGAGTACATAAATCAAAGTAAATTTGTCAGAAATTTAAACTTATTAAATAAAATTTGCTCATTAACAAAATTGAACAATTGCAAGCAGCTTTTGCACGCTATTGACTCACTTCCATCACTTGAGGAGTGCATAAATCAAAATAATATTTTTCAAAAACTTAAGCTCATCAAACAAAATTGCACAATTATACGCAGCAGCTTCTGCAAATTATTTTATAGTTAGAATTCTTAATTTTCATCTGATTTTAAGCAAACAAATGACCTTTGAGTACTAGTAATGATCTATTAATATTTAATACATTCTAGGTTTTGACTGTTGTGACAAGAAAATTTTATTTTATTTTTGTTTATTTTTATCTCGAGGTTTCTCAGCAACCAAACGGATCAATGTGTAATTCGTAATCTGTTTTCTCGGCAACCAAACAATCAAATGGAGCGAAAACATTTAAGATTTTGAGATAATAAGCGGAAAAATTACCAGAACTTGCGAAATTTGATGGATTTTGAGCCGTTGGATCGCTGTAGCTTGATCTGCAATTCGCCATTTGCAAGGCCTTTTTAGAAACTGAAGTTTGTTTGAGAGGGAGATTTTGAGAAAGAAGCGGGAAATTGACGTTTTATAGCCGTAGCCGCAAAACTTCTGACCCTCAGTTCATTTTATTTACGAAAAAAAACCTGCTTTCAGAATTCAATTCTCTTTTCCAATAAGACAGTGAACTTTGATGATAATTTGAATTTGAAGATCTACTATAGAATTATATGAGATCAATTGAAAAAAAATATTTAAAAAGTTAATTTTTAAATAAAAAATACATGTTAGAATATATAAAAAGCATATTATTTCAGATTATGACATAACTATTAATTCTAAATGATAGCTGAGATAAATTAGTATATAAAAAACAAAAAAAAATTCATTTTTGCACACCATTCACATTTATAATTTGGAGATAAATTAGTATATAAAAAACAAAAAAAATTCATTTTTGCACACCATTCACACTTATAATTTGGAGCTCTGATTTTTAAACGTTAATGTAACTTTTATGTTCCATTATATCTATCAACAATTAAAAAAGCTTGTAATAAATTCAATTGATATTAAATAGTTACACTTTTATTTTAATATAAATCAATTACAAATTATATTTCCATTACAATTCAAGAGAAGTAACATTATACTTATTAAGTCTTTATCAGAGATATATTAATAATTTATTATTAATAAATTACAAAAGAATCAAAATATCATTCTAATATTATTGGAGTCAGATAAAAAACAATCCTAATTATTTATACCATTACCCTCGGTAAAGGTTGCACTCGTGTGCTTGCTTTAGTGGTAAGGGTGTAATCAGTTTAATAGTGAGGTGCCTATAGTAATACTTCATTTGTGAAGCCCAAACTTCTGTAAAGTAATAAAGTCCACTAAATTTGATATTGGGCCCCAGTTTGCTCTTTATCCTTCTTTAGTTCTTTACTTCTTAATTTTGGACACGGCCAGAAACAGGAAGGCGAACGCAATGGAGATCATGGAGTCGACCTCGAACAGCTCCAAAACGTCCATACCAGCACTCTCTTCTCCCTCTAAATTATCCTCCAAACGCCTCTTATTTGACCGCCGTTACGGCTGGGTGTAAGTTTTTATTTTTTTTCCTTTTCTTTCTAATGTAAATTTGATATAACAAAATAATAATAATGTAACATGATTTTAATTTCTTTGGATTTTATTTATTATGCAGATTCGATGAATGGAAGGACCCATCTGAAGAAGCTCTAGCTGGCGGCCGTGGAATGTAAGTTTTTTTTTTCTTTTTTCCCTTTTTCTTGAATTGGGACAAAATATTAGTGAGAATTATGATTTATAAGTGAATTTGATTTTGTTTTGTTGTTAATTAATTTGCAATTTTTCTTTTTCGGGTATTTTGAAAAGGTTTTGCATAGTGCCTCTAGCAAAAGCTTGCTTAAAGACGGCTTCGGAGTCGGTAAGCTGAATTTTGTTTAATTGTATATACATGACACGTGTACATTTTTGTTCTTTAGAACATTATCACATTTGTAATACTTTGATGCATCTGATTCTTTTCTGAGGAGCTTTACTTCACTGTGTTGTCCATTAGTGAGTTGTTAAAGATAATCGTCAAGAGAATTTTATTTTGGTTCTGGTTGAGCTGTTTTTTAATTAGCTTCCTTATTTTTGTTTTATTTATTTAAATTATTTGATTACGGCAGGGCTTGTTTATGATGATTGTGCTTTTTCAGCAATGGGACTTTTGTAATCATCCATTGTTTAACAGTTTTTCTGTACTAGATTAGCTTGTCGAGAAATTGATACCTTGGTTAAATATCTTCAAATCATGTACTAATTTCTTTCTTGTTAACTATCATATTCTCAGACAAGCTTTATATGAAGTGACTTCATGCAGTTTGATAATTATCTAGACCTCTTGCTTTGATTCTTAGGAGTTGTTGGAGGGAGATTGTCTAGATTACTTACCTGGTGTTTACTGAGAATTTTGTGAAGTCAATCCAATTAAATTTCTGATCCGATTCACTTAATATATCTTTTTTTCTCAATTTTGGGTGACTACTTTTTGATCGTTATCAAGAATTAGGAGTGTAGAGTATGCTACTGGGTTTAGGTTTTAAGTCTCAAGCTGAACAAAGTTGATGGTGTTTTCAGAAGATGGAAAGTGAAAATATCAACTACGATAACGTCAACTATAAAACATTTTTCTCTTGAGACTGATGAACAAGAGTTTAGAAGCACACTGTGACTTGATTCATGGATTTGGCCATGATGTTTAACCTGAGGTCAGACTATTAAATCGCAAAGAGTTGAAACTTTTCTTGGAATTTTTTCATTATTGTTGAGTTTTCTTTGATCTGCTAGGTAGACCCTTAATGAAGAAATTGCTTTAATATTTTTAAGGTTGGTTTTTGCCAAAATCTGCATCAAATTGAATTTCCAATGCCTATGCACTGTCCGTATTTCGATGTAATAAGCCTAATAAACTTGCTATGTATTCAAGTTAATAATACCAGCATTCATTATTAACAAATATAATTCTATTCTTGCCTCTTCTTGTCATATAGCTCTTTGCATAAATGCATCTGTAGTTTGTTTACTTTTATGTTCATATGATATGATGACTGCATTTTTGAAACATGCCAATGTGGCATTTAACAATTTTCCAAGTAGCTAACGGTTTACACATTTGTTTTCTTTTTGTTTTTCCTCATTTACATATCTTACTCTCATTTCAAGGCTAATACCTTCTGCAAGAACTGAGTGCATATTCACACATCTTATGATTTCTAATTAATCCTCAACGGTAATTTGCTGTTTGAACTTTTTGGAAGCTAACTTTATATTTTACTTGTGTTCCCCGCATTTTATACAGATAAATGTTGCAGCAAGCTTGGCTGCCAGAGTTTATGAAAGGACAGACCTCTCCTGTCCTCAGTCATTGCACGCTTGTCTTAATGACCAGCTTCACAAATTCACATCTATCATACAGAAACCAGAATTGAACTTGTTTGCCCTAAAAGGAAATTCTCCATTGGATTCTACCCATTGCTCTTCACATCCAGACATCGGAAACAGAGAACGACAAATATCTTGATGTTCTAAAACTTTTACCAATATTATTCATCTATACCTATCATTTCCGGGCATATGCAGGCTTGTAAATTCATTTTCTTGCCCTGAAACAACAGAACATGTACCTTGCAGCAACGTTGTTGGATCAGTACATTATGTTGTTTACAGACTTATAGGGTTATTTGTTACTATTATTATCATTTTTTAAAATCTAGCATTTCTTTTTTATGTATTTCCGAATAATCATAGTTGAAAGTGTCATCTTAACGGGCAACTTATGCCAAACACGTTGATTATTTTGTTTTCATTCTCCTTTCCACTTGATTCCTGTAGTTTCAATTCACTGATCTCTTTTGGAGTCCACTGAATGATGCTTACGCTGAATTGAGTGATCTTATATATTTTTACTAGACCAAAAATAAAATAGAAAAAAAGTAATGTGTTAATATGTCTATCATGATCGTTATATAGGAGTTGACATTACTTTAATAAAATTTGCCAACTATATGGGCTACTTTTGAAATTCTCACGCTTAACAACATAGTTTACCAAATTTATAGCTACTTTTTTGAGCAATTGGTTTCTATAATTTTTAGCGAAGTAGAAGCATATTATTTGAGGATGGGTTATCTTAAGTTAAAGTATTGAATTAAAATTCTGTCATAAAATTTAAACAATCGATTTTCAAGCTGTGCAATTGTGGATAAATAACTACCATTTAATATTATTTTAACTTTCAATTCTATCATGAGATTACTTAAAAATTAATAATTTAAAGTTTATGCTAAAATTTTAAATAAAAAAATTAAGTTAAAATAGTCTGACCATTATTTTATAAGCCACAATAATTTTATACCAGTCCTTAATTTGTATTTTGTCATTAAGGTGTTTTTCTAAATTTCATCTAAAACGTATACTTTTAAGTTTTTGGTCTTGGTTGAACCAATGGTAAGCCATCTACTCATACATTGATTCCAATTCCATAGTCCCTTTGCGGAGGCCCGGAGAGGATCCGAACAGAAGAAAATTACAAACTGTGTCCTTATCTGTGATTTCTTAAAAATCTAGCGATCCAAATATAATTATGATAAAATAAAATATTCTTTCCTTACATTCATTGAGTCACGGTCCAGTGAGGGACATTTGCCTTGGTTCGTATGGAAGCTTCAGCGTAAAAGAGGACGCTAGAACACAAAAGGAAACACTTTGACGTGAACCAAAATAATCATCACTTCAATCAAATCCACTATAAATGAAAATCAATTTTCTCTTTTAATAAATCCTAGATCTACGCTTTTTAATTTCATAATTTTTTTCTCAAACCGCCGCAGTCAACGCACGCCGCGACAGGTAACCAGTTTGCCGAGTTACCGGCCACTCGCAGCCGTTGGCGGTAACTTCTTCACCGTCCGCCACCAGCTGACTGAAGCACAGGCTGACATCTCCAACCGTTGGAACTCGCCGGTCACTGGAAAAATCGAATAGCACAGAAGGTAATTTATTCTATTGTTTTTTATTATTATTATTATTTGGTTTTTATTAAGTTTTTTATTTAAATTTGTGTCGAAGAAAATCAATTATAATATTAAGGAGTTTGCTTATGATTTCTAATCGAAGTTGAGTTATATTAAAAAGTAGCCTCAGATCTTTTAAAAAATCGTTATGACTATTATTTATTAATTTTTTATCTTAAAAAGCTTGAAAGGAATCTAGGAGTTCATTTGCTGCGGTTTTCATGTCTCTATTTCTTGTCCTGATCAATGAGGAAAATTGCAACCTGATCGCAAAAAAGTTTTCTTGCTGGAAATTATTAATGGTTGAAGTAATCAGTATTTGCTAGTGATTATAATCACGATTAATGATTACAAGATCATCCAGACTAAAAGAAGAACAAACTTTAAGATCTGATGTCTGGTTTTGAACTATAATATTTGATGAAATTGAGATTTTCAGTGTTAAAAAAATACAGTTTAAAAGGAAATCTCTTGACAAAAAAATAAAATAAAATAAAATAAAAGTTCTGTATCTAGAAAGTTGAAGGCGAAAGAGAGAAAATTGGAAAGAAATTCTAGCTGTTTTGTGGAGAATGACAATGAAATGTATGACCATGCACTTAGACTTTAAATTATATTATTAAATTTATCTGTCTTCATTTTTCATTTAACCTTCTAGAATTAATTTTTTTTCTATTTCCTCTGTGAATTCATTTTTTATTAATTTTACGGCGGGCTGGTGTTTGACTTTTGTTGATTGTTTTATGGGAGCTGGGCCCAGTAATAACCCAATCCAAGTTTCTCTCTTCTTTTTTTGGTAATCTTCTTCAATTATTTTCAATTTTGCTTAGAGGCCTGGGTGCAGATATTTTTCTATGTAAAGGAAAAATATAGATGCATTTTCGAATGTCCGCTTGAGCATTTTTGAAATGTTGGGAGTTTACTGGTACACTAGCCCCAAAAAAGGGGTCTAGATGTCTCCCTTATATGGTAAAAAAAATTAAAGGCTTTCTGTTTGTAAACTATATAGCTTGTTTCCATCTGAGGAAAGTCAAACTTTTGAGGAAAGTCAAACTTTCTAATCCTACATGGGATAAGCCAGGGCATACCTAAATAGACAATTTGAGTCTTTGACCTCCTTAAATGTTGAAGTTAAATAGATCAATTCCTTGTAAAGATAGAATTTTTTAGTGCATATTTAATAGATAAAATAAAAGAGTTGTTTCTCATATTTATAAATTTCCAATAGGCATACAGATTTGAGCTTCAGAAATTTACATAAAAAGATTTTTTTTTTAATTTTAAAATACTTTGATTAAAAATAATTAAAAATCGATCCTAATAAATTTCACGTAGAGAATTTGACGCTCGATTTATATTTTCTACTACATACATTTTTTCCCCCTCTGTTGTCTTAAAAGAAAATGGTGATGAATAACCAAGCTACCAAAGTGAAACTAAAATAATAGAAACACAACCCCCCCCCCCCCCCCCCCCCAAAAAAAAAAAAGAGACTTGCAATGGGCTATGTGTTAGTCAAATCCCATCAAAAAGTCAAACAACGTCCACTTTGAAATTAAAAAATAATAATTGACTGAAAAAATAGAAGTGGGAATAGAATGATTCTAGAAAGTGTTAGAAAATGAGAAAAATAAGAAAATGAGGCAACTGCTATAAGATAAAGACAGTAACTTCTGGTCTAAATGGAAATGAATTCATTGTCATCCTTCACTAAACAATTAAGGTTTATTTTTAATTTTCTGTCTTCATTTCCAACTTCTTAGGTACACAATTGCTTATTTATTTATTTTTTGTTAAAACATATTGTTCTGAACTTTATTTGAACACTTTGAAAATCTCTATTTCAAAATTTTCAAATATTTTAGATCAAGAATTGATCTTGAACTTGAAGTTTGTTCTTTGTGTTAATCATTAATGCTTGTGAATTCTGATTTGCTTATATCATTTATAATTAGATTTGATGACAATCATTATACATTTGAGTATCTTTGTGTTTGATGTTAATTATTATTCTTTAATTTAACCTCACAGTGAAGTTTGGTTTTTGTTTTTGTTAATTGAAGGCTTTTAATTGCTGGTGCATTTTACAGGTTAACGATTGAAAGCTATGGGGTGGTTTCGAGCTGGTTCAAGTGTGGCAAAGCTAGCCATTAAGAGGACTTTATCTCAGGGTTGTTCATATACCACAAGGACACGCATCATTCCGTTGCAAACCCGGCATTTTCATAGCACTGTCTTCAAATCAAAGGCGCAATCTGCTCCTGTGCCTCGGCCTGTACCCTTATCAAAGTTGACTGATAGCTTCTTAGATGGGACTAGTAGTGTCTATTTAGAGGAGCTTCAGAGAGCTTGGGAAGCTGATCCAAATAGCGTTGATGAGTCATGGGATAATTTCTTTAGAAATTTTGTCGGACAGGCTGCTACTTCTCCTGGAATTTCGGGGCAAACTATTCAGGAGAGTATGCGCTTGTTGTTGCTTGTGAGAGCTTACCAAGTTAATGGTCATATGAAAGCAAAGTTGGACCCATTGGGATTGGAAGAAAGAGAAATCCCTGAAGATTTGGACCCTGCTCTTTATGGGTTCACGGAAGCTGATCTCGATAGAGAATTCTTTATAGGTGTGTGGAGGATGGCTGGGTTTTTGTCTGAAAATCGTCCTGTGCAGACCCTTAGATCCATATTGACCCGGCTTGAGCAGGCTTATTGTGGGAGTATTGGGTATGAGTACATGCATATTGCAGATCGTGATCAATGTAATTGGTTGAGAGATAAGATTGAAACCCCAACACCAATGCAATACAATAGACAACGCCGTGAGGTTATTCTTGATAGGCTCATATGGAGTACACAATTTGAGAACTTCTTGGCAACTAAGTGGACAACAGCAAAGAGGTTTGGGCTTGAAGGTGGGGAAACTTTAATCCCTGGCATGAAAGAGATGTTTGACAGGGCAGCTGATCTTGGGGTCGAGAGCATAGTTATTGGAATGCCCCACAGAGGACGACTTAATGTGCTAGGTAATGTTGTTCGGAAACCACTTCGTCAAATATTTAGTGAGTTTAGTGGTGGTACGAAGCCTGTAGATGAAGATGGGCTCTACACTGGTACTGGTGATGTTAAGTATCACCTGGGAACTTCGTATGATCGACCAACTAGAGGTGGTAGGAGAATTCATTTATCTTTGGTTGCCAACCCAAGTCACTTGGAAGCTGTAGACCCAGTTGTTGTTGGAAAAACTAGAGCGAAGCAGTATTACTCCCATGATGTGGACAGGACCAAGAATATGGGTGTTTTGATTCATGGTGATGGTAGCTTTGCTGGTCAAGGTGTAGTCTATGAAACTCTACATCTGAGTGCACTTCCAAACTACACAACTGGCGGCACTATACACATTGTTGTGAACAACCAAGTGGCCTTCACCACTGATCCAAGGGCAGGCAGATCCTCTCAGTACTGTACTGACGTTGCCAAAGCCTTGAATGCCCCCATTTTCCATGTAAACGGGGATGACATGGAGGCGGTTGTTCATGTATGTGAGCTTGCAGCAGAATGGCGGCAGAAATTCCATTCTGATGTGGTGGTTGATTTAGTTTGTTATCGGAGATTTGGGCACAATGAGATTGATGAGCCATCTTTCACCCAGCCCAAAATGTACCAGGTTATTCCTGCTATAATCACCCATGGGATTATTGTTAGACTTGAAGCTATCTTGCAACATGTGTTGCAACTTCAATCTATTATTTTATTTTGTTCTTGTGTTGTTTCATAGATCCTCGTATCATGTATTTCAAGTTTCTTATTAGGGTCTAGTCACATGAATCAGCCAATCTCATATTTCTGATTAAATGGATGCTAACAGGTCATCAGGAGTCATCCATCAGCTTTTGAGATCTACCAAAAGAAACTATTAGAATCTGGTCAGGTGACTCAAGAAGACATTAATAGGATACAGGAGAAGGTCAATACAATCCTCAATGAGGAATTCATGGCCAGCAAAGATTATGTTCCAAAACGAAGGGATTGGCTGTCAGCTTATTGGGCTGGGTTCAAGTCACCTGAACAGCTTTCACGTATTAGAAACACTGGGTATGTTGATGGTTTCTTTAGTTATGTATTTTCTGTGCTGTCTCCAGCATCTTTAATTTATTTTGATGTTTACAGAGTAAAACCAGAGATCTTGAAGAATGTTGGCAAAGCCATAACCACCCTTCCAGAAAATTTTAAGCCTCACCGGGGGGTTAAGAAGGTGTACGAGCAGCGTTCACAAATGATTGAAACAGGGGAAGGCATTGATTGGGCAGTTGGGGAGGCCCTCGCATTCGCTACATTGCTGGTAGAGGGTAACCATGTGCGATTAAGTGGCCAGGATGTTGAGAGAGGAACATTCAGTCACCGTCATTCTGTGCTACATGATCAAGAAACTGGGGAGCAGTATTGCCCACTAGACCATGTTATGATGAACCAAGATGAGGAGATGTTCACTGTGAGCAATAGGTAATTGACACCACTTTTCCATGTGTTCTCTTTTGTCTAGTGTGCTAGCTCTCTCTCTCTCTCATTTTCATTAGAAAATGCTCTGTTGTGATATCTATTTTAAAACAAAGTTCCGCAAAACTTCTCTGGTCTCAACCATCTGTGGACGCTGTGTTGCCTTTTCAATAAGGCCAGTGCTTATGCATTCCTGATTAATAATGGAGTGGAGTAATTTTTGTTGGAAAATATTCTCTCTGTTTGTTGGTGGTTAAAAAGTGATCTTCATTTCTTTACCCCTGATAATTTTTAACAAAGTGTTGCATGCTAATTTTTGTTACTTACATATGAACCTTTTGTTTTCTGCGCAGCTCTCTCTCAGAGTTTGGTGTTCTTGGATTTGAACTGGGTTACTCTATGGAAAATCCAAACTCATTAGTATTGTGGGAAGCTCAATTTGGGGACTTCTCTAATGGAGCACAAGTAATTTTTGACCAGTTTCTCAGCAGTGGTGAGTCCAAGTGGTTGCGTCAAACCGGACTTGTTGTGTTGCTCCCACATGGTTATGATGGTCAGGGCCCTGAACATTCAAGTGCACGATTGGAGCGTTTCCTTCAGGTATTCCCCATTAGAGCATTTGTATCGTCGTGTATTTGCTATTCGGCTGTGGTTTTCATATCTTTTCTATTGGAATGTTGATGAAATGATTTGCTCTGTTGCCAACTAATAGATTTGTTTATTGTGGTAGATGAGTGATGACAATCCATTTGTTATACCTGAGATGGATCCAACTCTTCGGAAACAAATTCAAGAATGTAACTGGCAGATTGTGAATGTTACAACTCCTGCTAATTATTTCCATGTTTTGCGGCGTCAGGTGAGTGGAACTTGTTTAATGATTAGTCAATTTCCACCATTTCATGACTGTTCATAAGTTCATTTTCTTATGCTTTCCTGTTATGCCTTGTAGATACACAGGGGATTCCGTAAGCCTCTCATCGTGATGTCACCCAAAAACCTGTTGCGTCACAAGGACTGCAAATCAAATCTTTCCGAGTTTGATGATGTCCAAGGTCACCCTGGTTTTGACAAACAAGGGACCAGATTTAAGCGGCTTATTAAGGATCAGAATGGCCACTCTGATCTTGAGGAGGGTATCAGACGTCTGGTTCTTTGTTCTGGAAAGGTGTGTAATGCTCTTTGTGCTGCTCTAACGACACAGTTGCAACATCACAATAATTTTAGTGCTGCCTTTTAGGCATCCTAATTAAATAATCTGAAGCCATCAAGGAAAAATGGTACAAGGTTGGCTAGATTAAGTTTTTCTAGTGATTGCTATTGACAAAATTCTATGCCTTCTTTGCTTGCAGGTTTATTACGAGCTTGATGAAGGGCGGAAGAAGCGCAGTGCAAGTGATGTTGCAATTTGCAGGGTGGAACAGCTTTGTCCTTTCCCATATGACCTGGTTCAGCGTGAGCTTAAACGATATCCAAGTATGTTTTCTGAAATTATAGCCTGGGTGATTGTGCAGTATTTATAATAATGAAGCCGTTATCTTTACCCTTTTTGCTTATGAGGCTGACTTATTTTCTGACTTTGATTCTTTTAGATGCCGAGATCGTTTGGTGCCAGGAAGAGCCAATGAACATGGGTGCGTACACCTACATTTCACCCCGACTTGCCACTGCCATGAAAGCAGTGGACAGAGGAACCATAGAGGACATCAAATACGTTGGCCGCGCTCCGTCTGCTGCCACAGCTACTGGCTTCTATCAGGCTCATGTTAAAGAACAAACTGAGCTCGTGCAGAAATCCATTCAACCGGAACCAATCAAGGCCCCTGCTGAAATCTGTTAAAACCCTTTTATTGTTTGTTTTGATGTTTCGATAATTCTTTTCCTTTCTGCGGCACCATGGTGATCAGTTCACAAATCAAGCTGAATTTCCATATCAATTTTCTGCTCTGCTGTTGTAATAATGTTAGGCTGTTACCAGCTATATTTTGTTGCGAGGTGAATAAATTGGCAATACATTTTTGTCTATTGAGTTAGCCTGTGAATGGATGGCAAGATTGTAAAGGAATTCAAATTTTTTTTTTTTCCTGTTGCTCTTTTATTGTCAAAAGAGTTAAGAGGCCCAAGTGCTGAACGTGACGAGTATTGAACACCTTAGTGTCATTTCCGTTAAGTCTAATACCCATCACAATTTAAGACCACGTGGCGCAATTGGGTGAACATAGCACCAAAGCTCCATGCAACTGGAAGTGAGAATACCATCCATTCTCTTATCAACCTCTTGGCAGTACCCTGACCACCAGTGAAATCCGAAGTCTTTAGAAATTTCAAGGCAAAACAAATCAAGCAATTTACATGGCACAAAGTCCTCGCAGCAGAAACTCACAGAAGCCACAATGCGGACGCTCGTCTTGCGCCCACAATACCATTGCCATCAGCCACCCTCCTGCTTCCTCACATCTTCCAATTCATTCATCCACAGCTTCAAGCCTCACAGGCGCTTCCATTTCGTCAAACCATGCTCATCTTTGAAGCAGACCAAGAAGCAAAACACCCTTCAGAAGAGCACCACCAATGCTCCCCGGAGCTTGGGCTGGTTCTTTAACCCCAAGGGCGATGATGATGATAATAACAATAGGATTCAGGGAAATGGGATGGATGCTGAGAGTGAGGGATTAGAGGGGGACACTGCTGTTAAAGGCTCCATCTTGGCAGGTGTTTTGCTTTTGGTTGTTGTTGGTGGGTTTGGTACCATGGGGTATTTTTATAAGGATCAGATTAATGCGTTTTTGACCCAGTTTTCTGGGTTTATTGAAGGTAATTTCTTGAAAGTTTTATACCCTTTTTTGGGATTTTTCTTGTTCATCTGATTTGGATTTTGTTTGTTGGTAGGGAAATTTAGTTTCTTTTTTCCAGTAATATTGTGAGAGACTGAAGTGGACTTTGTTGAGAACTTGAGATAGTGAGCAAGAAATGAGAGGTTTATATGATCTTTGCAAATTTGGTTTTAGCTTGATTGAAATGGCTCTGACGTAAATGATGAGTGTTGTGAATTAGACTTCGGTTCTCTATCTAATATTTTTCGTGTGATAGCTAATTGGTATATTTAGTAACTTTTACTAGTAAACATAATGCTTTAAATCCTCTTTATTAATACATGTTTGAGTTTCATAAAAAAATAATAATAATAATGCTCTATGATCAAATGACATAATATTTTTGCTTGCAATGTCAGTGGATTGGCCAAGAGCTTTAAGAACTAGAAAATTAATGTTTTTCGCGGGTTGGAGATGGCTATTAATCCGAGTGAATTGTTGTGAAGTGTGTGATACATGCACCTTGGAATATCTCTGAATGATGACACGTAGATACCGATAGGCTTGACTTGATCCTTCTGGAGCAGCTGATTGCTGTAGGATGCTGTCTTGATTCTATTGTCACCTATAATTCTTACTTTACAATAGAGAAAAAAGTGAAACCTATAATTCTATTCTAAATCTGCACTACAACATCAAATGATGCAGTTCAGGATTTCGGTACCTGTAAGGCCATTATTGCATCATTCTGTTATTCCTGTACATCATCTTCATCATAGCCCTAAGTGGAAGCATTTTTTACGCAGAAATGTATTTTTGGCATTTGTGGCCTTTTGCTTATTTTCTTTGAAGAAGAATTTTGATTGTTAATGTTCATGCTATAACACATTATTCAATGAACAGGTTATGGCCCAGCTGGATATGCTTTATTTGTGGCAGTTTATGCTGGATTGGAGGTATCCATCTGAACTCTTCTAATCTTTGGTATTCAGGGTTGTTTGATAATTGTTTGTATAGTCCTTCATTTGGTTTACTTCTAATTTGAGATGTTTGGTACATTTGACTTTAGGCATTTAGATTAACCACCAAACATTAGAAAATAAATGTTATTTAGTAGTTTCTCTTTCTTACTATGTATTAAACATGCCATAGCCTTCAGATTATCTTTTTCATTGAAATTCCTATATAAGGGCGGAGAATTTATCATGCTCTTTGTGGGCTAGTCACTCCGACCCACTGCTTCATTCCTAGTTTACATGCCTGTTTTATGTTTCTCTTGTTTAGAATCAGTACAAATTTGTTTTTATTGCCAAACTGACTTTGTATAATGAATAATCTACTAGATTCTTGCGATTCCTGCAATTCCATTGACCATGTCAGCTGGACTTCTATTTGGTTCTGTAACTGGCACCATCATAGTATCCATCAGTGGAACTGTGAGTTGACTTCTTTGTTCCTGTGTTAAAACAGAATAATGATCATGTTTTCTAATTTTGATTCTAATAGTCTCTTCTGCTTATAGGTGGCAGCAAGTGTTGCATTTTTGATTGCCCGATATTTTGCTCGTGAGCGCATCCTCAAACTAGTCGAAGGAAACAAAAAGTTTCTTGCAATTGACAAAGCAATTGGAGAAAATGGCTTCAGGGTTGTTACACTTCTTCGTTTGAGTCCTTTGCTTCCATTTTCTCTGGGGAATTATTTGTATGGATTGACATCTGTAAAGTTTGTACCATATGTTCTGGGAAGGTATGATTACTACCCATCTTATTACAGCATTTAGTCTTATTGTGACTTACTTCCACTATATCTCTGAGGATTACTCAAAGGCATGTCCAAGTATGATAAAATTCAATTTAAATGTCACTGTTTGATGCTGGCTACATCATTTCACTATAAAGAAGACTAAGTGCAATGTTTTATCACCCTGTCGGTATCTGTAGTCTAATATAATTTCCCCCTTTACTATTAATTTCTACACTTTTCCTCAGAATGTGGAGATGGCACTGTAGCTATATTATTTTCGCGGAAAAGAAACGATGTCCCTGCAAATTTTAGTATCTGTGGCCTCATTTATAGTGTTAAATTTATATCTAAAGATTAGAAAGAAAAATCCACACTATTTGATTAAGCAATCATTCTGACTCAATTTCAACTAATAAATGTCGCAGTTGGTTGGGGATGCTTCCAGGAACGTGGGCTTATGTGAGTGCGGAGCTTTTAGCAATTATTGTGAGTTCCCCCTTCTTCTTTTTGGTTGATACTCCCTATAATATGATTGCCCAACTTATTCATATGATTTTACTATAATTTTTTTCCTAATATTCCAGCAAGAAGAGTCCGAGGTTGGCTTACCTGGAGGAAATGGTCAGCTTTTGACTCTTGGGCTGGGATTATTGTTCACAGCCTTGGCTGCTGCATACGTAACACGGCTGGCAAAGGTAATTTCTATATTTTTCTTAAATTTTCTTGATGACCAAAATTGTGTATCCATGATCGATGAACTTACACTTTCCTATGTGCTTTTTCATTGATTGTTATTTGGGACACTGAGCCCTGAATATATTCGCGTGTATGTTTGCATTTGTTGAGGGATCGAGCAATTTTATTTTTAACATATCTATTCTATGTGATGAATCCATGAATTGGACTATGTTTTTTACATTTTCCTTGTAATTCTAATTCTAACATATCTTTAAACTCTCCTTGAGTGATATTTTTTCTTTATTTGAATTATTTATCTGATCTATTATGTTTTCCATTTCCATAAGTATTGAGTGTGAGGCTTTTGACGATGCAGGATGCTGTAAAGGATATTGAATAGACACGATCGAATTAAGTGCGAAGCAATGTAGTTGAAATTGTAAAATGGACAGTTAGCTCTCCCATCATGTAAATTGACAAGTAGTAATTTTTGTTTTTTCCTGGTTATGTTTTAATTGTACTACTTTCATTTGCGACGGGAATGGAGAAGCATTTAGTCATATGGTATAAATTTCCTATTATGGAGCATAAAATAAATGATAGATCTCTCAGAAGTTTCAAATTTCAATGTTATTTACACCTATAACGCATTAAAGAATCATTAATATATATTTTAAAGATTTGCATTCATGATTTTCTTCACATCATTTTGTTAAATTTTTTAATTCTAAAAACTGTCGTAGCTTAAATGTACAGTACGTACAAATTTTTTTCAAATTTAAGAAGTTTTTTGAGAAAGAAAACTATATGCAAAAGCATTGAAATGATGAGAGGAAATTAAATTGTGAAGTGTCGTCTTTATTAATATTAATATTAGACGGTATTGTATAAATACGTTGTGGGAGCGAGGGTGTTGTGTAATGAATTGTATCAAGCAGAAAGACATGCATCAAACAGAAAAACATGCGAGCAAGGGAATTTAGAAACATATCAAGAAAGCGAGAAGATTAAGTACATAATTTAAGGTGGTTCGGTCAGACAGAGTAACCAAATTAAACTTTCATATATTCTCATATCCCATAATCTCAAATCCCCTAGCTATTCAGTTTTAGTTGTTGGAGCCGAACAAAGATTCCATGGAAGAAGCTTTGTCATAGGAGAAGGGACACTGTCATATGTATTTGTGACGGTGAAGAAGCATCACAGGAGGAGCTACGCCCTCATTGTTAGAATTTGTGGGTGGCTCCAAAGTCCAAATGGTGTTGCTTCTTCCACAAACTGAATCTACTCGTGTTAATCATCACAATAAAGGAATCTTCGTCCTCCTTCTCCGCCTCTCACGGATGCCAACCACCTCATTGTTCTGAAGGGATGCCAGTTACCTCATGCCAGTCACCTCATTATGCTCAGTGTCCATTATCAAAAATCACAAATTCAATAAGGTTACAGTAATGTGAAAGAGACTACCAAAAATTTGTCACTCAGAAAACCTTATTTGATTTTGACACAGGACGACTTAAGAGACTTGCAGGCATGCTTAACTTTTGACTTTTGAGCATCTCGCATTGTTTGATTATAAATAGTTTTGGCGGAATATCAATTGTCCGCGTGTTGCTTTTGGATTGGCTGCAAATGCTTCTTATTCAATTCGGGCTGGATCTATGACTTGGGTTCTTGTGGTTTGCAAACCCACCACATATACATCCAAGTATTGATATGGCTACCCATGTTGAAGCTTTGACTATTGCTAACTTAATTAGTAGTGAATCTTGGGCCTGAGTCATAATAGCACCTACTGTGATTAGTGGTGTACTAGTGAAATGCACCAGTGAATAATAAAAAACTAGAGGTTTTAAAGTACTGTCGCAGGAGTGATATGGCGGGAACTCTGAGAAAAAATCCTAATGTAGTCTAAGGCTTAAAGATCGAACTCGAGGATGATGAAAACTCAGAAAGTGTGATTAAGGAGCGTCTGAGATCATTCTAGGGCTGGTTTGCAGAATAGAAAAGGTTAGTTGGTAAAATCAATAATAATGCAGTAACGATTTCTTCAAACTTAAGGCAAGCGTCTTAGGATTTCAATTGTCCGGATGTTGCTTTTGGATTGGCTGCAAATGCTCCTTATTCAATTGGAATAAAGATTCGGGCTACATATGTGATTTGGGCTTCTTGTGGTCAACAAACCAGCCATATTCTGTTCGGTGATTTGGGGAGTAAGTTCCACAAATGTAAGTATTGATATGGCTTAGATATACTCATGTTAAAGCTTTGACTACCGCTAACTTTAATAATAGCGAATCTTTAGCCTAAATAGTAATGGAACTTATTGTGATTGGCGCTGTAGTAGAGAAGTGTACTAGTGAATAATGGAAAACCAAAGGTTTTATAAAGTATTGTCGCGGGAGGTGATATGATAGTAACTCAAGAGAAAAAGCCCTATTGTAGTCAAAGGCTTAAAGATTGAATTCTAGTATGACGGAAACTCAGAAAGTGTGACCGTGGAGCGTCCGAGATGATTCTAGTGTTGGTTTGCAGAATAAAAAGGGTTTAATTGGTAAAATCAATAATACTGCATTAACGATTTCTTAAGACTTCAGGCAAGTGTTTTAGGAATTTTCTAGGGTGAGAATCTGGGTGAGGATTTATTTATTCGATCCAATTTGATGTGAATTAAATGGATTTGAGTTTGAAAAAATTTATTCATTTAATATAGAGGTGAATTTGATTTGATTCGCTAATTAAAAAAATCAAATCCGGTTTTTGAGGACATTGATTCGTTCACTCATTTAGGATTCGTTTAATAAGTGGGTCATAAACGAATCAATACGATCCATTTGTTTATTATTCCTTTAATTAAATTATTTATTTATCCTTAAATATGTATGAAAAAATCTTAAATTTTGAAGGCTAATATAGTTATTATAAATTATAATAAAACAAAATATATAAATTAAAATTCATTTATTATTCATTATAGGATAAAATATAGTAAAAGAATTCAAATTCGGTTTCATTCGTTTATTAATTCTACTAAATGTCTTAGATGAATTAAAATTGAATATTCCTTTAATAAACGAATTGAAGCCAAATAAGTAAAATTTTGACCCAATTCATTTATGATTCAATTCAAATTTGATTTTTTTTATTCGTTTGCCCCCCCCCCCCCCCCCTAGGATTTTTATATGTCAAACTAAGGACAGTGGGCTTATTCTTAGTTGAGTTGGGCATCTTAATGGAGATGGGATGGTAATGGTGGCTAGTTTCAAGTTTCTTAAGGTTGAAGAGACTGAAACTAGGGCATTTATTTTTTCTTTTAATCAAGAAGGACGTTTCTTGAACAAGGATGAAGAATAATTGTAGAGGAGATGCTAGAAAATGCCAAGTTGCTGGTGACAGGTTACTGATGCTTATGGACGGTTATGGCTGGGTGAACAATGCAAGGGGTTCTCTAATTATATGATTTAGAAAAGAATTCTAGTTAAATAAGTCAAGGAATCTTAGTCCTAGAAGGTGGCACGAACCCTAGTGCCATAAAGTAGGGTTCTTCTTCTTAGGTAGAGGAAGAGTTGCTTTCCTCTATGGAGTGAGATTTTAGGATTTGTATTTTATTTACCTCGCAGGAATAGGAAAGCAGTTAGGCTAAATTCAAGGCTTTAGGATAGGTTTCTTAAAGGTCCTTTAGACCTGGTGTCAATTTTTAGGTATTGACATGCATAATGTCTAGTAGATGGTTTTGTTGGCTCAGAGTCATTTTGTGTGTTACTGTTAAGTGTCATCTCATCAGTCTCATTAGCATTCCCAAAATGATTCAATTGTTGTTTGAGGAGAGTTTTGGAGTCTTACATTGTAATTCCTCAAATGCAATATCATCACTAGATTCAGCCTTCCGGGAATCCTGGTTTCCAACAATGGAAAGTAATTTCAAAATTTTGATATGGAAAAATTTTGTCAAAAGAAAGGAATAGAGCACAAATTTTCATCCCACAGCCATCCACAGGGAAATAGACAAGCAGAAATTACCAACTGAACCATTTTTGACAATCTAAAAAAGAAGCTGGAATGTCGGAAGGGGCGATGGTTGAAGGAGCTTCCGAATGTCCTGTGAGCTTATAGAACATCAGAAAGGCGACCAACAAGAAACTCTCTTTATTCCCTTGTATATAGCGTAGAAGCTATACTCCCAATGGAAGCTACTTTCCCAACCTTGCCGTCTAAACTCGCCAGCTTACTGAAAAAAATGCCTCTCTAGCACTAGACAAAGATATAGTTGATGAAGCTCAAGACGTTGCTGCAGTACACATGGTTGCTTATAAGCAACAAACTGAAATGCTATATAAAAAGCATGTCAAGTTTCGAGAATTCAAGAAGTGAGAACTCGTCCTCAGAGTAGCAATGGATATCAGGAAAGAGGCCAATGCTGGAAAGATGGTAGAAAAGTGGGAAGGACCATACCAAATCAAGAAGGCACTTGGCAAAGGAGCCTACAAGCTTCAAAAGCTTGATGGGAACAAGGTCCCACTCCTTGGAATGTCATTCACTTGAAGAAGTTCTACATCTAGGAAAGAAATTTGCTTGGCACCTTATTGTCTCATTTAATTCCTATTATCAGTCCACTAGTTTATTTGTTTGTCTTTTATTTTAAGTGTCATTTTCATTTCCCTAAAAGCTATGCCAATGCAAAGTTCTTGATCCTTTTTTTAGGCGCATCTGCGACTTCCCTTAAATGTCTCAAGCGAGGAGGACTTTGGTGCTATTAAAGCATGGTTCTTTATTCATTCGTTGGTTGACACGTGAGTGTATATATATATTATCATGATTGTTGACGTCAAAATTTGGACTAGTCGGCTACTGATTGGATACCAAATCTTTGCATCAACATTAAATTTATTTATTGGGGAAGCAGCTTACGATCACTAGCAGATAACTCGCAAACAACTGAAATCACAAAAAACGGTAAAAGGCGCCGGAAGTATTTCCGGCATGAACCCTCCTTGAGTCGATGTCGGGCCTTTTCGGGAAAAACAAAATAAAAAATAAATTCTGATATTTTTTAATGAAGAAATAATCTCAGATAACTATAATAAAAGAATCAAAATTGAGAAAGAGAGTTTTTTTTCTCCCTTTGGCATGATTTTCTTGGTGTTTTTATAAACACCCCACCCACGACCTTAGATCGTGGCAATAAATAACCATTAATGAATTAAATTTGTACCCTGATTTTTTGGAGGAGATCTGTGGCGGTTATTTTGACTGAGTCCTGCTTCTTGGTAACTTGGTCCGACATCTCCTCAAACCCATCTACTCATGGTCACTAGAATTACTTTATGGTCAAGGTGATCTGCTCATGATCTTAAGACTTACCACTTGGTCGAGGTGGTCTGCTCATAGTCTCAAAATTACCACATGGTCAAGGTGGTATGCTCATGATCTCAAGACTTACCACCTAGTCGAGGTGGTCTACTCATAGTCTCAAAATTACCACTTGGTCAAGATGGTCTGCTCATGATCTCAAGAATTACCACCTGCTCGAGGTGTTCTACTCATAGTCATCAGGGTTACCACCTGGTCGAGGTGATATGCTCAAGGTTACAAAATTACCACCCGGTGGTGGTCATCAAAATTATCACCTGGTTGAGGTAGTCTGCTCAAAGTAACTAAAATTTCTCCTAGTAGCCTATCAACTATTTGCTCACTCTCTACTTTGAGGAGATCGTGGTCACCTTATTTTATTCCCCAAACAATGATTGATTAAAGTATATGTTGATAAGAAATTAATGGGTAAACAAGAGTGCTCTAGGAGTATCTAGGATTTTTTTCTAGAGCATCGAAAACTTTTTTGTACAAAACAAGGAAAGAAATGAAGAAACCCTATCTCTCCTAAGATTTTTCTTGTAAAACCACTCGACCAAGCCCTAGACAATTAGCTAATAGCTATATTGATAAACATAGCATCACTCTTATATAGCTAATGTCCCTCAATCAACTTTTTATGTGAACAAATTAACTATGGAGATTACTAGTTTTCTCACTACAATTAATATGCAGTGCTTACCTCTACTTTTTTTTTATAATACCCAATTAAAAAATTTTAAATACTCAAAATAAGAGATATAGGTTTTGGTGTGAATAAAATAAATTACTAATACGATCTTTTCATGTATTTTTTTATTTCTAAATATTTTTCTTATAATAAATATATACTTTATATTTCCAAGATCAGATATTAAGCAAATGATCCTTTTATCCTCTTTTTCTTTACATTTTTAATGCCTGAAAAATTATTAGACATTATAAAAAGTAATAAGAGATAAATGATGTATATTAATTTCATTAAGAGAAACGGACAATCTCCCAAATTTATTCTAAAGTCTTGATTGATAATTTCAAGTCTCTGATCGATGACCAGTCTCGCATAAAACGTGAGGATACAACAATTACAATGACAAGGTTGTTTCATTTTGAATTGATTTTAAACTTGAAAGCAGATGCAAAAGGAAGAGCAACACGTGTAGGAGTAATTATAATTTTTAACCATTAATCATGAACACGCAATACACATTCGAGATTGTTTTTCTCGTTTTCTGACCTTAAAAGTCTCAGGTTAGTTGCCGAAGATCATGTTTTCTTCCGAATGAGTCACTCTTCGTACGTACACATGGTTATGGTTTAGGTTTATATATCTATCAATGGTAGAACTTAAACTGGTGGACCCAATCTTATTAGAAACATGAAAAATGTGATACTGGAATGCACCTACCAGCCAGCGACAAGATATAGTATCACAGTACGAGGAAGGCCATTATACTAATGTCGGGAAAATCCCTGATTTCTAGATCTCCCCAAAAAAATATAAAAATATAGGACTGTTTTTCGTCATGTTATTATTGTTGTTATTATTATATTATCGAGTTGCTGTTAAGGAGACATGCATTTTTCTAACTATATATATATATTATAACGATTTAGATTGCGACATATACCAACGAGTAACGTGGAGATTGGATTTCCACGCAAATTGTCAAGAATAAAGTGTGGAAGCACGATATCAAATTGGTAAACGATAAATGCAAATGTGTGAGGTGATCTATAGATGCTAGAGTTTTTTATTACTTATAATAGTCTTATCCTTAAAATATGGTGAAGTATCGTCTAATATTTGTGAATGTAAAAATTTAAGTAGTATTTTATAAGATTTAATATAAACTAATCACTAACAATTAATAGTTTGATTGTAAATATCGATATATAGTCTGATGTATTAGTAATAGTGATTACAATATTAGTATAAACAAAGGAAAAATTATATATATATAATTTACTACTACTAGTGCTGTAACTTGAGGGAATTGGCATGCAACTAAAAAAGAACTGATTTAAGCTCAACTAAGAGTTCCATTATTCTTATTGGCCAGCACAGTACCGCACATGTCTATTCTCTTCAAAAAAATTAATGATTTTTTGCCTTGTGGCCAAACATTGATTGGAGACTTAGTACAAAATATCATTATTAATCATAAGAAGATGATCCAGTGAGCACCAATATCCACCAAATATGAGCACCTAAGCTCAATTTTGTGACTTCCTATGAATATATAGTATTTAAACCATGAACTAATCAAACAATATCATGTGAGACTATCTTTCACCATAAGGTGAGCACCATCGCCCATTATATCATTACTCATTAATTATATCCACATGATTTAGCAGGACATCTAATTCCTTATAAGACCCAAAGTATTGATTGTTGTATCCTGGTACTATAAATAGAGCGTAATCACATACACATTCTAATTCTCAATTCTTGATTGGCACCATCGTCCATTATATCATTACTCATTAATTATATCCACATGATTTAGCAGGAGATCTAATTCCTTATAAGACCCAAAGTATTGATTGTTGTATCCTGGTACTATAAATAGAGCGTAATCACATACACATTCTCATTCTCAATTCTTGATTGGCGGTACAGATGAGAAATAGAGAGAACATTAAAAGGGAAAAAAATATGGAAGTAATGAAAGTACTACACATGAATAAAGGAGATGGTGAAACCAGCTATGCAAATAATTCCGCCGTTCAGGTTTGTTAATTCCATGTTACCAAATTTCATTTCAGTGCTTACTGTATTGTTCTTAATTAATTTCTTCATGGATATACAGCTGATTCAGTTAATTATATATGTAGGCCAAGATTATAACAACAGCGAAACCGGTGATTGAAGAAGCTATACTAGGAATCTTATGCGAAACATTCCCAGAGAGCATTGGCATTGCGGACTTGGGCTGTTCATCTGGACCCAACTCCTTGCTTGTGATCTCTGAGATAATCGACATCATACATGCAAAATGTCGCAATCTGGGTCGTCCATCGCCGGAATTTAGGGTTTCTTTGAATGATCTTCCTGGCAATGACTTCAACTCCATATTTGAGTCATTGCCAGCGTTCTTCAAGCAAAAACAAGAAAAGGGTATTGGATTCGGACGTTGCTACATATCGGGCGTGGCTGGTTCCTTTTATGACAGACTGTTTCCTGACAAGAGTCTCCACTTTGTGCATTCTTCTTCAAGCCTCCACTGGCTCTCCCAGGTTAGTATTTATTGACTGTATCCACTGGCTCTCCCGGGTCATTTTTTCTTGACTGTAGTATGTATAGTGTAGGGACATCTACTACAAATGTGTGTCTGCGATTCCTTAAACAGTTTTATATTTCCAAGTCAAAGCACACAAACCGCTCCTGGCGGAGAGTAATTTTCACTCAACTTGCATCTACTGCATGCTTAATGACTCTGAAACCTTGAACATAGGCATATTTTATGTATATATATCCAATTTTTGGAACTCCTTTGGAAAGGTCATGCTGATCAGTTGCTCAAGTATTTCTTATCTTATGTTGGTACCAAAACAGAAATCTTCCGTAAAGAATGGATAACGTATGAAACGCGTCCTGCCCAAAGCATTTATTTGTTTTTTTAATAAATATTTTAGGATATTATAATTTTACCACATAATTTTTTTCTACATAATTTTTTTCTAATATATTATTCTATTACCAAAATTTTCTGATAATTACATTTTCCTATTTATTATTTTAATTTTTATCATTTTACCACCAAACAATTGACTCAATTAAGAAATTGCTAACGTCACGTGAGTATTTTAGAAACTTTAATACATTAAGCTGAAAGAATTATAATACTTACAATTTTATCGCTTAATTATTTTAAATTTACAAGATAATCAATTCATAAAAGTACTCTCTTTTACTATAATTAATTTTTTATTTTTTTATTTTATTTGTACTTATACAGATTAGGGTAAAATAAATTTTTATCATAATTTTTTTGTTAAAGATTACATTATTTTTAACAGCTTGGTAATAAAATAATAATAATCGAAATGTGAGGTGAGAAAAAATAATTGTTAAGAAAGAGCTTCAGTGCATGGTAGGCGAAAACTGTGGCTACGAAAAAGCTGAAAGAAAAACTAGTTAGATTTTGTGGTGAAATCAAGATTCGAAAAGTATGTAAGAACTAGATTGTACTTTCATCTGAACGATTAATGAAAGTAATCTGAAGGAAAAAATATGTACAGGTACCACCTGCTCTGAGAGCAATGCTACCCCAGCGGCTTTGAATAAGGGAAAATCTACATATCAAAGAGTAGCCCACAGTGCGTGTTGGATGCATACTCGTTGCAATTCAAAATAATTTTTTGATATTTCTGAAATCACGAGCAGCCGAAATGGTTGCTGGAGGCCGCATGGTCTTATCGTTAATGGGCAGGAGATCTATTGATCCTACCACTGAAGAAAGTTGCTACCATTGGGAGCTCTTAGCGCAAGCACTAATGAGCTTGGTTACTGAGGTACTAACAATAATTAATTTGTTCCAAGTGTTTATCTCCTGCGCCCCGCCCCCCTCCGCCCTCTCTCTCTCTCTCTCTCTCTATATATATATATATATACGCTCCTAATTAATTAAAATGTCCAAAATTTCATTGTACAAAATACAAATAATATTTGGCATGCAGCGTTTGATTGAAGAGGAAAAGCTTGATTCATTCAATGCTCCTTATTACGCTCCATGTCCGGAAGAAGTAAAGATGGCGATACAAAAGGAAGGCTCATTCATCATTGATCGCCTCGGCCATTTTGAAATTGATTGGGATGGGGGTGTTGAAGAGCTCACTAATACAACGTTACTGCCATTGTCAAGAGGACAGCGAGTGGCTAAGATGATAAGAGCCGTAGTGGAATCAATGTTTGAACTTCATTTCGGAAAGGGCATAATGGACCTTTTATTTGCAAGATATGCTGAGATGGTCGACGATTACTTGTCCAAGAACAGAGCCAAGTACATTAATTTGGTCATTTCGATTATCAAAAAGGATAACTAATCTAATTATAAATAAAGAGCTAGATGAGGAAGCTTAAATTATTGTGTACTACTTCTGGTGTAATCTGGGTGCAAGTTCACGTGTTGCTGCCTCTGTTGTTCCTAATTTGTTGAAGAATGAAGCTCAAATCTGTAATTATAGACAAATATGACAAGTCAGTTATATTTACAGGAAAAGTATGATATACTAGCCAAAACAGCATGTCATGTCAATTAAAGATGGCAGATTGCAAACTAGCGCTCTTTTAAGCCTAAGCCGAAGCCCATGTTCTTGGTAACAGGCTTTGGGCCAGTTTGAAAATGTTATAATTTATAAAATAATTATTGTTAGTTGTGTTGTAGAATTAGTTTGGGAATATTATAGTTTATTTTAAGCCTAAGCCGAAGCCCATGTTCTTGGTAACAGGCTTTGGGCCAGTTTGGAAATGCTATAATTTTTAAAATAATTACTATTAGTTGTGTTGTAAAACTAGTTTAGGAATACTGTAGTTTTTAAAATAATTACTATTAGTTGTGCTGTAGAAATAAATAGTTGTAAAGAGAATCAGTTAAGTGTTTGATAAATTTTATTTTCAGAAGCATTGTGAGTTTTGAAAACAATTATGAGCATTTGATAAATTTGACTGTTAAACTGTAGAGAGAAAATAAATGACTAAAATGTATTTAATATACAATAAAATTTACTTATAAAAATATGTACATATAATATTTTTAATTGTGTATTATAATAATTTTTATTAAAAATAAAATTAATAATATATTGATTTTATTTTTTATTTTTTATCTTTAAACAATTGATAATTAAAGTTATAATTTAGTGAAACAAATTTAATAATAATTCGACCAAAAAATTGATATTAATAAATATATATTGATGAATTAAAATAAAATTTTATTAAAATATTGAGTTTGTTTCCAATTTGAATAAGGATACTTTTGGGTTTAGGTAGTAATTTTAAGGATATTTATAGAATTGTATTAAATGATAAAATTGATTTTTAAAATCAAAATCTAAAAGTTAATATTTCTACTTTTCAAAATCAGTTGTAGAATGGTGATTTGACAAAAGTGATTTTGATTTTTTTTACCAAATACTAAAATTAACTTTCAAAATTTCAAAATCAATTTTAAGTCTCCTAAAAGAAATCACAAAAGGACAATTAGTTTATCTAAAAATCCTTCTAATGGCTTTCAAGCCTAAATAAGCCTAGGCGGGGATTAAAAATTTAATTAAATTTTTAATAAAACTAAAAGTAATTAAAAAAGGATAACTAAACTAATTATAAATAAAGAGCTAGATGAGGAGGCATAAATTTTTGTGTACCACTTCAGCGGTAATATGGGTGCAGGTTCACGTAGCAGAGTGTGACAAGTGTCAAGTCGAGGGAAAGTACGATTTGTCATCCATAACAGTATGGCATGTCGGTTCAGTGTTCTGACAGCTGTACGATCCTTTTTTTAATGTCGGTTGATATAATAAGTAGTACACGTGATGTATCACGTATATTACTTACTTCAACGGCATTATTAATTGCCGTTTTGCCTAACGGAATCAATCGAAGCCCTTCACGTGTCCCTTAGTTTGTTCTGTTGGCTGTTAAAGCCGTTACACGCGCGCGAAGATTATGGGTGTTGCTAACAAACCCAAAAATTGGTGCTGACAGTTGAGGGATCTTTCAATATTGTTTTCTAAATGTATATTAAGCCATCGGATCTGATCTTTGTCTAATTCTGTTCATTTACAGCTTATCTTCAATATTGTATCTTGTAAAGACAAAAGTAGGGAAAGCTCTCTTTGATCTTCACCGTGGATATAGGTTGTTTATGGCCGAACCATTATAAGCCTTTTATGTCAAGTGTGTGATTTCTTTGCTTAGATTGATTAGTTATTCTTTTTGCACAGATCAAAATCATCAAGCATAGTTTCTTTAGTATCCATTTAAAGGTCATTAGACTTAAGAGTTAAGAGTAGTTCTTGGGGAACAGGAATCAGTTCTTGCTGATTTGAAGTTTAACAATACTACATTCGGATTATTTCAAATTCTACTAATTTTCTTTTTTGTTCCAAAATGATTTGATCAACAAGACACTTTGTTCAACAATTCATAGATCCACCAAACATTAATTTAGAAATCTAATTGCACAAATATATGGGAAATATCTATTCCTATAAAATTTGGAGAAATCAAGCCCTCATAGAAGGCTTGAATTTGAATCAACAACCTCAACCTAGCTTGAGAGATACGGGAGACAAGGGCTAGTGCTCGCATTATATAATTAATTTCTTAACAAGTTTGTTTCATATTCATATTTACATCACGATTATTGATTTGTTATATTTAATTATAAAATAAGAGTGGTGGATAATACTTAGAACTCATTGCCTGCGATAAAATGAAATAAATTTAAAAAAGAAAAAGGCAAAAAAAAAAAAAAAACACTAGAAGTTTCCATTTTTGTTACAAGTTTTAAGTTGGTCTTCAGAAGCTCAAATTACTAGGTAGGCAGTTGTTGTAGAAACTCCGTGAAATATTTTTAGATCCTATAGTACAAAGTCTATGAAGGGAAAAAGGCGAAATTCAGATTTAAGAATTAATATGAACGCCAGTGAACCCTTTATTTCAAGAATCTGGCAAAAACTATCTTTACCATTCAATTATGCACACAATTGTAATGAAAGCATTAGACAGATTTAGAAGTTACTTGTACTTGTTAAATAATTCTGTCTCTAGTGTCATCACCACTTACTGACAAATGAACTTGGTAATAAAATTTTAATAATAATTAAACTACTTGGACTTGGTAATAATCAAAGGCTTAACACTTTCAGATCATGGAAAAACTAATGATAATCTCTGTACAATCATATCGAGTTCTGACCATTTACTAAAGTGCAGAGTTAATAATCAAGCACAACAAGTATATCAAGTTTTGTCAGAAAAATTTATTCTTTTTCCTTTTTATTTTTTATGCAAAGGGGCTCTCAATCAAGAGCCAAAAAGGAATTAAACGGGTAAGCTACCCCATAGATATCATGAGTAAGTAAAGGTTTAACACTTTTAGGAGGACTCAAAAACATGTGGAGACTCAGCGAAAGAGAAATAGCCAGATTAACTATGTGGTCCGTAGCGTAATTGGCCTCACGGTATATATGATTGATGCGAATATACCAATCACCCTTTAGAAGCTCTTTTATAGACCAAATGAGCGGAGAAAATTCATTGTTTAACTAACAAAAATTGGAAACCATCTGAGAACTTACATACAAATGAAATAGTTTGAGCAGACAATGAACGTATATATTTCATATACTTTTTTTGCTACGTGAATGGAGAAGCTTTATTTAGTCACATGGTTCTCCCTATTGTGGATTATAAAGTAAATGAAAATCTCTCACAAGTTCCAGATTTTTATGAGTCTTATATCTGTAATGCATGAAAGAATAATTAATATATATTTCAAAGTTTTGTATTTCATAATTTTTCTTTCCATCAAAAAGCATTTTTAGCTTGAAAAGGGTATAATATGAAGATTCAATTTAATGTTATTTAAAAAAAACTATATGCATATAAGATAAATATTTTAAAAGATTGCACATCATGCAAACTAAATGACAAGAAGGTTGAGAGAAAGATAAGATAAAGATGTGTTTCTATTAATTTTGTAATTTTTTAAATATTTAAAGGCTGAGAGATAGTGGGAGACAAACGGCAGCGTCTCTCTTATTTTCTCTCAGCTTTCTCTATATTTAACAGTGCTCTCATGCAAAACTGGTTCTCTTCTATCAAAAAATAGAATGACAAAAAAGTAACCAACTTTTACCGTTCATATTCAACTGGACCGTTAACAGGATTGTTTGCAATTGAATTTTGGGTAAAAAAACTGTTAACAAGATTGTTTTCAGTTTAATTATAGGTACAGACATTGTTGGTGCGCTTCTTTTCGAATCACATTTTTAACTTTTAATTTATCTTTCAATCACATGTTTTTCCTAATTTATCTTTGCGCTTCTTTTTGAATCACTATTTTTATCTTTTAATTTATCTTCTAATCACATGTTTTTCCGGTGACAACTCGTTAGGGTAATCTTAAGTTTTTAATTTCGTAATCATTTTTCCAATCAATATTCTCAAGGCTTTAGTTTTATAATGCTTTTCATATTATTATTAACACTGCTTTTTACTATTAGAGCTGGACCTTAGCTTCCTTGTTATTGATTTTATATGCACACGCAGATTAATATAAAAGTCAGAAATTTGAGGCGACATATTCAACTCTTCTATTAAATTGAAAGGATGGCATAAACTTTAGATAGAATGTGTTTCATTGCTTCTTGTTAATTTATTTTTAAAATGTTCCTTGGAACTCCCTTGGAGTCCCACGTACAGCTGGGTGAAGTGTAAGATAAAGCTTCTGCCAAGGATTTCCATTGCTTAGATACCTTTAGGGAGAATAATAATGCTACATATTGTCTTGTTAATCTAGGTCTTAGTCATGATGAGCTTTTTTGGCGGAATGATCCTCCCGTCAGATTCAATAGTTCTTGTCACAAGATGCTAATGACTTTCCGAAGTATCGTTTCTTTTTATATACTTGTGTTTTGAGTTTCTTTTTTTTCCCCCTAGATTTTTCTTCTATGTTGTTCTCAATGCTATGGGTTGGATTAGGGATAAGGGCCATTATATGCCTTTAAATAGATGTATCAGTTATTTTTATTATTAATAATAACAATAATTTTAAAATTATTATTATTATTATTATTAACAAAAATGACTAGAATAAGAACAATAACAATAATGGGCTAGATTAGCAGCTCTCTAAAAGTATATTTAGTTTTATATTCATTAATATTTATTGAATTTGAGATGAATCAATGGATAAGATTTATTAAAAATTTAAAATTTAAATTTTTTTAATATTGTCTCTTTCTATTTGGATCCCACTTCAAATCTTTCTCCTCTAATATTTTCTCTCTCCCTTTGCCATACTCTCTCTCTCTCTCACTCTCTCTTCTTTTTCTCTTGTCTTTTTTAATCTCTTACTTAATAATAAGTTTCCCCATATACTTTTGACTTCTTTTCATCTGCTGGGTCACCAATACCCATCATGGCTTTCATATTTCCAAGTTACGTACATTGCTGGAAATGAGCCAGTAAAATTGTTGTTCTAGGCATCAAAGATTCGCAACTTACAGGAAAAATAATCAGCCTTATAATCCTTTAAAGGAACATAAAATTTATTCGAATGTAGAACAAGAATCTGAAGCTTCCGAAGAGTTCCCAGCCAATGTGGGATTTAATGTATCCTTTATCTTGTTGTTTCCGAAATCAAGAACTTGAAGAGAGATTTGAAAAATAAGAGAAAAGAAGACAGAGGGAGAGAAAGAGAGAGCGTGGCAAAAGGGAGAGAGAAAATATTGGAGCAGAAAGATTTGGAGTAGGGTTCACACAAACAGAGAAAGTATTAAAAAATTTAAAATATTTAATTTCAATAAATCTCATTTATTGATTCTTCTCAAATCCCACATATATTAATGAGGGTAAGGCTAAGAGTAGTATTAGAGAGTTGCTATCTGCCTATCTACCTTCAACAATAATATAACAATATGATGATCCGCCTCCTAAAATTACACTTATTTTTTACACTTCTTTTGAACCTTTAAATTAAGCATGAATGAATGTTTAAAATTAAATGATATGAATGTCAAATGAGTAGAGTTATTACTAATTTCTTTCCTTTTCTCTTCATTCTAACTATTGTATATCAAAATAATAATTCTTTTTTCCTTAGTTGTGAAAATAAACCGATAATATTGAAGCAGGAAATGATACCAAACCTCTGCATCCGGAGAACCTAAGTAACTCATTTGAATCTGCGATAAGAGAATGGTAGTTGACTAATGGTTGATATATTTGCTTCGATGTACCTCAAAACTTTTAAATTGCCAATATTATTTGGCAAACTTTCTAGTTTAGAGCAACTCTCTAAGCACAACCTTTCAAGCCATACTAGATTTTTGAATGCAGATGGCGGTTCTGTAATTGTTATCCGTCTTAAAATGATGTATCTTAAATGTTCCATTTTCTCCAAGATTTCTGGGAAACTCTCAGTCATCGCGATAAAGCCCGAGCAGAGATTTCAATTTACAAATGCTAGTTGATTCCGTCTTTAGCCTTGTGCAATTAACTGAATTTCAACACTTTAAGACCAATTAAGCACTCTATTGATGAGGGAACTTCTTCTATTGCAGTTTTTCATAAGTCTAGGTGTGTTAAATTTCTAAAAAATTATGGAAACTCTGTGAGATTAATCGAGTTGCAGAAATCAATAGTTATCGGAGAAACAAAATGAATGCTGCTTAGAAAAGATCTAAGACGTGTGTAGCCCTCGAAACACAATATATATACTAGATGGTTGAAATTCTGGATGGATGAGGGAGCGCAAGCCAATTAAGTTTATTACAATTTAAAAAATTTGTTCCCTTTTATGACTTATGGTTTCTGATAGGTCTGGCATCATAGTGAAGTAGGGAGTGATGGAGGTCAACAGATTTTAACTTGAATGTTTTCTATAAAAAAAGACAAACAAAGAATACAGTAAATTAGCATCAACCAATTTTACAACTAAATGCGTATATTTTAAAGAATAAAAAACTTACTGCTCTGGTACTGGTATACCATATCTTTTTTGCTTCTCAAACTTTTTCAAATTTATTGTAAAGCAATTTGAGCTCAATAAGGTTCTTCAACTTAAAACTCGATAATAATGTTCTCAATGGAAACCCATGTCTTTAAAGATATCTCAATTTTCTATAAGGTATTTCAAACCTTGGTCAGCATGCACGCTCAGAGCTTGTAATTGAAACACCAAAACACTCTGATACATAAAATTTAAGCAATGTAAGATTTCACATATTTGCAGAGGCTTGAGAACATATATGTTTGTTTTTTATTTTTGACAAGTCAAGGAATATGCCTTCAATAATAGCATAGGGCCTCAGAAATCTATATCACATAACTTTAATAAAAAATTCTAAAACTTGATTATGTAAAAATATTTGCTAATACATTTATTTTAATATAAAAATTCTTACCAAGAAATGCTTGCTAACATAGCAAAAAATAAATAAATAAATAAATTATTATTATTATTATTATTATTATTATTATTATTATTATCCATTGATATATTTGCAAACTTTCTTATAATTATATTTATAATCTTATTTAAATTGAAAGCAATCCACAATTTTGTAGTTTTATGTAAAACAAGTAGGGATGACAATAGTATCCGCAAACCCACTTAAACCCACCCACCAAACCCCGCTTGTTACGGGTAATTTTGTGGGCTGCGGGTGGGTATGGCATTATATCTATGTCTATATCTAGTTGTATCGGTGATGATTCCCCCCACAACCCTCCACCATCACTTTTTCCGTCTAATGGGAACATCGCCAACATCCATATTTTAGAAAGATAAAGGCGAACAAGGCTTTCTATTGGTAGTTGAACAGGGTGCTACTGAGTTATATTGTCATCTATAATTTTATATCAACCTGAACTTAATTCTTTTGTTTGATTTCATTGTTAATTGTCATACAATTAATTAACAGTTGAACAGGGTGTTACGGGTAATTTTGTGGGTTGCGGGTGGGTATGGCATTATAAATTGACACCCATAGTAGGTTGTGGATGGGTTTGATATTAGGCAAATATCTGACGAATACCCACATGGGTATCTGCCAACCCACAACTTTTTTTATTTTTTAATCAAATTTTGATTAAAAAATATTTAAATCTAAAAATATACTTATTATAATTTTGGTTGAATTTTCTTTAACTTAATGCATGGATTATTTTATTATTATAATTTTGTACTTTGGATTAGTGTTTAAAAAGTAACATTCTTTAGAAAATATTAATTTTAATCATTATTGTAGGAATCATGTTGGATGGGTGCTAATGGTGGTGAATGAAATGAAAATCTTCTATCGGAGCTTGTGTTAAATGACAATATGAAATGATAATTGTTATTTTTAAATACTAGTTAGTGGCTTTTTTGTGGATTTATGTATTTTATACTTAAATTTGAGAATTTGTTTGAATTGATGTTGAAATTTTAATTTTTTATTTATATTGGTTAAATTTAGAATTGAGTATGTTTTTTTCGAATTTTAGGTTATTACTACAAATTTACATATTGAACATTTATGATTTTAAATGTAGAAACCCGCAAAAAATTCGTCAGGTATCATTACAAATTTGTTAATTGTCAACACACACAGAGGGTGAATTTTCTTAAAAAGATAAAAACTTGCAATTTAAATTTCATGAGCGTTAATGACAAATTTGTTGCGTGGTAATGATAAATCCGCTACGGACAATCCCCATTACCATACCAAAAAACAAGGAATTTTTTCTTAAAAAAGATCTTGTGGGCCTAATTTTATGGCCTATAGGGCCAAGTCTCTGAGCTCATTCATATCTGAGCAACAAACCCCTATTACCATTTGAACGAAATTACTGAAAAGGGCAGGCATAACAGTTTTCCTGCACTTCATAGTTATTGAGCTCATATTTCTTGGATGAGCAACAATAATTACAGCACGTTCTAAACATTTATATACTGTATATGTTGAATTTTTTTAATTACATAATTCAAGATGATATGGATTAATATTTTACCATGTTACCAGATTGTAGATTCATGTTTAAGTGCAAATTATACAATCTTATTTATTTGGTTTTGGTTGAATTGAATGTATCCAACCTTACAAATTCCCTTTCATATAATATTTATATTCTTATTATATCCATATTTTATTGAGAAAATTATATATACACTATATTCTACATCCACGGAAGGAATTGTGCGAATTCTCTGATATTACAAAAGAAACAGAGATTGTTGAGAGTAGATGTACGATTGAAAAGGTGTGAAGTAACTGTATTGAATTTGAATGCTTGGAGCTTTCTGTCGGTTTTCCTAGAAATACCTTGGAGCTCTCCTAATATTTATTTTCTGACATAGAAAAAGCGATCTGCGTTCTCGTAGACAAGCACTACGGGATAGGATAGATCCTTCTTTGCTATCCCACTAGGAGAAGACCCATTATTTCTATGTTGTTTAGATGTGCGATTGCTATTGGTTTAAGGCTGCCCCTTTCCTTGTATCCCGGTTCTTTGTTGCAGTCGGATGGCACCCGTGACGAAGGTTTCCGCTGATGATTTTATCATTCTCTTACTTTATGTGGATGACATATTGATTGTAGGCCATGATGCTAGTAAAATTGAGAAGTTGAAGAGAGAGCTTCGATCACTTAGGCCGTTAGTGACAATAGTGACCTGAGGAGTGAAGATGCATTCCCTGATCCATTGCACTACCCTCTCCGGAAAGCCCAGGATGTTCAGGACTACGCCTACAAAGTCCCATCTAACTGTGTCAAAGTTGAAAGAAAAACATGTAAAAGTTTTTGGTGGCCCAGCAAGGAGTTACTAACATTATCACGAAATGATCCTAAATTAACATTCTCCTAAACTCTGTGAGATATAAGCCTTAATGTGATGTAGTTGACCAATGTTTCTAGCATGAATGGAATCCTAACCTGCTACATGAACTCAATTCTACTGCTGCATGAACCTAACCAAATGCTGGGAGGTGCCCGACGCAGCCTTCTATTCAACTCATCTGTTGATATGTAAACACACACACACACACACAACACACACACATATAGTAGTCTTCTGATCCGTAATTTTAAAGTACAATAAAAGTATGAAAACTGTGGGGTTTAAAAGGCTTAAAATTTAAAGTGTTTAAACCACACGGTTTATGTATTTTCTCGAACTTTCCTATACTTTAAAATTCTAGATTGAAACATTTCTATAGCGCTTAAACCGCATGGTTTATGCATTTTTTCGAATTTTCTCGCACTTTAAAATTATACACACATACACATACATATATATGTATGTATATTAAAATTTCTCAAATTCAGGATCTTAGATCTAGTTGATTAATTGTTTAAACCTTTTTCTTCGTTATAAAATTTTTTAAAAAAATAATGTGAAGTCTAGTAAAAACTTTTTTAAAATGAGGTGGATTTACACAAGCTGTTATCGGTTATCCCCACCTGCCAAAATATTATGTGGAATAGTGAAATCATATACATACTCAAAATAATAATTTTTTAAAGCCTAAAAGAATGTAAAAAGCCTCTTATATTTCTTTACATTTAAAAGAGCTCTTAAGGAAATAATAAAATATAGACCATAAATAATTTTGACAGATTTTTTTTCGTTAAAATTCAAAGAAAAATTTTAATTGCACATGGATATTATAGTGGGAGATAAGTTTTAAAGAACATAATCAAATAAGGCATTATTTTTCTTTTTTGTCATTATGGCCCTTAGTAGAGTGCAATCAGTGTAGTATTGTTGCCCAACTATTTTAGTGTGGGATAAATTTCATTGTGTTCCCTTACTACAGTGATTATCTTCAAAATACCCCACAAGGATAAGAAAACGTCACTCTACCCCACAATTGTCGTTACTTTAAACGGTTGACTGACGTTGAATAATGAAATTACAGGATTATCCTTGTAAGAAACAGAAAATTCTATTAACGGGATTATTGTGTAAACATTTGAGTTTTGCCAAAGGTTTTAATGTGACATCTCTGTCAAAAAACATGGGAGTGTTAGGCTTATAATATTAAAAATGTATATTTACTTGTTTGGTCAAAAAGTTTTAAGTTGATTCCTTATTTGGGCTTTAGATTCAAGAAAATTATAAGGCGTGCCATTAAATAACTCTTTTTACTGAGATTTGAACTGTGATTTCAACCACTCATTTTGAAAATTAGAAAAAAAAAAGCATCCTTCTCTCTCTATGACTATAACAATTCGAATTCAAAGATCAAACTTACCATTATTTTACATATTTGAACAAGGTTCATAGTTGGCAAATTAGAAACAAGACAACAAAAAATCCAGAAATAACAGCAGGTATGTCGTCTTCAAGAGGTAGTTGGTTTGATGCGAAGATGAAGATGAAGATGAAAATAAGAACTTGGAGATCAATGGAAAGGTGCTCAAGTTCAAAAATAAAACATGCAGAGATTGCAGTAATAAAGGCCGTAATTTCTTCAGATGGTAGAACCAAGTATGTACAAGTATAGAGTAATTATAAAAGGATTGAGAAAGTCGCATGATGGTTTGGAAAGTGATGATGATATGGGAATTAAAGACAAGAAGATGTTGGAGATGAGAATTAATAAACTTGTTGTAAAATCATATTCAATCATTAGGCTGCTACATATTATCTTGTTCATGATGGTACTTTGAATGATGTATATGCTTAGTATTGCTCATAACTGAAGTGTGAGGCTAGAAAGTAGTGGAAATTAAATTAAATTAAATAGTTGAATGAAAAACTTCCATGTACCAAGGAAGCTCATGCATTACATTTAGTGATATGTATTTCTAGTTCAACAAAATATTACACTTATGTTGTTGTAGTCAATATTCACCATCACTAACAGAATATTACATTTTGCCTTTTTAGCTTCTATGATAAGGAATTACAGACCAAATATTAATTGCAACAACCCCAAAAAAATAGTAATTTAGCCTAAATAGTTAATAAAATTATAAAATTAACAATTCTAAAAAAAAATGAGCACACATACTGCATCTCAGTTTTTTTAAGTCTACAATTAGGTTATAATTGCATAATTATTTATTTATTTATTTATTGCACTATCGTAGCAGTGTATTCAAAAGTATCAAAATATCAAAATCAGTAGCATCATTTTCTATAAATGTCCATACTGCTACCATCATGTCATTTACTGTAATAGTATTTCTCTGCAACATAAAGCCTCAATTCGTAGTTACCATGTTAGCAAAACAATATCTTATATGTGAATAAAAAGATTAATTTTTAAAGAAAAAGAAAAAAAAACTTACAGCCACGTTAAGCCACTGTTTTGCCTTTCAAATCTCTATTTGTTTGAACTGCGCTAGATTGTGGAGTGGCCCCATTAAATTTGCCTCCCTCTCTAATTTCAATGCCTCTTATTGGTGGCACCGAAAATTGATCAAAAGCTACGTTTCTTGCTGTTGATGCATTCCTTCGTCTCTCTTTTGCTCTGCTTATTCCTGATGCTTCATTTGTTTCTGCTGCTTCATTTGTTGTTGGTGCTTTCCTTGATGTTGAACCCCTTGTTGATTGTTTTGGGATAGGCATTGAAGTATTAGGTGATGGCTCAGCTGTTGATCATAATTCATCACCATTCATCATTAACAGGTTTAAATCATGTAAATAAAGCTATGTTTCAGTTTTAAGATTAACTTTTAACTTTATTATCATTTATCGAACATCATATACCTGATGTAGATCCATTAGGTGTTGAGTTTCCAGCAGTGTTCACTCCTATAAATGATGCTCCTAAGCTTGAGGCTGCTGCCAAGTTCTTGCATGCTTCTATTCAGTACAGTGAAGTAAATTTTGTAATGTTAATACACTCAATCCTTTAAATATGGTTAAATTCATATTACTCCCGATATATAGTGACAAAACTTCAATTTACATTCCAAAAAATGTGAAAACATTAATTTACTCCTATATGTAGTCACTCTAGGTGGGGGTAATTTGAAAATAACTTAACAGTAACTAAAAAAAATTGAAAAATTAAATTGTAAGCAATTTCAAACTAACCAAATTTTTTTGTCCTTTTGTTATCCAACCATTGGATCCAAAGCAAGAATTGCAAGAGTAAAGGCAACGGCAAGATGTGTTTGCTTAGGTTATTAACATTGCAATCTCTCTCGTTTCCTAAAAAGTCAGATAAAAATATAATTATTATTAATTTACTCTCTTACCCCATCAATAATCATCCTCCTCTTTCTTCCGTGCACAACCCATGGGTAACCTTTAGATTTTCATTTTTCTTTTCTTCTATCCTAGTTTTTTTATCTTATTTCTTTTAGTTAATTTTTTATTTATTGGCTAATTTATTAAATAATGTGAATAAGGAAGGTGTAGGGAATTTTGAGAGGATTTTTATTATTGATATCGAGTAATTATAATACCTAATTCAATTGCACATCCATAAGAGCCACAACTCTTTAAATAGAAAATAAACCCTATGATTATTTCCTAACTTCAGAAAGATAAATCCCTTGATTTATTCCACAAATACATCAATATTTTATAATTCACCAATTATTGCTATCATTTCCATATCTACTTCTATAATTAATTGTCCGTAATATTAAGAAAGTACATAACATTAAAATTGAATAGAAAAATAAAGAGGAATTATTGTTTCCTCTGTTTTATTTCTCTAGTTTTATTATGGGAACATAACGGACCTGAGTATCGACAAATTTTTTTTTTTTTTTGCTTATCTTTTATGTATATTTGGTAAAATTTGTAGAGACTTATAATGAATTTAACAATGATATAATTTATGTAAAGATTTTTAATAACTTTGTGAATTTGATTTTTATGAATCAAAATGAGAATTGAAAAAAATCTTTTTCTTTTTTGGGTATAAGGGATAGAAACAAATAAAGTAAAGTCCGATTGATTATTGTTTGTATAGTCCTTCATTTGGTTTACTTCTAATTTGAGATGTTTGGTACATTTGACTTTAGGCATTTAGATTAACCACCAAACATTAGAAAATAAATGTTATTTAGTAGTTTCTCTTTCTTACTATGTATTAAACATGGCATAGCCTTCAGATTATCTTTTTCATTGAGATTCCTATATAAGGGCGGAGAATTTATCATGCTCTTTGTGGGCTAGTCACTCCGACCCACTGCTTCATTCCTAGTTTACATGCCTGTTTTAATGTTTCTCGTGTTTAGAATCAGTACAAATTTGTTTTTATTGCCAAACTGACTTTGTATAATGAATAATCTACTAGATTCTTGCGATTCCTGCAATTCCATTGACCATGTCAGCTGGACTTCTATTTGGTTCTGTAACTGGCACCATCATAGTATCCATCAGTGGAACTGTGAGTTGACTTCTTTGTTCCTGTGTTAAAACAGAATAATGATCATGTTTTCTAATTTTGATTCTAATAGTCTCTTCTGCTTATAGGTGGCAGCAAGTGTTGCATTTTTGATTGCCCGATATTTCGCTCGTGAGCGCATCCTCAAACTAGTCGAAGGAAACAAAAAGTTTCTTGCAATTGACAAAGCAATTGGAGAAAATGGCTTCAGGGTTGTTACACTTCTTCGTTTGAGTCCTTTGCTTCCATTTTCTCTGGGGAATTATTTGTATGGATTGACATCTGTAAAGTTTGTACCATATGTTCTGGGAAGGTATGATTACTACCCATCTTATTACAGCATTTAGTCTTATTGTGACTTACTTCCACTATATCTCTGAGGATTACTCAAAGGCATGTCCAAGTATGATAAAATTCAATTTAAATGTCATTGTTTGATGCTGGCTACATCATTTCACTATAAAGAAGACTAAGTGCAATGTTTTATTACTCTGTCGGTATCTGTAGTCTAATATAATTTCCTTTCCCCCTTTACTATTAATTTCTGCACTTTTCCTCAGAATGTGGAGATGGCACTGTAGCTATATTATTTTCGCGGAAAAGAAACGATGTCCCTGCAAATTTTAGTATCTGTGGCCTCATTTATATCTAAAGATTAGAAAGAAAAATCCACACTATTTGATTAAGCAATCATTCTGACTCAATTTCAACTAATAAATGTCGTGCAGTTGGTTGGGGATGCTTCCAGGAACGTGGGCTTATGTGAGTGCCGGAGCTTTTGGGCGAGCAATTATTGTGAGTTTTTCCCCCCCTTCTTCTTTTTGGTTGATACTCCCTATAATATGATTGCCCAACTTATTCATATGATTTTACTATATTTTTTTTCCTAATATTCCAGCAAGAAGAGTCCGAGGTTGGCTTACCTGGAGGAAATGGTCAGCTTTTGACTCTTGGGCTGGGATTATTGTTCACAGCCTTGGCTGCTGCATACGTAACACGGCTGGCAAAGGTAATTTCTATATTTTTCTTAAATTTTCTTGATGACCAAAATTGTGTTTCCATGATCGATGAACTTACACTTCCCTATGTGCTTTTTCATTGATTGTTATTTGGGACACTGAGCCCTGAATATATTCGCGTGTATTTTGCATTTGTTGAGGGATTGAGCAATTTGATTTTTAACATATCTATTCTGTGTGATGAATCCATGAATTGGACTATGTTTTTTACATTTTCCTTGTAATTCTAATTCTGACACATCTTTAAACTCTCCTCGAGTGATATTTTTGCTTTATTTGAATTATTTATCTGATCTATTATGTTATCCATTTCCATAAGTATTGAGTGTGAGGCTTTTGACGGTGCAGGATGCTGTAAAGGATATTGAATAGACACGATCGAATTAAGTGCGAAGCAATGTAGTTGAAATTGTAAAATGGACAGTTAGCTCTCCCATCATGTAAATTGACAAGTAGTATAATTGAACCCAAGAAAAGAATGCTAATTTTTTTTTCCCGGTTATGTTTTAATTGTACCATCTTTCATTTGCACCTGAATGGAGAAGCATTTAGTCATATGGTATAAATTTCCTATTAAGGAGCATAAAATAAATGATAGATCTCTCAGAAGTTTCACATTTCAATGTTATTTACACCAATAACGCATTAAAGAATCATTAATATACATTTTAAAGATTTGCATTCATGATTTTCTTCACATCATTTTGTTAAATTTTTTAATTTTAAAAACTGTTGTAGCTTAAATGTACAGTACGTACAATTTTTTTTTTTCAAATTTAAGAAGTTTTTTGAGAAAGAAAACTATAAGCACAAGCATTGAAATGATAAGAGGAAATTAAATTGTGAAGTGTCGTCTTTATTGATATTAATATTAGACGGTATTGTATAAATATGTTGTGGGAGCGAGGGTGTTGTGTAATGAATTGTATCAAGTAGAAAGACATGCATCAAACAGAAAAACATGCGAGCAAGGAAATTTAGAAACATATCAAGAAAGCGAGAAGATTAAGTACATAATTTAAGGTGGTTCGGTCAGACAGAGTAACCAAATTAAACTTTCATATATTCTCATATCCCATAATCTCAAATCCCCTAGCTATTCAGTTTTAGTTGTTGGAGCCGAACAAAGATTCCATGGAAGAAGCTTTGTCATAAGAGAAGGGACAGTGTCATATGTATTTGTGACGGTGAAGAAGCATCACAGGAGGAGCTACGCCCTCATTGTTAGAATTTGTGGGTGGGGCTCCAAAGTCCAAATGGTGTTGCTTCTTCCACAAACTGAATCTACTCGTGTTAATCATCACAATAAAGGAATCTTCGTCCTCCTTCTCCGCCTCTCACGGATGCCAACCACCTCATTGTTCTGAAGGGATGCCAGTTACCTCATGCCAATCACCTCATTATTCTCAGTGCCCATTATCAAAAATCACAAATTCAATAAGGTTACAGTAATGTGAAAGAGACTACCAAAAATTTGTCACTCAGAAAACCTTATTTGATTTTGACACAGGATGACTTAAGAGACTTGCAGGCATGCTTAACTTTTGACTTTTTGAGTATCTCGCATTGTTTGATTATAAATAGTTTTGGCGGAATATCAATTGTCCGCGTGTTGCTTTCGGATTGGCTGCAAATGCTTCTTATTCAATTCGGGTTGGATCTATGACTTGGGTTCTTGTGGTTTGCAAACCCACCGCATATACATCCAAGTATTGATATGGCTCAAATATACCCATGTTGAAGCTTTGACTATTGCTAACGTAATTAGTAGTGAATCTTGGGCCTGAGTAATAATAGCACCTACTGTGATTAGTGGTGTACTAGTGAAATGCACCAGTGAATAATAAAAAACTAGAGGTTTTAAAGTACTGTCGCAGGAGTGATATGGCGGGAACTCTGAGAAAAAATCCTAATGCAGTCTAAGGCTTAAAGATCGAACTCGAGGATGATGAAAACTCAGAAAGTGTGATTAAGGAGCGTCTGAGATCATTCTAGGGCTGGTTTGCAGAATAGAAAAGGTTAGTTGGTAAAATCAATAATAATGCAGTAACGATTTCTTCAGACTTAAGGCAAGCGTCTTAGGATTTCAATTGTCCGGATGTTGCTTTTGGATTGGCTGCAAATGCTCCTTATTCAATTGGAATAAAGATTCGGGCTAGATATGTGATTTGGGCTTCTTGTGGTCAACAAATCAGCCATATTCTGTTCGGTGATTTGGGGAGTAAGTTCCACAAATGTAAGTATTGATATGGCTTAGATATACTCATGTTAAAGCTTTGACTACTGCTAACTTTAATAGTAGCGAATCTTTAGCCTAAATAGTAATGGAATTTATTGTGATTGGCGCTGTAGTAGAGAAGTGTACTAGTGAATAATGGAAAACCAAAGGTTTTATAAAGTATTGTCGCGGGAGGTGATATGATAGTAACTCAAGAGAAAAAGCCCTTATGTAGTCAAAGGCTTAAAGATGGAATTCTAGTATGACGGAAACTCAGAAAGTGTGACCGTGGAGCGTCCGAGATGATTCTAGTGTTGGTTTGCAGAATAAAAAGGGTTTAATTGGTAAAATCAATAATACTGCATTAACGATTTCTTAAGACTTCAGGCAAGTGTTTTAGGAATTTTCTAGGGTGAGAATCTGGGTGAGGATTTATTTATTCGATCCAATTTGATGTGAATTAAATGGATTTGAGTTTGAAAAAATTTATTCATTTAATATAGAGGTGAATTTGATTTGATTCGCTAATTAAAAAAATCAAATCCGGTTTTTGAGGACATTGATTCGTTCACTCATTTAGGATTCGTTTAATAAGTGGGTCAAAACGAATCAATCACGATCCATTTGTTTATTATTCCTTTAATTAAATTATTTATTTATCCTTAAATATGTATGAAAAATCTTAAATTTTGAAGGCTAATATAGTTATTATAAATTATAATAAAACAAAATATATAAATTAAAATTCATTTATTATTCATTATAGGATAAAATATAGTAAAAGAATTCAAATTGGTTTCATTAGCTTATTAATTCTACTAAATGTCTTAGATGAATTAAAATTGAATATTCTTTTAATAAACGAATTGAAGCCAAATAAGTAAAATTTGACCCAATTCATTTATGATTCAATTCAAATTTGATTTTTTTTATTCGTTTGCCCCCCTAGGATTTTTATATGTCAAACTAAGGACAGTGGGCTTATTCTTAGTTGAGTTGGGCATCTTAATGGAGATGGGATGGTAATGGTGGCTAGTTTCAAGTTTCTTAAGGTTGAAGAGACTGAAACTAGGGCATTTATTTTTTCTTTTAATCAAGAAGGACGTTTCTTGAACAAGGATGAAGAATAATTGTAGAGGAGATGCTAGAAAATGCCAAGTTGCTGGTGACAGGTTACTGATGCTTATGGACGGTTATGGCTGGGTGAACAATGCAAGGGGTTCTCTAATTATATGATTTAGAAAAGAATTCTAGTTAAATAAGTCAAGGAATCTTAGTCCTAGAAGGTGGCACGAACCCTAGTGCCATAAAGTAGGGTTCTTCTTCTTAGGTAGAGGAAGAGTTGCTTTCCTCTATGGAGTGAGATTTTAGGATTTGTATTTTATTTACCTCGCAGGAATAGGAAAGCAGTTAGGCTAAATTCAAGGCTTTAGGATAGGTTTCTTAAAGGTCCTTTAGACCTGGTGTCAATTTTTAGGTATTGACATGCATAATGTCTAGTAGATGGTTTTGTTGGCTCAGAGTCATTTTGTGTGTTACTGTTAAGTGTCATCTCATCAGTCTCATTAGCATTCCCAAAATGATTCAATTGTTGTTTGAGGAGAGTTTTGGAGTCTTACATTGTAATTCCTCAAATGCAATATCATCACTAGATTCAGCCTTCCGGGAATCCTGGTTTCCAACAATGGAAAGTAATTTCAAAATTTTGATATGGAAAAATTTTGTCAAAAGAAAGGAATAGAGCACAAATTTTCATCCCACAGCCATCCACAGGGAAATAGACAAGCAGAAATTACCAACTGAACCATTTTTGACAATCTAAAAAAGAAGCTGGAATGTCGGAAGGGGCGATGGTTGAAGGAGCTTCCGAATGTCCTGTGAGCTTATAGAACATCAGAAAGGCGACCAACAAGAAACTCTCTTTATTCCCTTGTATATAGCGTAGAAGCTATACTCCCAATGGAAGCTACTTTCCCAACCTTGCCGTCTAAACTCGCCAGCTTACTGAAAAAAATGCCTCTCTAGCACTAGACAAAGATATAGTTGATGAAGCTCAAGACGTTGCTGCAGTACACATGGTTGCTTATAAGCAACAAACTGAAATGCTATATAAAAGCATGTCAAGTTTCGAGAATTCAAGAAGTGAGAACTCGTCCTCAGAGTAGCAATGGATATCAGGAAAGAGGCCAATGCTGGAAAGATGGTAGAAAAGTGGGAAGGACCATACCAAATCAAGAAGGCACTTGGCAAAGGAGCCTACAAGCTTCAAAAGCTTGATGGGAACAAGGTCCCACTCCTTGGAATGTCATTCACTTGAAGAAGTTCTACATCTAGGAAAGAAATTTGCTTGGCACCTTATTGTCTCATTTAATTCCTATTATCAGTCCACTAGTTTATTTGTTTGTCTTTTATTTTAAGTGTCATTTTCATTTCCCTAAAAGCTATGCCAATGCAAAGTTCTTGATCCTTTTTTTAGGCGCATCTGCGACTTCCCTTAAATGTCTCAAGCGAGGAGGACTTTGGTGCTATTAAAGCATAGTTCTTTATTCATTCGTTGGTTGACACGTGAGTGTATATATATATTATCATGATTGTTGACGTCAAAATTTGGACTAGTCGGCTACTGATTGGATACCAAATCTTTGCATCAACATTAAATTTATTTATTGGGGAAGCAGCTTACGATCACTAGCAGATAACTCGCAAACAACTGAAATCACAAAAAACGGTAAAAGGCGCCGGAAGTATTTCCGGCATGAACCCTCCGAGGCTTGAGTCAGTAATCGGGCCTTTTCGGGAAAAACAAAATAAAAAATAAATTCTGATATTTTTTAATGAAGAAATAATCTCAGATAACTATAATAAAAGAATCAAAATTGAGAAAGAGAGTTTTTTTTCTCCCTTTGGCATGATTTTCTTGGTGTTTTTATAAACACCCCACCCACGACCTTAGATCGTGGCAATAAATAACCATTAATGAATTAAATTTGTACCCTGATTTTTTGGAGATCCGGTTATTTTGACTGAGTCTTGCTTCTTGGTAACTTGGTCCGACATCTCCTCAAACCCATCTACTCATGGTCACTAGAATTACTTTATGGTCAAGGTGATCTACTCATGATCTTAAGACTTACCACTTGGTCGAGGTGGTCTGCTCATAGTCTCAAAATTACCACATGGTCAAGGTGGTATGCTCATGATCTCAAGACTTACCACCTAGTCGAGGTGGTCTACTCATAGTCTCAAAATTACCACTTGGTCAAGATGGTCTGCTCATGATCTCAAGAATTACCACCTGCTCGAGGTGTTCTACTCATAGTCATCAGGGTTACCACCTGGTCGAGGTGATATGCTCAAGGTTACAAAATTACCACCCGGTGGAGGTCATCAAAATTATCACCTGGTTGAGGTAGTCTGCTCAAAGTAACTAAAATTTCTCCTAGTAGCCTATCAACTATTTGCTCACTCTCTACTTTGAGGAGATCGTGGTCACCTTATTTTATTCCCCAAACAATGATTGATTAAAGTATATGTTGATAAGAAATTAATGGGTAAACAAGAGTGCTCTAGGAGTATCTAGGATTTTTTTCTAGAGCATCGAAAACTTTTTTGTACAAAACAAGGAAAGAAATGAAGAAACCCTATCTCTCCTAAGATTTTTCTTGTAAAACCACTCGACCAAGCCCTAGACAATTAGCTAATAGCTATATTGATAAACATAGCATCACTCTTATATAGCTAATGTCCCTCAATCAACTTTTTATGTGAACAAATTAACTATGGAGATTACTAGTTTTCTCACTACAATTAATATGCAGTGCTTACCTCTACTTTTTTTTTATAATACCCAATTAAAAAATTTTAAATACTCAAAATAAGAGATATAGGTTTTGGTGTGAATAAAATAAATTACTAATACGATCTTTTCATGTATTTTTTTATTTCTAAATATTTTTCTTATAATAAATATATACTTTATATTTCCAAGATCAGATATTAAGCAAATGATCCTTTTATCCTCTTTTTCTTTACATTTTTAATGCCTGAAAAATTATTAGACATTATAAAAAGTAATAAGAGATAAATGATGTATATTAATTTCATTAAGAGAAACGGACAATCTACCAAATTTATTCTAAAGTCTTGATTGATAATTTCAAGTCTCTGATCGATGACCAGTCTCGCATAAAACGTGAGGATACAACAATTACAATGACAAGGTTGTTTCATTTTGAATTGATTTTAAACTTGAAAGCAGATGCAAAAGGAAGAGCAACACGTGTAGGAGTAATTATAATTTTTAAGCATTAATCATGAACACGCAATACACATACGAGATTGTTTTTCTCGTTTTCTGACCTTAAAAGTCTCAGGTTAGTTGCCGAAGATCATGTTTTCTTCCGAATGAGTCACTCTTCGTACGTACACATGGTTATGGTTTAGGTTTATATATCTATCAATGGTAGAACTTAAACTGGTGGACCCAATCTTATTAGAAACATGAAAAATGTGATACTGGAATGCACCTACCAGCCAGCGACAAGATATAGTATCACAGTACGAGGAAGGCCATTATACTAATGTCGGGAAAATCCCTGATTTCTAGATCTCCCCAAAAAAATATAAAAATATAGGACTGTTTTTCGTCATGTTATTATTGTTGTTATTATTATATTATCGAGTTGCTGTTAAGGAGACATGCATTTTTCTAACTATATATATATATTATAACGATTTAGATTGCGACATATACCAACGAGTAACGTGGAGATTGGATTTCCACGCAAATTGTCAAGAATAAAGTGTGGAAGCACGATATCAAATTGGTAAACGATAAATGCAAATGTGTGAGGTGATCTATAGATGCTAGAGTTTTTTTTATTACTTATAATAGTCTTCATCCTTACAAAATATGAGTGAAGTATACGTCTCTCGAATATTTGTGAATGTAAAAATTTAAGTAGTATTTTATAAGATTTAATATAAACTAATCCTAACAATTAATAGTTTGATTGTAAATATCAGTATATAGTCTGATGTATTAGTAATAGTCTGATTACAATATTAGTATAAACAAAGGAAAAATTATATATATATATAATTTACTACTACTAGTGCTGTAACTTGAGGGAATTGGCATGCAACTAAAAAAAAGAACTGATTTAAGCTCAACTAAGAGTTCCATTATTCTTATTGGCCAGCACAGTACCGCACATGTCTATTCTCTTCAAAAAAATTAATGATTTTTTGCCTTGTGGCCAAACATTGATTGGAGACTTAGTACAAAATATCATTATTAATCATAAGAAGATGATCCAGTGAGCACCAATATCCACCAAATATGAGCACCTAAGCTCAATTTTGTGACTTCCTATGAATATATAGTATTTAAACCATGAACTAATCAAACAATATCATGTGAGACTATCTTTCACCATAATTATATCATTATTCTTTAATTATATCCACATGATTTAGCAGGACATCTAATTCCTTATAAGACCCAAAGTATTGATTGTTGTATCCTGGTACTATAAATAGAGCGTAATCACATACACATTCTAATTCTCAATTCTTGATTGGCACCATCGTCCATTATATCATTACTCATTAATTATATCCACATGATTTAGCAGGAGATCTAATTCCTTATAAGACCCAAAGTATTGATTGTTGTATCCTGGTACTATAAATAGAGCGTAATCACATACACATTCTCATTCTCAATTCTTGATTGGCGGTACAGATGAGAAATAGAGAGAACATTAAAAGGGAAAAAATATGGAAGTAATGAAAGTACTACACATGAATAAAGGAGATGGTGAAACCAGCTATGCAAATAATTCCGCCGTTCAGGTTTGTTAATTCCATGTTACCAAATTTCATTTCAGTGCTTACTGTATTGTTCTTAATTAATTTCTTCATGGATATACAGCTGATTCAGTTAATTATATATGTAGGCCAAGATTATAACAACAGCGAAACCGGTGATTGAAGAAGCTATACTAGGAATCTTATGCGAAACATTCCCAGAGAGCATTGGCATTGCGGACTTGGGCTGTTCATCTGGACCCAACTCCTTGCTTGTGATCTCTGAGATAATCGACATCATACATGCAAAATGTCGCAATCTGGGTCGTCCATCGCCGGAATTTAGGGTTTCTTTGAATGATCTTCCTGGCAATGACTTCAACTCCATATTTGAGTCATTGCCAGCGTTCTTCAAGAAGCAAAAACAAGAAAAGGGTATTGGATTCGGACGTTGCTACATATCGGGCGTGGCTGGTTCCTTTTATGACAGACTGTTTCCTGACAAGAGTCTCCACTTTGTGCATTCTTCTTCAAGCCTCCACTGGCTCTCCCAGGTTAGTATTTATTGACTGTATCCACTGGCTCTCCCGGGTCATTTTTTCTTGACTGTAGTATGTATAGTGTAGGGACATCTACTACAAATGTGTGTCTGCGATTCCTTAAACAGTTTTTATATTTCCAAGTCAAAGCACACACAAACCGCTCCTGGCGGAGAGTAATTTTCACTCAACTTGCATCTACTGCATGCTTAATGACTCTGAAACCTTGAACATAGGCATATTTTATGTATATATATCCAATTTTTGGAACTCCTTTGGAAAGGTCATGCTGATCAGTTGCTCAAGTATTTCTTATCTTATGTTGGTACCAAAACAGAAATCTTCCGTAAAGAATGGATAACGTATGAAACGCGTCCTGCCCAAAGCATTTATTTGTTTTTTTAATAAATATTTTAGGATATTATAATTTTACCACATAATTTTTTTCTACATAATTTTTTTCTAATATATTATTCTATTACCAAAATTTTCTGATAATTACATTTTCCTATTTATTATTTTAATTTTTATCATTTTACCACCAAACAATTGACTCAATTAAGAAATTGCTAACGTCACGTGAGTATTTTAGAAACTTTAATACATTAAGCTGAAAGAATTATAATACTTACAATTTTATCGCTTAATTATTTTAAATTTACAAGATAATCAATTCATAAAAGTACTCTCTTTTACTATAATTAATTTTTTTATTTTTTTATTTTATTTGTACTTATACAGATTAGGGTAAAATAAATTTTTATCATAATTTTTTTGTTAAAGATTACATTATTTTTAACAGCTTGGTAATAAAATAATAATAATCGAAATGTGAGGTGAGAAAAAATAATTGTTAAGAAAGAGCTTCAGTGCATGGTAGGCGAAAACTGTGGCTACGAAAAAGCTGAAAGAAAAACTAGTTAGATTTTGTGGTGAAATCAAGATTCGAAAAGTATGTAAGAACTAGATTGTACTTTCATCTGAACGATTAATGAAAGTAATCTGAAGGAAAAAATATGTACAGGTACCACCTGCTCTGGAGAGCAATGCTACCCCAGCGGCTTTGAATAAGGGAAAAATCTACATATCAAAGAGTAGCCCACAGTGCGTGTTGGATGCATACTCGTTGCAATTCAAAAATAATTTTTTGATATTTCTGAAATCACGAGCAGCCGAAATGGTTGCTGGAGGCCGCATGGTCTTATCGTTAATGGGCAGGAGATCTATTGATCCTACCACTGAAGAAAGTTGCTACCATTGGGAGCTCTTAGCGCAAGCACTAATGAGCTTGGTTACTGAGGTACTAACAATAATTAATTTGTTCCAAGTGTTTATCTCCTGCGCCCCGCCCCCCTCCGCCCTCTCTCTCTCTCTCTCTCTCTATATATATATATATATACGCTCCTAATTAATTAAAATGTCCAAAATTTCATTGTACAAAATACAAATAATATTTGGCATGCAGCGTTTGATTGAAGAGGAAAAGCTTGATTCATTCAATGCTCCTTATTACGGTCCATGTCCGGAAGAAGTAAAGATGGCGATACAAAAGGAAGGCTCATTCATCATTGATCGCCTCGGCCATTTTGAAATTGATTGGGATGGGGGTGTTGAAGAGCTCACTAATACAACGTTACTGCCATTGTCAAGAGGACAGCGAGTGGCTAAGATGATAAGAGCCGTAGTGGAATCAATGTTTGAACTTCATTTCGGAAAGGGCATAATGGACCTTTTATTTGCAAGATATGCTGAGATGGTCGACGATTACTTGTCCAAGAACAGAGCCAAGTACATTAATTTGGTCATTTCGATTATCAAAAAGGATAACTAATCTAATTATAAATAAAGAGCTAGATGAGGAAGCTTAAATTATTGTGTACTACTTCTGGTGTAATCTGGGTGCAAGTTCACGTGTTGCTGCCTCTGTTGTTCCTAATTTGTTGAAGAATGAAGCTCAAATCTGTAATTATAGACAAATATGACAAGTCAGTTATATTTACAGGAAAAGTATGATATACTAGCCAAAACAGCATGTCATGTCAATTAAAGATGGCAGATTGCAAACTAGCGCTCTTTTAAGCCTAAGCCGAAGCCCATGTTCTTGTTAACAGGCTTTGGGCCAGTTTGAAAATGTTATAATTTATAAAATAATTATTGTTAGTTGTGTTGTAGAATTAGTTTGGGAATATTATAGTTTATTTTAAGCCTTTTTGCATCTTTATAATTTTTAAAATAATTACTATTAGTTGTGTTGTAAAACTAGTTTATGAATACTGTAGTTTTTAAAATAATTACTATTAATTGTGCTGTAGAAATAAATAGTTGTAAAGAGAATCAGTTAAGTGTTTAATAAATTTTATTTTCAGAAGCATTGTGAGTTTTGAAAACAATTATGAGCATTTGATAAATTTGACTGTTAAACTGTAGAGAGAAAATAAATGACTAAAATGTATTTAATATACAATAAAATTTACTTATAAAAATATGTACATATAATATTTTTAATTGTGTATTATAATAATTTTTATTAAAAATAAAATTAATAATATATTGATTTTATTTTTTATTTTTTATCTTTAAACAATTGATAATTAAAGTTATAATTTAGTGAAACAAATTTAATAATAATTCGACCAAAAAATTGATATTAATAAATATATATTGATGAATTAAAATAAAATTTTATTAAAATATTGAGTTTGTTTCCAATTTGAATAAGGATACTTTTGGGTTTAGGTAGTAATTTTAAGGATATTTATAGAATTGTATTAAATGATAAAATTGATTTTTAAAATCAAAATCTAAAAGTTAATATTTCTCTACTTTTCAAAATCAGTTGTAGAATGAGCTGATTTGACAAAAGTGATTTTGATTTTTTTTTACCAAATACTAAAATTAACTTTCAAAATTTCAAAATCACTTTTAAGTCTCCTAAAAGAAATCACAAACGGACCCTTAGTTTCTCTAAAAATCCGTCTAAGGGCTTGCAAGCCTAAATAAGCCTAGGCGGGGATTAAAAATTTAATTAAATTTTTAATAAAACTAAAAGTAATTAAAAAAGGATAACTAAACTAATTATAAATAAAGAGCTAGATGAGGAGGCATAAATTTTTGTGTACCACTTCAGCGGTAATATGGGTGCAGGTTCACGTAGCAGAGTGTGACAAGTGTCAAGTCGAGGGAAAGTACGATTTGTCATCCATAACAGTATGGCATGTCGGTTCAGTGTTCTGACAGCTGTACGATCCTTTTTTTAATGTCGGTTGATATAATAAGTAGTACACGTGATGTATCACGTATATTACTTACTTCAACGGCATTATTAATTGCCGTTTTGCCTAACGGAATCAATCGAAGCCCTTCACGTGTCCCTTAGTTTGTTCTGTTGGCTGTTAAAGCCGTTACACGCGCGCGAAGATTATGGGTGTTGCTAACAAACCCAAAAATTGGTGCTGACAGTTGAGGGATCTTTCAATATTGTTTTCTAAATGTATATTAAGCCATCGGATCTGATCTTTGTCTAATTCTGTTCATTTACAGCTTATCTTCAATATTGTATCTTGTAAAGACAAAAGTAGGGAAAGCTCTCTTTGATCTTCACCGTGGATATAGGTTAGTTTATGGCCGAACCATTATAAGCCTTTTATGTCAAGTGTGTGTGATTTCTTTGCTTAGATTGATTAGTTATTCTTTTTGCACAGATCAAAATCATCAAGCATAGTTTCTTTAGTATCCATTTAAAGGTCATTAGACTTAAGAGTTAAGAGTAGTTCTTGGGGAACAGGAATCAGTTCTTGCTGATTTGAAGTTTAACAATACTACATTCGGATTATTTCAAATTCTACTAATTTTCTTTTTTGTTCCAAAATGATTTGATCAACAAGACACTTTGTTCAACAATTCATAGATCCACCAAACATTAATTTAGAAATCTAATTGCACAAATATATGGGAAATATCTATTCCTATAAAATTTGGAGAAATCAAGCCCTCATAGAAGGCTTGAATTTGAATCAACAACCTCAACCTAGCTTGAGAGATACGGGAGACAAGGGCTAGTGCTCGCATTATATAATTAATTTCTTAACAAGTTTGTTTCATATTCATATTTACATCACGATTATTGATTTGTTATATTTAATTATAAAATAAGAGTGGTGTATAATACTTAGAACTCATTGCCTGCTATAAAATGAAATAAATTTAAAAAATAAAAAGGCAAAAAAAAAAAAAAAACACTAGAAGTTTCCATTTTTGTTACAAGTTTTAAGTTGGTCTTCAGAAGCTCAAATTACTAGGTAGGCAGTTGTTGTAGAAACTCCGTGAAATATTTTTAGATCCTATAGTACAAAGTCTATTAAGCGGGAAAAGAAAACAGGAAATTCAGATTTATGAATTAATATATGCGCCATGAACCCTTTATTTCAAGAATCTGGCAAAACTATCTTTACCATTCAATTATGCACACAATTGTAATGAAAGCATTAGACAGATTTAGAAGTTACTTGTACTTGTTAAATAATTCTGTCTCTAGTGTCATCACCACTTACTGACAAATGAACTTGGTAATAAAATTTTAATAATAATTAAACTACTTGGACTTGGTAATAATCAAAGGCTTAACACTTTCAGATCATGGAAAAACTAATGATAATCTCTGTACAATCATATCGAGTTCTGACCATTTACTAAAGTGCAGAGTTAATAATCAAGCACAACAAGTATATCAAGTTTTGTCAGAAAAATTTATTCTTTTTCCTTTTTATTTTTTATGCAAAGGGGCTCTCAATCAAGAGCCAAAAAGGAATTAAACGGGTAAGCTACCCCATAGATATCATGAGTAAGTAAAGGTTTAACACTTTTAGGAGGACTCAAAAACATGTGGAGACTCAGCGAAAGAGAAATAGCCAGATTAACTATGTGGTCCGTAGCGTAATTGGCCTCACGGTATATATGATTGATGCGAATATACCAATCACCCTTTAGAAGCTCTTTTATAGACCAAATGAGCGGAGAAAATTCATTGTTTATCTAACAAAAATTGGAAACCATCTGAGAACTTACATACAAATGAAATAGTTTGAGCAGACAATGAACGTATATATTTCATATACTTTTTTTGCTACGTGAATGGAGAAGCTTTATTTAGTCACATGGTACTCCCTATTGTGGATTATAAAGTAAATGAAAATCTCTCACAAGTTCCAGATTTTTATGAGTCTTATATCTATAATGCATGAAAGAATAATTAATATATATTTCAAAGTTTTGTATTTCATAATTTTTCTTTCCATCAAAAAGCATTTTTAGCTTGAAAAGGGTATAATATGAAGATTCAATTTAATGTTATTTAAAAAATATATATATGCATATAAGATAAATATTTTAAAAGACTGCACATCATGCAAATTAAATGTCAAGAGGGTTGAGAGAAAGATAAGAGAAAGATGTGTTTCTATTAATTTTTTAATTTTTTAAATATTTAAAGGCTGAGAGATAGTGGGAGACAAACGGCAGCATCTCTCTTATTGTCTCTCAGCCTTCTCTATATTTAACAGTGCTCTCATGCAAAATTGGTTCTCTTCTATCAAAAAATAGAATGACAAAAAAGTAACCAACTTTTACCGTTCATATTCAATTGGACCGTTAACAGGATTGTTTTCAATTGAATTTTGGGTAAAAAACTGTTAACAAAATTGTTTTCAGTTTAATTATAGGTACAGACATTGTTGGTGCGCTTCTTTTCGAATCACATTTTTAACTTTTAATTTATCTTTCAATCACATGTTTTTCCTAATTTATCTTTGCGCTTCTTTTTGAACCACTTTTTTATCTTTTAATTTATCTTTTAATCACATGTTTTTCCGGTGACAACTCGTTAGGGTAATCTTAAGTTTTTAATTTCGTAATCATTTTTCCAATCAATATTCTCAAGGCTTTAGTTTTATAATGCTTTTCAAATTATTATTAACACTGCTTTTTACTATTAGAGAGAGCATGGCAAAAGGGAGAGAGAAAATATTGGAGCAGAAAGATTTGAAGTAGGGTTCACACAAACAGGGAAAGTATTAAAAAATTTTAAATATTTAATTTCAATAAAATTCATTTATTGATTCTTCTCAAATCCCACGGATATTAATGAGGGTAAGGCTAAGAGTACTATTATGGTGCGTTTACTTTCTGAAATGGGGATGGGATGGAATGGAAATGAAATTTGGAATGAGATTTCAATGCTTAAAAAAATAAATGGGAATGAATGTCTTTGAAACGTTGATGTGTTCTAAAAAATAAATAGGAATGAGAAATGGGAATGTGAATCAATTTACCAAAATACCCATAGTATTAATAATTAATAAAAATAATTAATTTATCATTATTAACAATATTATCATTATTGTTGTTGTTGTTGTTGTTGTTATTATTATTATTATTATTATTAAAAATATTATTAACAATAATTAATAATAACTAAAATAATAAAGTTAATAAAATTTAATAATAATAATAGTAATGGGGGCAGTATTGATCCGTTATTTAGTTGGGTTTCTTTATCGGGGTTCTTTAGTAGTTTTTTAGTTCATTTTTTTCTTTTTTATAAGTATTTTTATGCTTTTTCTTTCTTTGATTTAGTATGATATTGTTGGTATGCGCTAATACTACTAATAAATTAATAAATTTCTAATTTTATTAATTAGATTATTAATTAGAAATTAGAGTCGCATTTTCTAATTTTGCAGTTAATTTCATAGCAAAGAAAAAAGACAATAGAAATAATAATATTATTGTTAAATTTTATTAACTTTATTATTTTAGTTATTATTAATTACTGTTAATATTATTTTTATTAATATTATCATTATTAACATTTATTATTATTATTATTATTATTATTATTATTATATTTTATTAATTTTATTTATTATTAATTACTGTTAATATTATTTTTATTAATATTATCATTAGTAACATTTAGTATTACTATTATTATTTAATTAATATTATTTTTATAATAATATTTATACATGTATCTAGATAATGAAAATTACATTATTATTAAATTTTATTAACTTTATTATTTTAGTTATTATTAATTATTGTTATTATTATTTTTATTAATAATAATAATAATAACAACAACAATAATGATAATATTGTTAATAATGATAAATTAATTATTTTTATTGTTAATAATGATAATATTAATAAAAATAATAATAACAATAATTAATAATAACTAAAATAATAAAGTTAATAAAATTTAGTAATAATAATAATAATAATTATTATTATTATTAATGACATTTAAAATAATAAATTATTTGTGATTTGAACAAATGTAATTTAGGAAATATGAAAAAATTAGAAGGATAAAAAAGTAAATATATGTTTTATTCCCATTCCCACATTTTCATTCCTAACCAGGGATGGCAAAAATCCCCACGGGTACGGGTATCCTCGGGGATTTTCCCCATTCGGGGAGGGTATGAGGATAATTTCATACCCAATTTCTTATTCGGGGAAGGGACGGAGAAATTTTTTTACCCAATTTCTTATTCGGGGAGGGGACGGGGATGAGGTGGAATCCCCATCCCCTACCCATTTCCCCATTTTAATTTTTATTTTAATTTTTATTTTTTAAAATTACTAGTAAATAAATAATAAAATTTGAATTATAAAATTATAAATATTGGTAAAAATAACAAATATCAAAATATTTATATTATTAAACTTTTAGGCCTAATTAACTAATTAAAGTCCTAAATTTTTATTTAGGACATTAAAAAAATCAGGTAAATTCTATTAGCCCAAAAATTTTGTTTTAATTTTATTATTCATTAAGTGTTTTAAACTTAAATCTATTTTATTTATTTATTTTTAGATGTTATAATTACCCACAGGGAATCACAATTTTAATATCTAATTTAATCTAATCTAATATTTGCTCTTGATTTGCTCCGACTTAACTATTGTGTTGTAAAGGGAATAGTCCACATTTATAAAGTGTCCACGCCACCATTGAAAAAGTTAATTTTGAATCTAAATTCGATTTTATTTGTAACAATTTTGTATTAGACTATTAATTTATTCACGATAGTTTGTAAAAGAAGTTTGTATCCCTTACATGCTGCGTTACTTACTAATTTAATGTATGTGACTTTTGTAATGGATATTAATGTAAGATATATTTCAAACTTTACTTTTATTTGAATTTTTTATTTTAATATGATTAACTCAAAATCGAAAAAAAAATGTATTAGTTATTCGGGGATCGGGGACCCTCGGGGATCCCCTGTTATTATTCGGGGAGGGGATGGGGATTCTCTCAAGTAATTCTGACGGGGACGGGGAGGGGACGGGGACATACGCAAAATATCGGGGATGGGTACGGGGAGATTGGTCCCCTCCCCTCCCCATTGCCATCCCTATTCCTAACCCCCTCATGAGAATGAGATTCTCATTCCTTATTCCCAAATTGTGTGGGACTCACACATTTTATTCTCATTCCCAAATTATATTTTGCCAAGTAAACATAGGTTTCATTCTCATTCCTTCATTTTCATTCCCCAAACCCACAAGTAAACACACCATTAGAGAGTTGTTATCTGCCTTCAACAATAATATAACAATATGATGATCCGCCTCCTAAAATTACACTTATTTTTTACACTTCTTTTGAACCTTTAAATTAAGCATGAATGAATGTTTAAAATTAAATGATATCAATGTCAAATGAGTAGAGTTATTACTAATTCTCTCTCCTCTAATTTCTTTCCTTTTCTCTTCATTCTAACTATTGTATATCAAACTAATAATTCTTTTTTCCTTAGTTGTGAAAATAAACCGATAATAATGAAGCAGGAAATGATACCAAACCTCTGCATCCTGAGAACCTAAGTAACTCATTTGAATCTGCGACAAGAGGATGGTAGTTGACTAATGGTTGATATATTTGCTTCGATGTACCTCAAAATTTTTAAATTGCCAATATTATTTGGCAAATTTTTTAGTTTAGAGCAACTCTCTAAGCACAACCTTTCAAGCCATACTAGATTTTCGAATGCAGATGGCGGTTCTGTAATTGTTATCCGTCTTAAAATGATGTATCTTAAATGTTACATTTTCTCCAAGATTTCTTGGAAACTCTCAGTCATCGCGATAAAGCCCGAGCAGAGATTTCAATTTACAAATGCTAGTTGATTCCGTCTTTAGCCTTGTGCAATTAACTGAATTTCAACACTCTAAGACCAATTAAGCACTCTATTGACGAGGGAACTTCTTCTATTGCAGTTTTTCATAAGTCTAGGTCTGTTAAGTTTCTAAAAAATTATGGAAACTCTGTGAGATTAATCGAGTTGCAGAAATCAATAGTTATCGGAGAAACAAAATGAATGCTGCTTAGAAAAGATCTAAGACGTGTGTAGCCCTCGAAACACAATATATATACTAGATGGTTGAAATTCTGGATGGATGAGGGAGCGCAAGCCAATTAAGTTTGTACAATTTAAAAGATTTGTTCCCTCTCATGACTTATGGTTTGTGATAGGTCTGGCATCATAGTGAAGTAAGGAGTGATGGAGGTCAACAGATTTTAACTTGAATGTTTTCTATAAAAAAAGACAAACAATGAATACAGTAAATTAGCATCAACCAATTTTACAACTAAATGCGCATATTTTAAAGAATAAAAAACTTACTGCTCTGGTACTGGTATACCATATCTTTTTTGCTTCTCAAACTTTTTCAAATTTATTGTAAAGCAATTTGAGGTCAATAAGGTTCTTCAACTTAAAACTCGATAATAATGTTCTCAATGGAAACCCATGTCTTTAAAGATATATCACAATTTTTCTATAAGGTATTTCAAACCTTGGTCAACATGCACGTCAGAGCTTGTAAATGAAACACCAAAACACTCTGATACAGAAACACCAAAACACTCTGATACATAAAATTTAAGCAATCTAAGATTTCACATATATATTTGCACAGGCTTGAGAACATATATGCTTGTTTTTTACTTTTGACAAGTCAAGGAATATGCCTTCAATAATAGCATAGGGCCTCAGAGATCTATATCACATAACTTTAATAAAATCTAAAACTTGATTATGTAAAAATATTTGCTAATACATTTATTTTAATATAAAAATTCTTACCAAGCAATGCTTGCTAACAATAGCAATAAAAAAATAAATAAATAATTATCATTATTATTATTCATATCCATTGATATATTTGCAAACTTTCTTACAATTATATTTTATAATCTTATTTCAGCTGAAAGCAATCCACAATTTTGTAGTTTTATATAAAACAAGTAGGGATGACAATAGTACCCGCAAACCCGCTTAAATCCACCCACCAAAACCCGCCTGTTACGGGTAATTTTGTGGGTTGCGGGTGGGTATGGCATTATAAATTGACACCCACAGTAGGTTGCGGATAGGTTTAGTATTAGACAAATATCCGACAAATACCCGCATGGGTATCTGTCAACCCACATCTTTTTTTATTATTTTTTAATTTAATTTTGATTAAAAAAAATTTTAATCTAAAAATATACTTATATACTTATTATAATTTTGGTTGAATTTTCTTTAACTTAATGCATGGATTATTTCATTATTATAATTTTGTTCTTCGGATTAGTGTTTAAAAATTAACATTCTTTAGAAAATATTAATTTTAATTATTATTGTAGGAATCATGTTGGATGCGGGTGCTAATGGTGGTGAATGAAATGAAAATTTTCTATCAGAGCTTGTGTTAAATGACAATATGAAACGATAATTGTTATTTTTAAATACTAGTTAGTAGCTTTTTTTATGGATTTATGTATTTTATACTTAAATTTGAGAATTTGTTTGAATTAATGTTGAAATTTTAATTTTTCATTTATATTGGTTAAATTTAAAATTGAGTATATTTTTTGGAATTTTAGGTTATTACTACAAATTTACATATTGAACATCTATGATTTTAAATATTGAACATCTATCATTACAGATTTGTTAATTGTCAACACACACAGAGAATGAATTTTCTTAAAAAGATAAAAAACTGCAATTTAAATTTCATGAGCGTTAATGACAAATCAGTTGTGTGGTAATGACAAATCCGCTACGGACAGTACCCATTACCATACCTAAAAACAAGGAAAATTTTCTTAAAAAAGAACTTGCGGGCCCAATTTTATGGCCTATAGGGCTAAGTCTCAGAGCTCATTCATATCTTAGCAACAAACCCCTATTACCATTTGAACGAAACTACTGGAAAGGGCAGGCATAACAGTTTTCCTGCACTTCTTTCATAGCTATTGAGCTGATATTTCTTGGATGAGCAACAATAATTACAGCACGTTCTAAACATTTATACTGTATATGTTGAAATTTTTTAATTACATAATTCAAGATGATATGGATTAATATTTTACCATGTTACCAGATTGTAGATTCATGTTTAAGTGCAAATTATACAATCTTATTTACTTGGTTTTGGTTGAATTGAATGTATCCGACCTTACAAATTTCCTTTCATATAATATTTATATTCTTATTATATCCATGTTTTATTGAGAAAAGGATATATACACTATATTCTACATCCACGGAAGGAATTATGCGAATTCTCTGATATTACAAAAGAAACAGAGATTGTTGAGAGTAGATGTACGATTGAAAAGGTGTGAAGTAACTGTATTGAAGTTGAATGCTTGAAGCTTTCTGTCGGTTTTCCTAGAAATACCTTGGAGCTCTCCTAATATTTATTTTCTGACATAGAAAAAGCGATCTGCGTTCTCGTAGACAAGCACTACGGGATAGGAGAGATCCTTCTTTGCTGTCCCACTAGGAGAAGACCCATTCTTTCTATGTATTAGGTGCCCGATTGCTATTGGTTTAAGGCTGCCCCTTTCCTTGTATCCCGGTTCTTTGTTGCAGTCGGATGGCACCCGTGACGAAGGTTTCCGCTGATGATTTTATCATTCTCTTACTTTATGTGGATGACATATTGATTGTAGGCCATGATGCTAGTAAAATTGAGAAGTTGAAGAGAGAGCTTCGATCACTTAGGCCGTTAGTGACAATAGTGACCTGAGGGGTGGAGATGCATTCCCTGATCCATTGCACTACCCTCTCCGGAAAGCCCAGGATGTTCAGGACTACGCGTACAAAGTCCCATCTAACTGTGTCAAAGTTGAAAGAAAAACATGTAAAAGTTTTTGGTGGCCCAGCAAGGAGTTACTAACATTATCATGAAATGATCCTAAATTAACATTCTCCTAAACTCTGTGAGATATAAGCCTTAATGTGATGTAGTTGACCAATGTTTCTAGCATGAATGGAATCCTAACCTGCTACATGAACTCAATTCTACTGCTACATGAACCTGAACAAATGCTAGGAGGTGCCAGCCGCAGCCTTCTATTCAACTCATCTGTTGATATGTAAACACACACACAACACAAACACACACATATAGTAGTGTTCTGATCCGAAATTTTAAAGTACAAAAAAAGTATGAGAACTTAGGGGTTTAAAAGGCTTAAAATTTAAAGTATTTAAACCGCACGGTTTATGCGTTTTTTCGAACTTTCTCATACTTTAAAATTTTAGATTGGAACATTTTTATAGCGCTTAAACCGCACGGATTATGTATTTTTCTGAATTTTCCCACACTTTAAAATTACACACACACACACACACACACACATATATATATATATATATTATAATTTCTCAGATATAGGATCTTAGATCTAATTGATTAATTGTTTAAACTTTTTCTTCATTATAAATTTAAAAAAATAATTTGAAGTCTAGTAAAAACATTTTTTAAATGGGGTGGATTTACGTAAGCTGTTATCGGTTATCCCCACCTGCCAAAATATTATGTGGTACAGTGAAATCATATACGTACTCAAAATAATAATTTTTGAAATTCTAAAGGAATGTAAAAAGCCTCTTATATTTCTTTACATTTAAAAGAGCTCTTAAGGAAAGAATAAAATATAGACCATAAATAATTTTGGCAGATTTTTTTTCCTTAAAATTCAAAGAGAAAAATTTTAATTGCACATGGATATTATAGTGGGAGACCTAGTTTTAAAGAACATAATAAAGTAAAGCATGATTTTTCTTTTTTGTCATTATGGCCCTTAGTAGAGTGCAATCAGTGTAGTACTATTGTTGTCCAACTGTTTTAGTGTGGGATAAATTTCATTGTGTTCCCCTACTAGAGTGATTATCTTCAAAATACCCCTAAGGACAAGAAAACACCACTCTACCCCACAATTGCCGTTACTTTAAATGGTTGACTGAAATTAAATAATTAAATTACAGGATTATCCTTGTGAGAAACAGAATATTCTATCTAACGGTGTTATTGTGTAAACATTTGAGTTTTGCCAAAGGTTTTGATGTGACATCTTTGTCAAAAAACGTGAGAGTGTTAGGCTTATAATATTAAAAATGTATATTTACTTGTTTGGTCAAAAAGATTTAAGTTGATTCCTTATTTAGGCTTTAGATTCAAGAAAATTACAAGGCATGCCATTAAATAACTCTTTTTTTACTGGGATTTGTACTGTGCTTTCAACCACTAATTTTGAAAAAAAAAATCATCATTCTCTCTCCATGACTATAACAATTCGAATTCAAAAATTAAACTAACCATTATTTCAGAGATTTGAACAAGGTTCATACTTAGCAAAATCACAAACAAGACATAACAAAAAAATCCAGAAATAACAGTAGGTATGTCGTCTTCAAGAGGTAGTTAGTTTGATGTCGAAGATGAAGATGAAAATGAAAATGAGAACTTGGAGATCAATGAAAAGGTGCTCAAGTTCAGAAAAAAAAAAAAAATCATGCAGAGATTGCGGTAAACATGCATTTATATATATCTCAGAGTCTGCTGTAAATCCTAAGAAGTTGTACTATAATTGCGATAATATCAACTGTAATTTCTTCAGATGGTGGAACCAAGTATGTACGAGTATAGAGTACTTATAAAAGGATTGGGAAAGTTGCATGACGGTTTTGAAAGTGATGATGATATGGGAATTAAAGACAAGAATTAATAACCTTGTTGTAAAATCATATTCAATCATTAGGCTGTTGCATACTATCTTGTTCATGCTGGTACTTTGCATGATGTATATGCTTAGTATTGCTCATAACTGAAGTGCGAGGGTAGAAAGTAATGGAAATTAAATTAAATTAAATAGTTGAATGAAAAACTTCCATGTACCAAGGAATCTCATGCATTACATTCAGTGATATGTATTTTCAGTTCAACAAAATATTACACTTATGTTGTAGTCAATATTCACCATCACTAACAACATATTATATTTTGCATTTTCAGCTTCTATGATAAGGGATTACAGACCAAATATTAACTGCAACAACCCTAAAAAATAGTAATTTAGCCTAAATAGTTAATAAAAATATAAAATTAACAATTCAAAAAAAATGAACACACATACTGCATCTCAGTTTTTTAAAGTCTACAATTAGGTTATAATTATATTTATATATATATATTATTTATTTATATTTATTTATTTATTGCACTTTCGTAGCAGTGTATTCAAAATAATCAAAATCAGTAGCATCATTTTCTATAAATGTCCATACTGCTACCATCATGCCATTTACTGTAACAATATTTCTCTGCAACATAAAGCCCCAATTCGTAGTTACCATGTTAGCAAAACAATATCTTATATGTAAATAAAAAGATTAATTTTTAAAGAAAAAGAAAAAAAAAACTTACAGCCACGTTAAGCCACTATTTTGCCCTTCAAATCTCTCTTTATTTGAATTGGGCCAGATTGTGGAGTGGCCCCATTAGATTTGCCTCCCTCTCTAATTTCAATGTCTCTTATTAGTGGCACTGAAAATTGTTGAAAAGCTACGTTTCTTGTTGTTGATGCATTCCTTCGTCTCTCTTTTACTCTGCTTATTCTTGATGCGTCCTTTATTTTTGTTGCTTCCTTTGTTGTTGGTGCTTTCCTTGATGCTGAACCCCTTGTTGATTGTTTTGGGATAGGCGTTGAAGTATTCGGTGATGGCTCAGCTGCTGATCATAATTCATCACCATCAATCATTAACAGGTTTAATTCATGTAAATAAAGATATATTTCAGTTTAAAGATTGACTTTTAACTTTATTATCATTTATCGAACATCATATACCTGATGCAGATCCATCAGGTGTTGAGTTTTCAGTAGTGTTCACTCCTGTAAATGACGCTCCTAAGTTTAAGGCTGCTGTCAAGTTCTTGCATGCTTCTATTTAGCATAGTGAAGTAAATTTTGTAATGTTAGTACACTCAATCTTTTAAATTAGGTTAAATTCATATTATTCCCAATATACAGTGACAAAACTTCAATTTACATCCCAAAAAATGTGAAACATCAATTTACCCCCATACGTAGTCACTCTAGGTAGGGGTAATTTGAAGATAACCTAATAGTAACTAAAAAAAATAAAAAATTAAATTGTAAGCAATTTCAAACTAACCAATATATACCTGGTCTTTTTATGTGCATTGGCTGGATCAACAAAGCAGCCATTTATATTGTGACCAATACCTCGACAGTATGAACAATATACTATGAACCTTCTTCTATGTGCTGGTGGTTTATCAACCTCCCTTCTTCTACATGTGGCCATTTAGATTTGTCCGACAATGGATGAATAATGCCAAAATAGCATCTTAAATATGCATCCTTTAGGAAATAAAAGGCAACATACTGAAATACTAACTAGGCAATCCAAGAGGGGGGGCGAATTGGGATTTTAAAAATTAAGCTAAGCAAACCACAATCAATCAATAATTCGAAAAATAAATTTAATGAAAGCACAATAATAAATGAGTAAGGGAAGAGCAAACTCAAGGATTTTTGGTTCGGCAATCCCCGCCACGCCTGCCTTTCCAAGCTAAACGCTGACAATTTTTGAGATTATCTCTCCAATCTCTTCACTCCAAGTGTTTCTCACACTTGTACTCTCACAATTTGATGAGAAATGAAAAATACAACAATCAATCTCTCTTTAAGAGTGGATATACAAATTGAAGAACAAAGATGATTTAATGAATGATGATTCACGAAGTTGAAGCTCAAGATATTGTGCACTTGTTCTTGCTTGCTTTGATTACCAAAAAGGAATTGGTTTTGAGTTTATATAGTTTGAACTCAAAATGGCATATCCGGTTTGCCGGTTATGGAATCCGAGTTTATATTCAATTAAAAATTCAAAATTACTTTTGGAATCCGTTTTGAGTTCGGATGCATTCTTGAATCCGGTTTTCCAGTTTTTATAACCATACTATTTTCTAAAATTACAGTTTGACCCCAAAACTTTATAAAATTATACTACAGCCTAAAATGTTATGAAACTTTGCAAATAGGTCCAATTTCAGAATTTCTAAATAATGCTTTGTTTATCCCAAAACTTTATGAAATTATGATATTGCCAAAGATGCTATGACACTTTTCAAATAAGTCCTTTACCAAAATTTCAAGCAATACTTGTTTATTTTAAAGTTTTCAAAATTCTTTCAATTAAACCATAAACTTTGAAAAACAACCAATTTCACAAAATCATTTTTCCATTAAATATGAAACATTTATAATGTGAAAATAATAATTTATTTAAAAAGAATAAAAACAATCAATTTCATGAAATCATTTTTCCATTAAATATAAAACCTTTATAATGTAAAAATAATGATTTTATTTAAAAAGAATATTAAATAATTTGGGCTTAAAAGATTAATCATTCTTAATCTTGTTTGTTATCATCAAAATCAATATTATGGAAACATATATGTTAACACATACTTCTCATAAGTAGCCCTAATGTGAGCTATACAAGACATTGCATGCTTATAAGGTAAGCCATTGATTTGCCACAGTCCACAACTACATGTATGCTCATCAAGATTGACAATGTAAGACTCTTGGCCTGTTTCAACTTCATATAACGCATCACTTGCTGGTAGGATGTGATAATTCATACCAACCTTCGATACGCTGTTCATCTTCTTGTTAATAAAAGTAGGAACATCACTTGGCCACTTCAAATAAGTTTGTCTTCTCTAGTTTTGCTTTCATCATCGGCTTCTTAATATGCTCCACTAAAGCTATAACTGGTGTTTTTCTCATTTCACCAAGCCATGCATTCCAACTCTCTGTCATGTTGTTTGTTGTGTGATCATATTTTACAAACTTATAAAAGACATGCACTAACAAATACTTGGGATTTAACTTTCTAAGCCACTAAAATGCATCTTCACTAATTTTCGTATGTAATTCATTGTCTTCACAAAAACATCTTTATTTGATGCTCTAACTGCCCTCCAAAAGTCATCTCTCAACTCCATTGGAGGGAATCTTGTCTTGAGGTTCCAAGACACATGTCTTGCACAAAACTTATTTTGTGCTCCAGTGAACTCCAAAAGAAGTGCATTAAGTACTCCCTTTTGCCTGTTAGTCATGAATGTTAACTGTCTATCATCAGTTAAATACTCTTGCAAGGGGCCCAAAAACCAAGTTCAGCTTTGAGTATTTTTAAATTCACAAACACAAATTATAATGGGAAATATCCCCTGATTTTAATCCAAACTTACTGTTGATAATAGCACACCTTCAAATGGCCCCTTCAAGTGACAGCCATCAAGCCTTTTGAACAGCCTACAATCCTCTTTGAACCCATCTCTAAGACATAGGAAGCTCACCATAAACCTTTGAAACCTGCACTTATCAGCAGGTGTGTCATGCTTTTTCACTTCAGTAAGGGGCATTCGTTGTTTAATGACATTTGCATAATCTCATAATGACTTGAAGCTGTCAATATAGTCACCAGCACCAGCTGATTTTAAAATTCTTCTCTTTGTCCTATAAACCTTTTTTTAAACAATAGTCACCCCATGCATTTTTTTCAGATCATCTACAAGCGTGTCCACACCTATCATTAGATCAACAAGCACTTTATTGTGGTACTTTCTTACTATCCAAGCTTCAGTTACCTCAGGATTGTTATCAAGGCCTTCACATGTGTGTATGTTGTGTAAAGACTGAATCTGAAAGCACTTGCCCCAATTATGAAGTGTAGCATATACTCTAAATGGGCATTTGTCTGCATAGTAGCCACACAAAATCTTTTTTCTCTCGAACTTGATCCTCCTACCCCTAAAATTCCGTTGAATACAGTAATCCTTCAGAGCTCATGCAAATTCTCTGAAATTCTTGAACACCATTCTCTCTCTAAATTCTATTGGTTCTGTACCCTCCCTGAACATTTGCCCACCTAATGCATGATACATCCTGCTAAATGGATACTTATCCTCTAAGTCTGAAAGTGGCCCATAGTCACCATTATCACTTCCATATCCATCAAGTAAGTAATCATCTTCTTCATTTTGAGCTTTGTCTTCAGGCTGACTCTTATCTGCTTTTGTGGCTCCACACATGTCATCTTCTGATTCAAACCAAATATGGAATTTCATTTCCTCAGCTGGTAGCATCTCATCATCTTCGTTTGCATGCCTTGTTAAACCAGCACTATCATTCTTCCTACTTGATTTACTCTTCTTACTTGCCTTGGGCTTGCTTATGACTTGCTCATAATCTAAAAAATTGGCCTTTTTTTTTTTTTTTACAGTCTTCTTATCAGCTTTAACTATAGTAAAATAAGGCATCCTCTTATTTGCAATCCTTTGATAAGCTCTTATTTGGACAGCAGTAGCCTTTCTCTTGTTAGCTTGCCTATGTGAACTAGTGATAGTAACAGGTGACTTGTTGACATTTTTGCCTTTTCTTTTACAAGGTTCAGTTTACACAATCTTTGATAATAAATTCTTAATAGACATTATATCTTTTCCTTCTTCAGTTGATAACTCTAATTGAGAATGTACAGCTATCAATCTTCTAGACTTATAGGATGTATTATTCTTTAAAAATTGGGGTAGTGGTGGATTAACAGCCTCAACATCTTCCTCATCAACTTCTACTGCAAACTCATCCAGGCCTTTATCAATAACATGAAAATAAGATAAGTGATCACTATGCTTTGAAAGGTGTACAGAGTCAGTCTCACCCTCATCAGCACTTTTTCTAGACCACTATCACCTGAATGATGGTTAAATGTAGGCATTGATAACAAGGTTTTGTCAAACTAGGGTGGTACTTATTGTTGCTGGTATTGGGAATAAGGTTTGGTTAAACTGTGGTGGAAGTTCTGATGTAACTTGATTAAAATCTAGAAATGTTTTATATGTAGCCTCTTTTGTAGGTGTGACGAGGAGACCAAACATATTGGGTTGTATATTGCTGCTGATAGGTGCCTTCAATTTCTCTAGTACCTTTTGTGTGGTTTGAATATAAGGTTCAACTTCAGGTAGGGATTCATGAGTAGGATCCAGATGTGGTCTGGACTTGAAACTAGTGGTTTGAGCTGTGGTTTGTGTTGCAAGCTCAGGTTCTACTGTAGTGGTGGGTTCAGTTGTGGTTTATGTTTCAGGATTGTCAGTTTCTACAATAGTATCAAGTTCAATTGTAGTTTGTATTTGAAGATCATCTTCTATTGTAGTGGTGGCCTCAGTTGTAGACTCTGGTTCTGGAATAAAGAGCCTGAAAAATTTGGTCTCTAAAATTCTTCTTGAACTCTTTATTGCCACTAACTTTCTTTTATTATTTTTTTCCAGTAGCAGTTGTATATACTTGTTGTTGTGCTCCAACATTGTTGATTGGTTGCCTCTGAAACACAGATAATACACTCTGAGATTCAGCATCAGGCCCAACAGCAACATCTTCTAATCCTCAAACAACTTTTTTTTTAATCACATTCATCTAATTAAGTGCTATGATGGTCATGTCAAACACAATCTTTGTATACTTCTTTTCATTGTACAATTGTCTTATCTGATAAAGCTCATAATCATTATCTATTGTGTCTTTCTTTCCATTCCATAGCAGTGTAATTTCAATAACAAATCTCTCATCTCTATAACTTTTTCACCTAACCATTTTTTTCATTGCAGCATTGATCATAACAACTCTACTTAGAAAGTCATGGTCAACGAGGCCAACCTCAAAAGTTTCACCGAAAAAGTTGACAACGCCTTTCACTCTCAAGTGCCCCTTCCATAAAAAAAGCATTACAAATATCAATAACAACACCAACGTAGGCATGGTATCATAAAATGAAAAGCAAAACCAAAATATCCATCATCAAAACCAAACACATGCAGGGTATATATCAATAACTCAATTTCTTAGTTATGTTTGCTAAACAACCACTCAAGACATATCATCCGAGATGGAGGCTGGTGACCTTTGGATTCAAATCCAAAGGCCACATGTGTAGCCAACCAAAAAAAAAAAAAAGAAGGAATGTAGGGTCGTTGGACTTTAATCCAACAGCCACAAGTTCCTTTCCAGATGTTGTTCCAATCTCGGACCCATATATATATATTTGTGTGTGTTTTTTTTTTTTTTTTTTTTTTATCTCCAATAACTTATTTGTAAAGGAAATACTATAAATTTTTGTTAATGGTATAATGAAAACAAAATGCCCTAATTCGCTTAGACCCATTTTTCTTCAAATAATAATAGGAATAGCATAAATTTTTCATATATACAGATCATTGTTCTAATTAATATTGATCTACATTTAAAAAAAAAAATGATGCTAAACCCATTTTAATGGAAATAACTAAATAAAAAAAATTCCTTACCTGTACCATCGTAAGGTTGTTGTTACCAGTAACCACTTGTAATCTTTCAAACAAAAATGCATTGTTTATGGCCAATATTTTGATGCTATATTTCAAAGTTTCTCTCTCTAAATTGTGAACAAGATGATGGTTCGTGCCAAGAGAAAAGGATACTCTGTTGTTTTTACATTTAACCACTTATATATTTTCTTATTAAAAATTTTGAAAATAACTTATTATAAAATATTACCCTATATAAAATTATAAAATTCTAGTGAGGAGTTAAAAGATTGCCTTGATTTGAGATGTCACACTCCTTTAGGCTACGATATTTGTTCAAATACGATTTTGCCCTATAAGCTCATAACTTTAATTGAAAGATCACAACAATTGGGGGGTAGAGTGATGTTTTCGTATATTTGGGGGGTATTTTGAAGATAGTCACTCTAGTAGGGCGGTACAGTAAAATTTACCCTTTAGTGTGTGATGATTATTTTGTCACTCTCTCAATCACCATTTTTTACGAAATATATCTATATATATATAAATGTTTTTTAAATTTCATTCTTTTTTACTTTCAAGCCAAAAAAAAAATTTTCAATTCTTCTCCCAACTTCAGTTCAGGTTATTAATGTCATTCATCCATAGATAGTGGTAGAGATCAGATGACCAATAGGTCGAACGGCACGTGGCACGACACAACACAAGCACGTTTCGGTGGGGCACGCGTCACGGCACGGCACGGCACGCACGTAGGCCGTGCCGGACTTAGAAGTTTAGGCACGTGGGTCTTAAAAACACAGCACGATTAGAGGTAGGCTAAGCACAGCACGATAAAAAAGCTCGTATTTTTTTTTAATGAAAGTAAACTTAAAATTTTATAATTTTACAAATAACTTGAAATTGAATTTTTTAAATTCATTTAATTCTTAGTTTAAAAAATCTATAATTGATTTATATTTATAATTTATTAAATAAATAATTGATATCATGATTTTATAAATATGCATTAATATTATTGTGAATTACGATTTATGACTTTATGTAAGTCCAAGTTAACAATTAAGTTAACCCATAAGAAAATTTAATTATTATTATTTTTGTTAAGTATTAAAAAATTTCTAATACTATAAGGTCAAATTTAGTAATTAATATTATATTTTCTCACTATTATTAGTTTATTATTATTAAATATGGTCTTGAGTTTTGAATTTTTGATTCTATTAAATTTGAATAAAGGCATAGACCTAAGAAAAGTATATAAACTTGAAAAAAGTACGCCAACAGCTTAGCATGCCCTTTTAAAAAATTAAAAAGAAAAAAGTTTATTGGGCTTTTTTTTCTTAGGCAACATCAAGACGTGTCACGTGTGCAAAAAAATATTTAAGCACGACATTTTTTGGTGAGCCAAAGACGGCACGGCCCATTGGCCATCTCTAGATAGTGGCGGCGCCACATTAGAGCTAGTAGGGGTTGAAGCCTTGCTTTATTTTTTAAAAGTTGCAAATTGTCCCACTTAATTTAGTTTACCATAAAAGCCCTTGTAAAAAATCGAAAAATAACTAAAATCTTATATATTTGTTTTTACAACTCCAACTCATAAAGAAATATTATTATTTTGAAATCCCTAGGACCCTAGCTATCTTTATACAAAAGAAGAGAAACTACTCATCTTAATGAGTTTGATCCAATTGATTTTTCTTTAATGGATCTTATGACTCTTGAAATTCAACATGATGTTTTACATTATAGATGTGAGTTTTGATAATAAATTTTTAGGATTAAAGGGAGTCATAAACTAGTAAGGAAAATAGTTGATAATAAGAAGAATAAATTGTATTATTCGTTAATTTATCTTTGCTGATATTAGTATGGATTTAACCAGTTGCCACAACTGTAGTAGAAAGAGCATGTTTTTTTATGAATTTTGTGAAAAATTATTAGTGAAATCGGATTGGAGAATCCAATTGTATATATAGGAAAAGGATATATTTTGTAGTCTTGATGATGAGATTATTCTTCAATATTTTCAATAAATGAAAATATGTCAAGAACAATTTTAAATGTATTGAATTAAATATATTAATAAATTTTAACCTTGTTTGTTGACCATTTTCAAATTATATTATTATTTGAACTTAACCTCCTACTAGATTAAATTTTTGGCACCGCTACTTTCCACACTTATAGGTTTCTTATATTATTATTAATTGATATATATTGGACTGGATAAATTTATTTGAATTCTTAACAGAAACATAAATTTCATTAAAATATCACACGTCAGTACAAAAAAATATTGTAATCCGCCTTCACAAGAAAGAAAATCTCCCGCCACACAAAGGAAGAGGGAAAGAAGGACACAAGAAAAAAAAAAAAACAAGGAAGCCATGACCCATGAGTATTCTCAAAAAACAGCTTGCCCATTAGCAACACCATAATAACCACCTCCTCCGGTAGCATAACTGCTTCGGACTCCTCCAGGAGGATAACGTGATGACAATTTTATTGATAGGCCAACTTTTATTTACTATTATTATGTATGGTTGGAGTACACTCTTATCATTGCTCTTAATAAAGAGTAATATTAGATATCGTAATATTTAAATTTTAATTTGAATTCCAATTAATATGACATTTATTTATTAGATGATGGTTAAATAATTTTACAAATTATAAAATTCATTTAATAGATAAATGACACATGATATTAAGGTTTAATTTAGAACTTAAATATTGGGATTCATAACGTTATTATTTCATGAACAGTTCTAACTTAATAATTTTGCAACACCAACACGAACCTAACTTATTAAAGAAAAGAATAAGAAACCACCCAACAAGACCAAAATGTAAAGAGTTGTCCATTCCAATAAGACTCATTTTGGGATCCAAAAAATTTAATATTTAAGAAATTAGTGGGAGTTACAGATCTTCCAAGAACCAGTGGAAAAATGTGTAAACAACGTTAAGAGACAATCAAAACGTGGGAAAAAAGTTTGGGCGCTTTGGGCATTTGTCAATTTTATCCTCATGAAAATTCATTTAAAAAAATTCAAAAACACATGGCAAAATATGAATTGAAAGAAAAAAGGTAGTTAAGCAAGATATTGATATGATCGTCAGTATACAAAGCTTCGTCAGCTAAGAACTACAGCCAAAAAGTCTTAGAAGAATATACTCAAAATAATAATTTTCTTGTATACCAAAAAATAGAGTGTGAAAATTCATTGTATATTTCTTTATGTTTAAAAGAGTTTATAAAGAAAGTAAATAGAGTATACATAATTTTGAAAATTTTGTTTAGAAATTCAGAAAAATATTTTAATTGTTCAATTTCACTTTATACTTAAGCTTTCTAAACAATAAATCTCTAAATGCATGATTTCTTTTATAATTAATTAATGGTTCATATTTATGAATCAATATGTTAGAAAAAAAAAAACACAAAAAAGGGTTGTTGCTTCTCTTCTTTTTGCTTTTTTCAAACTTGTCTAATTAACAAATAATCTGAACAGCCGAAGGGTTAAATAAAAAATCAGAAACAAAGATATATAACAAACTACGAAATCAGCTGAGGTTTTTTTTTTTTTTTTTTTGTAATTCTATCATGTTACAAAAATGATGTAATTACATGCCATTATTAAATTTATTCATAACTATATTTTTTTTTTCTTTTTCAGTTATGTTGCCACAGTAGTATGGTACCAATTTTTTTGTCTTTTTGTTATCCAAATTACAAGAGTAAAGGCAACGCAGGATGTATTTGCTTAGATTATTAACATTGCAATACCTCTCTTTTCCAAAAAAGTCAGATAAAAATATAATAATTATTATTTTACTCTCTCACCCCATCAATAATCCTCCTCCTCTTTCCTTCGTCCGCAACCCATGAGTAACCTTTAGATTTTCATTTTTCTTTTCTTCTATCCTAGTTTTTTTTTATCTTATTTCTTTTAGTAAATATTTTTATTTATTGGCTAATTTATTAAATAATATGAATAAGGAAGATGTAGGGAATTTTGAGAGGATTTTTATTATTGATATTGGGTAATTATAATGTCTGATTCAATTGCACATCCATAAGAGCCACAACTCCTTAAATACAAAATAAACCCTATGATTACTTCCTAACTTCAGAAAGATAAATCTCTTGATTTATTACACAAATACATCAATATTTTATAATTCACAAATTATTGCTATCATTTCCATATCTACTCTATTTTTAATTATCCATAATATTAAGAAAGTACATAACATTAAAATTGAATAGAAAAATGAAGGAGTTATTGTTTCCTCTGTTTTATTTCTCTATTTTTATTATGGGAACATAATGGAGTTGAGTATTGGCAGACTTTTTTTTTTGGCTTATTTTTTATGTATATTTGGTAAAATTTGTAGAGACTTATAATGAATTTAACAATGATATAATTTATGTAAAGATTTTTAATAACCTTGTCGATTTAATTTTTATGAACCAAAATGAGAATTGAAAACAATCTTTTCTTTTTTGGGTATAAGGGATAGAAACAAATAAAATAAAGTCCGACTGATTAGTCAAAACCTAAAAGAGTTACTCGGTGTTAGTTAAATTTCTTTCATATTAGGCCAAAAATGTGTGGTTTAAGTTTTTAACAATAATAATAATACAATTTGAGATGGGTAAGTTGTTTTAGTGTTTGCACGTATTAAATCAAATTCAAATAAAGGTAGTTAAATCTTAATATTTTTTAACAGGATCTTCTTTCTAACGCTAATGATTGAAACTTTGTGGTCTACGGTGGTTGAATCAAGATTCTCTCATATTCTAATATTTTCCAAAAAAAATCACTAAGCAATTGGTAGTTAATGAATTAAAAAATAAAGATAATTAAATGCTAATCATATACTAACACTAAAGGACAAGTGTCACAAAATTTCTAAAACTCTAGGATAATTCAGATTCAATTGAGATACAGAAGGATTACAAAGTATGAAAAGAGTGATGATAAAAGCTGAATCTTCATTCTCTATAATGAATAAAAATAAGAAATGTTTATGGCTATTGGCAAAAACTGATAATTAAATCAATTGATTGTATCAAAAATTGACCAAATAAGCTTATTATCTTCGAGAGACCATCAACTTAAAAACAAGAGACCAAACACAACCAATAGTAGATCGAATCCAATTGATTGATTTGCTATAAAATCCTCTTATTTCTCTCTTTTTTTTTTAAATAAATCCTCTAACAGATTAAAATCCTCTTATTTAATCTGTTAGAGGATTTATTTAAAAAAAAAAAGGAAGAAGGGAGGAGAAAAAGATAGCCAAGATTAATATTAAACCATGGAAAATAAGAGAGAGAAAATAACAAATAATTTTTAAATTAAGCTTATATGTTAAAATTTCAAAACTTGTAATTTTTATTATTTTTCAGAAAATAAGAAGGAATTTTGTGTAATACAGCATAATTGTGATACGTACTACCGTTGCAAGATAGTTTTGTCCATGAATACTGATATGTTTGCAATAAAATTCACAACTAATAAGTAGGTATTAATTATGAACTCCTCCAATTTGCGAACTCATCTTAATTATCTTATCCAACAATAACTTCTGCACTTGATGAATGTGATAAAGAATATCAATATTTCGTTGTTACTGAATTTGCGAACCCATCTTAATTATTATACACATGACATAATCTCCTTACTTAGAGAAACTTATCTTTATTTCAGAAATTACTAATTACGGTTCTATTAATTGTGCATTCTAGAAATAACCAGCAGTGAAAATACATCAAGTTTGAAAGCATAAGAAGGATAAAAAGGCTAAAAGTAGATATGAGGATCAGGCCTCAAGATCTCTTACCTAAGTGGAAAGTTAAATTTTAAATTCTGAGTCCACCATTCTATGAACCAGATAATTACCGAAGCTCTAAAATGCACATGCTCTTTAAACCATATGATTCCAGGAAAAGAATCATAAATTACATATAAATCAACCAGTTTGAGCAGATAATTAAGATGGATTCGATTTTAAACAAGTTTATGTTTCATTTACTTTATTTGCTACGTGAATGGAGAAGCTTCATTTAGTCATATGGTATAAACTTCCTATTGTGGAGTATAAAATAAATCAAAGATCTCTCACAAGTTCCACATTTTTATGATTCTTATATCTGTAATGCATGAAAGAATCATTAATATATATCTTAAAGTTTTGTGTTTCATAATTTTTTTTTTCCGTCAAGAAACCTTTTTAATTTGAAAAGGGTATATTACGGAGATTTAAGTCAATCTTAATTTAAAAAAAAAAAGTCGATATGCGAATACTATTGAAATGTTAGAGGAAATTAAATATTTTAAAGGAAGCCTTGATATGTATGAGGAGATTAAATATTTTAAAGGATTGTAATGCAGAACAATTTCTTTTGTAGCTCAGAGATAGAATAGACAGATTAGTACTAGCAGGCAATTTCCACTATTCATGATTTCATTTTAATTTCACAATGGGATTTATTTATTTTATCCTCAAATATTTTACAAGTTTTTAATTTTTATATTTTTCATATTATTATTAACTTTTAATTTCATAATGCGATTGATTTTATATTATTATTAACTTATACACTCATTCAAGTTCGAATCAAGCCTAAAAAAGTTACTCCTTACCACTAGACGTTAGGCTTCTTGAATTTGTTATTGATTTCATATGTACATACATAAATGAAGTCTGAAATTTGAGGCGACACATTCAACTCTTATATTAAATTTGCAAATGAAATCCAGTTACACAAAGGAGGTCATACACTGATCAAATTAATCAATAATATGATATTTGTAATAATCATTTATTGTGATACCTCTCAATCGACATAGAGAGATATATATAATTGGGCGTCGAGGGACAGCCCCCAAAATAATTGAAAACGAAATCAGAAAGCAAGCATGAAAAATCAACAGAATTTGTGGTTAAAAAAAAAGGGAAAAAAATTGCTATTTTTACCCTATGCTTTTTAAGTGGAGGATTATATTCATGTGCTGTATCAACAGCTCAAGGGATTGGCAATAAAATTCACCCTAAGAATTTATGTTACACGATGACACGAATCCCAAGAAGTTCAAAATTCATTATTTTTACATATTCAAAAACAATAATGATAAATTTATTAAGTTGGGATATAAGGATTGTACCCCAATTTATATGACAGAGTGGCATGACCTCATAGAATCAAGTGAATTAATTATTGAATCTTATTATTTCTTATTCAAGTGATGAATTTATATTGGTGCCACGTAGATTGAGATACAAACTTTATATCTCAAAATACTCATTCGTAAAACATGTGACTCTTGTTGGTTTAATTTACTTTGTTGAGTAGTTAGAGATTAAAAGATGAAAATGGAGGAAAAGCTCACAAATATAAGAATAAGAGATCCATGATAAGGTCAAAGCAAAGGAACTATAGGAATAAGTGAACTATATCCATATTTTGGTAATAAATATTATCCCCTTCATCTATAAAACAGAGGTACAATTCTGTTTAAGAACTTCTGTATGGAAATACAATTGTACTATTATAAAATACAATTGTTCTGTTATAAAATAAAATTGCCTCTTGTCTCCTCTCTCAAACTATATCGATTAAGTAAGGTGGTTCATATTTCTCCAAAAATGGATTCCAAAATGAATTAAGGAATTAATTGATATTGTTTCTTCAAACCTTAGGATTGTTTGGTCTGAGACAAACTTTCAGTATTCGGGCTTTGGAGCTGTTCAAGTTGTTTTTTACCCCGACGAAGTAAGTACTCAATATAGAGGAAATTTTTTCGATCTACTTGGTTGGAATTCCGGCGGAATTCAGCTGAAACAATTGATTCAATCTGACGTCGATCTTCTGCTGATTTGCAACGAGCTGCCCGAAGAAAACCTCTGTATAGACTGAGCACTTGCTTCTGCAGCCCCGAAAGCCTTGGCCCCCTGGAGGCTCCCATTGCATCTTCTTGTTTTAAGTTTGTGCTGAAAGTTTCCTTTACAAAGGTAAATCCAAACAGCAAGTATTATGTTTCCTTGTACACTGGAGAAACACAAATATTAAGTTTTTGTTAAGAATACAAAGATTGAAAAAAATCGAGACAGTGAATAGAAGAGCAGGTTTAGGATAATCGATGGGAAGTAGAATATTTATTTTATAGAGAATAAAAGTGAGAAAGAAAAGATAGCGAGAGAAATATTGACACATTTGCAAATTCAACGTTTAACAAAGGAAGGATATCTCAAGGATAAATACCAATGTTAAGTACATTAACAAACAAGGGAAAGGAGTCTATGTGGTGGCAAACCAAAATTGTATTAAAAAAGAGAGCCACATAGCCTTGTTTGACTTGTAAATACAATATGTAACTACATTTATCACCAAAGTTGCCATTCGAGCTTGTTATATGCTTTTTCTCTTATACAAGAAACAAAAACTTAGTTAATGGAAAGAAATTGCACAAAGGTCCATCCCGAAGTCCACTCAGCATAGCCTGAAAATAGTTACAAACTAAAGAGACAACCACAAAGAGAACTCAACTAAGAGTAAATTTGTAATTGAAGTGCTTCTAGCTAAATAATACCCACTAATACTTGGAAGCTAATGTTCACCGCTATCAACTTAACATCTACTTGACAGTTAGTGATTTCATTCTACAATAACTTTGGATTTCACAACACTTGAATCCTAAACATACCCCAACTACCAAAACAGCAAACCATGACAAATGGAACAAAGACAACGTCTTAACCATTACAGCATAAACAACGCAAGATCAATCACGGCAGTGAGCAAATTGACCAAAGCTCGCTATTTATCAAGCTATCACAGCATCAACGTGAGGGTATGTTTATAACGGTCTTGCTTGCATCTGCCTAATTTTGAAAAACACGTTTACTTAGCAGATCGTGTCTGCTAATTACCCACCCAGTTATATGACAACTGCTGATTTCATTCCACAACAACTGAGAATCACCTCTACCCCAAACATCTCCTAAATCAAGTTAAAGGCTGTGAGTCAAGTTCTATACGGATTAAAAGCTTATAATGTGATCAGTAATCAAATGCCCACATGTATGAATCAACAATAATCCACTCACATAGGCCCGGTTCATCTTCTTCATTTGCTTTATTTCCATTGAGGACTTTCAACAAACACATGGCAATCATATAAAAAGCAAATCAAATAACTTCTTTCAACTTATTTTTTGGATCTAACATCCAGCAATCAGTAGACGATTGAAATTAAACCCAGAAACTAGTTTGCTTCCTATTTTGTAAATAAAAAGTTATTCAAAGTTCAAAAAATTAATTTAAAAAAAAAAGAAAAGAATGAGCTTAAACTTGTACCAGCAAAATGAGGAAACGAGAGTGGGTCGCCGGTGGATCCAGAATTAAATAGAGGAGAGTTTAGATATTATGTGTTTCTATCTGGGAATTTTGAGAGAAAATTAAATTATAAGTTTTTTATGCACCGATGTGCGTTTTGATTTATGTATTTCAGAAGAAAAGGTAAAAAAAATTGATTTGTGATTTTTATAGTTGATTGATGTATTAGGAAAAGGAAAAAAAAAAGTTTTGATTTATGATTTTTAGAGTTAATTTGAAGAACGACTTTCCAAAATGTTACGGTTTGGGTTTGCAATGGAATTAAGCTATAACTGGAAAACCAACAAATAAATGGAGACTAAAAAATTTTGTGTTAAAAGAATCTAAATTTAGTCTTTAATTAATGAACAATTTAATGCTAAAACTTACAAAATTGAGATGCAAAAATTTGATGTAGTTTGCCTAAATTTTTTTTCTTTTTAAATTCTTATAAATTTATCTACCCATATAACAAGAAATCGATGAAACATTTAAATTTATCTTTAAAAAAATCTACTTCTAAATATTTTTAAAATAATAATAAATAGATATAAATATACCCTTTGGAAAAACAAATGTTTTGATACCAAGTGAAAGTATAAGATATGAAATTACTTCATTAGTAATTTAGATTACGCGTGGTTAACAGTATAAGTTACAATTAGACGGCAAGTGCGACATGACTGTATCCACACGATCTCAGACTTTCTTCATTTCTTCATGAGAAAATCAACCGTTAATACTAACTGCAACTTGTATTCTATGTACACATTTTGAATTTCTAAAGCCTACACTTCTTTTCTGTACAGAATGAACATATCTATAGTACGAAAAGCTACTGTTTACAACAAGATGCTGCACAACTTACATCCACTCTTCGAAAATGTACCACTTTGACGACTCCAGCAATTTTCCAGTCGTGGGAACCTATATGAACCTGATCGTGCCATGACATGGTTACTAAAGATTAACCACAAAGGTTAAATCGTCGATATGATCCGCTACACTGGCAGTTACATTTGCTATACAACAACACAGGGAAAGCTGTTACTATTCAGCGCTTCTTTATGAACTTCTTTGCTCTTCTCGAGAAGCTTCTAACCACAGCTCTGTCAGAGAATGTCAGCGGTAGCTCTTCTTCGGCATATTCTCTTTGGTCGGACCAACCTGTGGAACCACTCTCACCCTTTGAGTTATCTCCGCCAGATTCCATTGGCGAATTGGGGTCTTCAGGTATGTCCCGATACAAGTGTTTCAGTATGAAGAGGGCAGTATCTTCATCCCTCCAATAGTTTCTGCACACAAACACTCAAATGATTAAAAGGAAATTTATACTTCCTAAAATTAAGCAACATTACATGCAAACAGCTATTATAATTAAGTGATGAGCAAAGAGCCTCGCCCCTGAGTTTATGAGCTCACAGGAATAGGATGCATTTTTTAAGTTCATGCAAGACACGAGATCAAGTAACAGGAGCAGATGACACCCTTTCATTTAGTAGTTAACTAAAGTCCAAATAATATCATTATTTAAATTTAAGATAGAAATCATTTGCGGATGCTTAAAGAAACCTTCCCAGACCACCCAAACCCATTAATAGAAATGCAAATTTACGTCCCATCTAGCCAGCAAGAGAAGCAAGAAAGATCCACCTAGCTTAGCTGGTCAATTATCAAGTGTTAGTTATTGGACAAATAAGGGGGCAAAGAAACAAATGTACTGTTCCATCAAGCAATGTTGCCTGCCACGAGGATTTATAGCACAAGGAATACATCTGCATTCGGAGAACTACATCACCCTTAGCAGTACGGATATAGATACATCTCTGTGGTACAGATGTAACTTCAGAATTTCCTATAATCTCAAGCACAAAGGCTAATCTATTGAACATTTGTCAAAGGGATAATCAATATTTCTCATGTTTGAGCCTTAAAAATGCATGCCAAACTGCCTCAAGCAAACTAGCTTATCTCAGCTCGTTCAATAAAAAGCATGGAATAATAAAACATACGGTATGAAGAAATGAAAAACAGACACAAGTATATACTTGATAATATTATCCTTTTCAAAAGCACTTACGTATGTGACCCAATGGCTTGCAAATATGGATGTTCAAATGTTTTATCCTGCATGATCAATACAAAAACGCAAGATTAGAAGACATTAACAGCATAAGTTGGCAGTCATTATCTAAACTGATTAAAACTAAAATTGCCCCATCCTACCACCAATAAAAGTAATTATAAGTAATTAGGAAAGTTCTTCGATATTGCAAACTAAAAAGGGTAAACTTCAATTCATCCCCCAGATAGAATGACAAACTTCAATTTACCCCCAAAAAGTGCAAAAACCTCAATTTACACCCCATTTTCATTCAGAAGATGAAAGCAAATGGGGGCTGCATTGATGCATTTCTCTCATCTTCTAATAGCAAATGGGGCTAAATTGCTGTTTTCACACTTTTGGGGACAAATTTAAGATTGTTATTCTAAGTAGGGGCATATTGAAGCTTATCGAACTAAAAAATATCAAAGTAATAAGAAAATTACTAATATACTGTGCCCAAGTCTTATTGTACATTGCTTTTTTGGCATCCACTTTGATGTAACACCTATTCAAACAAACCTGTATTGCAGACATAACCCCACACCCTCATTTTCAGTCTAAGTTGCATGCAACAAAGTAATGTCCAGGAACCTCCTCTTTATCAACATTCAGATCCCTAAATGCCCACTTTTAGACCTCAAGGCATGCAATAGAGGATATGTAAAATTCCATAGCCTAGAATCTAACATTTTCAATCGTTTCCAACAGTATTACATTATCCATCTTACTGCTTCGTATGGTTGATCTGTGTCAGATGATAATCCTTATCACCCTTTTACAACACCAAATATAGCTTATTAAAAAAAAAAAAAAAACCAAATATGGGGATTTTCACTCTTGTTCAATGTGCTAGCTTTTGTTCAATTTGTTCAATTTGTCAGGAGGTTAATGTCCAATTAGCTAGCTCTTGTTCACCTAGGAGGTTTAATGTCCACATAGTACTTTTAAAGACTGCCAGTTGCGAGACTGACAAGCGCAGGACTGTCAAGCAATAAGAGAAACTTATAGTAACAGCCTAGGATAAAGATACATGACATTCATCTATGGTTACAGACATAAGGCAAGCTAACTGTAAAACAATTTGATAAAAACCACATATATTAACAAATTAATATATCCTCTAAGCCTACACTAAAGGCAAAACATAAAATATAAAAAATTAATCAAAAATAGCTTCCAGTGGAACACAGGGTAGAACTGAAGTTAGACGGATAGCAAAAGAACCACAGTCATGCCGTGCCCGATCTATCAACTTTCTCTGTTTTATGGGAGGAGTGGAGGGAAGACATTCCTAAACTAAGAAGGTAACATCATTCTAAAGAAAGAATAAGTAGTAAAGTTTTGCATAAAATTTATAAGGTAGCATGGTCATCACTGGCTGGATGAGAACACAGGCCAAGGAATAATTCAAAATCAAATTATCAACAAAACATGGCATTTGAGTACACAAACACAATCAAAGGATTTTTTTGTCAAGGACATGAAATAACAGTAAAGCATAAATAGTTGGCATCAAAATTCAGTACACACTTGAAGCATGTGATCTATCCGTCCTTCTTGACTTCCAGTTAGCCTCTCCATCATTATAGAACCATAGGACCTTTCTTCATTTTCTTGACCGTGCTCTTCTTCTTCTGCATTATAATATGGGACAGATCATTGATGTCATTAATAACATATAAATAGGGAAAACCAACTTAAATTAAGTGTATCTAATTTATTTGTTTCCTTTTCTTCTATGCTTTATATTTTCCTCCTTCAATGGGTCTTTTCCCTTTTTTGGGCTTTGTTTTTTTGGGGGGGAGGGGGGGGGGGTTAGCTGCCAGTATACAGGAGGATGGGCTGTTCTCATGGAAGATATTGTTATTTTTGTGCTTGAAAAAGAACAATATAAAGGGCGGTTGAAAGAAAAAGCAATACAAACAATAAAGGAGAAGACCTATTTACCTTCTATACCATCTGCATTTCTTGATTGACAAGCAGTTAAAACTTTAACCTGTTTCAACGGCATAGAATTCAGAACCTCAATAGTTTCCAACAAATGATCAGAAAATGTTCAACAGCTAAAAAATGAATATGGCAGTTCCTTATGAACAAGAACAATTCAATTAATTTCCAACTGATACCCGGCAATTTTATATAATTACAAGTTTATGCATGTATAAAAAATATAGGCAAATGAATCAAATGTGTTAGAATAAAATCTCTACAGCTATGAACCAAAGAACTGGGGTTAAGTTTAGATTAGCACAAATGTTTAGTTCAATATATACATATGGAGAAAATTCTCATTTTACATTCTATTCATCTCTCAGCTGTTTATCTTCTCTCTCCCTCCTCTTTTTCTCTTCCCTCTATATCTCTCCCCTTTCTCCTTATGTCCACATTACAGCCTGAGCAATAGTGTAAAAGACAAGACAATACCAAAAAGCTGAAATACAAAGTTAAACAGCAAAACCTCATGCATAAATTAAGAAAGAAAGAAATATTAACTCAGGAAAGTCAAGACCCACCCTTACAGAATTGAAATGATTCGAAATTGCTTGAGAACGAGCAGCTAAATCTTCAGTAAATTCCTAAGCCACAGATATGAAGAAATTAAAAGTAAGAATATGGAAAAGAAGTTGCCACACAGAGACAGGGAATAGATTTAATTCATTCTACTAGTATTAAAGGGGCTTACCCGAAATCCAATATGCAACCTCTTCCCACCTTTGTGGTAAGGAATAATAACTGGGCATTTGTCTAAGTATTCTTTACAAACAAGAGGTTCAATTCTGTATCAAAATCCAACATCAATTCTGTAAATACATCCTGAATATAAGCTGAATTATCATATCAAAGACAATAACGGAAAAGAAAAAGCATATAAAAGAGACACATTATCATGAGAATAGAACTCTCAGAATATCATCATCAATATATATATATATATATATATATATATATATATATATATATATATATATGCTTGGAGTCAAAATATATGATGTGGTGTGCTCTTTATCTCCTAGGCCAGTTTTTCTGGCATTTCATCAAACACTTCAAAATTGGCAAAGTCTGAAGCATTACTTTCCTTTTTCTCTTTTTTAAGGCTTTGGTCGAACAAGAAAGCAAATGAAAGGACAATGGGAAAGCATATAAAGAAAACATGACTCAAAAGGAAGGATGGAGAAGAAGAAGAATCCCAACAGATAAAAAAGAGAATGTGAGAGTTTATAGAGAAAAGGAGCAGATAAGAGGAGGATGGATCCAGAAATTAAGAGAAAGTAATGACAGAGGGACAAAGGAGAGAGCGAAGGAACATAATTCTTCCCAAATATTTTGAAATTTATTTTTTCCCCACCCTTTCTAATACTGTATTAAAGCTCTATAATAGACTTTGCATCGCTTGAAAAACTAGAATAAAATCACTTTATGTACAAAGTCTACAAAACGGGAGAAAATATCTAGTACAAAGAATAACACTTCATATACAAATATCTTCCGAATATGGAAGAAAATGCCAAATCCCAAATTCTTATAATATTTATGGAGAAAACGTTTCTCAAAAAAAAAAAAAATTACACCAATCTTCAAATATAAACCTAATACGTTAAATATAAAGCGGAATTAACTTATTGCAAATGTTGAAACCATGATATGATAGGCCCACCTGATTGCAACAGGATGCTTTTCCTTAGTGGGTGACACATTTTTGAATGAAAGTTTATGCAACATATTCCAGAAAAAGTAAACAGGATGATAATAGCAATGAAATAGATGTGTGAAATAAACCTATATGCTACAGGATCAAATGGGTGAAATATGTTGAACATTTGACGACAAGCTGGCATCTCTTCGTTTACATTTTCCTCTGCCCAATATTCTTGTCCTTTTCCTGGAAAGAGAGGAAAAAATAGCTCATAAAAATTGTACTTTAAGAGTTTGAACATGGAGGCAAGTACTATAAAGAATTCCAAAGCAAGAAAAAGGAAACTACAATAAAGATAGACCTCTAGAGGATGATTGAAGCAAAACAATTATTAGAGTTTCCAAAGTACGATTAACTAACTAAACATCAAGACACACAAACTTATTTGATATATGTGAGCTTTCATGAAAACGACACAATTGACAAATTGAAAACAATGCACAAAATCTAATGCCAGTTTAAATTTACATTGATAAAACAATATACGCATAATCATTTAAACTTCTTCAAAGAGCTATCCAAAACCATTAGAAGTTAAAATATGTTCATGTATTAATTAAAGTCCAAAAAACCAAGATGTAAAAGAACTTTATCTCATGGCATTGCTCAAACATTTTTGTACTTCCTGAAATGAAAGAATTCCTTCAAGCATATGTCTGCAAACAGATCCCCATATGAGCTATTTTTTTATCGTTCATCAAAACTACCAAGCATATAAATATTAAGAATGCTGAAATTTTTCACTGAATGCCGTGTCCAACAGTAAGAATATCCAATAACCGATATTGAAGCATTTGACAAAGTATGATTACCTACTCCAATACGAATATTACGGAGTGCTAGGAAGACACCAAGAGGTGATCCAACAGCAAAGAATGTGTCAACCTGATGAGTAAACAAAAAAAATTAAAAGATCCCTCAAATAACACAAAAAATAGATATGTACATAAAAAGCTCTGCAAAGATCCAATTTTCATTTCTTCTACCAAAATACAAAGATTTAAATTTGAAATCTACGAAATGAGGAAAAATTAAAAAAAAACAAAGAAATTGTTGACTCCGGAAAAGCTCTTTAATAAAAGAAAAGGGTTAAAGAAAAAGATACTCCACAAAGGAATGAGCGTGCTTTTGTCCCCAACCTTAAACTCAAGCTTTGTGTAATTAACATAAGGGGTATAACTCTTTGGTGCATCATCTAGCTTAGATGGCAGCTTGTCAGGTGATGGTTGCTCTGGGTTGTTAGGAAGAGCCTCATAATTTTCTGTTTATGCAACACATAAAAACTCCAAGATATCACACATAATCTCCTTCAATAGAAAACAACGAAAAAGTAGAATGTGAAGAACAGATATCAAGCCAATGCAACTCACCACTTAGGCCGTTACCATCACATTTGGACTCCAATTCCGCTATTTTTGATTTTAGGGAACCAATCTGAAACACACAAAAAATCCATTTTAAGTCTTGTATTGGTAGAAACCAAAGGTTTATCAAATACTTTTTGAGAAGAAACTATCCGATTTCAATACTCTTGTTAGCCAAAAGAAACCTGGCTTCAGGTAAACTTATAATAATACACAGAATTGAAAGAAAGGCGTGCCAAAAGCATTATAAATTTCCACCTCTTCTATGAGAAGATTAATTGTTTTATCCTTATCACTGGTATTTAAGCAATCTTCCTCTATCATCTTCTCCATGTCCTTGACACCAAAGACCTTGTAGGTAGCTTCATTTAAGCCACCATTTTGTGCAAAAAAAGTGTCACTGGAACCATGAACCATTTCCTGAACATCTTTGTCACCTATTCGCTCAGAGACCATAGCTGTTGCAGTAATATCACCTGAATCTGACATGACAGGACCCATAATTGGGGAAAGATCTTCAGAATTTCCCTCGTGCATTACTTGAGTTGATTGCACAGTCATTGTGTCTTCATCAGCAGGATTCACCTTTTCCCTAGTATCATTCATCATAGTGGAGATATTATTCTCTAGATTGGTTGAAGAGTTGCATCTCGAAGGCTGATTGTTCATATCCGGAGAAGATTCTTCACTGCCGGCACATTCCTTGTACAAACATTCCATTGGAAATGGAGAAGATAGATTCTCTTGATGGCATAGAATGTCATATGACAGGACACTTCCCAAGGAATGACCATATATGGAAACCTATACAAATATTAGGATAAATTAAAGGATTACACAATGTAAATTGTCACTTTATTGTTCTAAACTAATTCTTAATTATTATAAACTAATAAAGAGATATTTCCATACCTTTCCATCATAACCAGGATTCCGTTTTAGAAATTTCAGATATAACCGATTTAATTGATTTGAAACCTGCAGGAGAATTGCATATTCATCAGTTTAAACTTCAAACTAGTTTTCAACTCCAACCTAGACATCTTGAATCCATAAACTTCTGACCCCTACAAAAAACAGTCGCTTCCTTTCCAAAACATCAAGTCAATGTCATAGTAGATAGAAGGAAATTTCATTTATTCTAAAATTAAATGAAAAAAAAAAACTGAGACAGGATTTCCATGTAAGAAGATGAAATTGTCGCATGCTCAAGACATCTCCAGCAGAAAGATGTTTCCATCACCATCATCAACGTAGTGGAATTAAACTTAATAAATCCTTCCAAATTAAGGCTCCTACATCAGTACTTTATGAGTCCCTCAAACAATCCTCTCAACAACCATCAAAAATATGCTTTGGGCATGAGAAAAGTGACATATTACTTTTTCTTTGATCCTCAAGAATTCAACTAATACACTTGTCCTTTTATGATCCAAGACTTTGAAAAGAACGTCAAGGTAAACATGAACAGTTAACCAATGGGAACTAACAGAGTAAGTCAAATAGCTTGATAGCACATTTATCAAGGCCATCATATATGTCTAGACATCAGCAAGTTTGACCCTATAATTTTTCAGGTTTTTGCTCAGTGAAAGCAACGTTGACATCTTATGAAGAATTGGTCCAGATAAAATTATCATCTGTAGTAATGAAAATGGAATATGAAAGAAGAGAGTAAGAAAATAGAGATAAGATAAAGCAGTACCGAATTGATAATATCCTGACAGTAAATGGGGCTCATATAGTATAATACATCGTGAACAGTTGCACTCAGCATGACACGCAAACCGCGAACACCATCTAAAGTGATCTTTTCAACAGCATTTTCACTGCTAAGCTTCAGACCTTTTCTCCACTGAAACAAAAATATAATGCTATGTCTGATGAGCATTTGGCTCAATTTATTGAAAATAATAAGAATGCTGGATTGCTTTTGAACTATAAAAAACATGAGAACAACTTTGTAAACAGGATTGTATAGGTTTGTTTGTCCTTTTTTAGGGTAGTTGGGTATTCACTGTAAATCAATCCTTGATTGATTTTAGAAGATTTTTGTACACCTTTTGGTTCCACTCCTAGGTTTATTTGCTGATCTTGGAGACAACTGTTCTGTCTCTAACACTGTTTTTCTTCATTATTTCATTAACTTTTCAGTTTCTAATATAAAATTCTTTATTAAAAGGTAAAATTAAAATAACAGACCACCTATGAATTTGTACAAGTGAGAATTATCAACTAAGACCACAAATCTCAAATCAAAATAGGATTCTAATCACACAATACACTGTTTACCACAGTTAATGAACCAAGAACATGCACTAGCACACCAACAAGAGATAAAAGAGAACAGGAAATGATAGGAGAAAGAGACAGGATTCTTGTTGAACCCAACTAGAATAAGCTCTTAACAATTATGGTTATGACACAAACCCATCAAGACAACATGTCAATGCATCTACTCATTTCACATTTGCTTCAGATAAGCAGAGTCTAATTTCATCAAACATGATTCCTTTTCAGATCCCACACAGTATAGATGGGTTCCTGATACAATGAAACCAAACAGCATAGGAAAAGAAATCTGAATTGAAATAATAGCTTCCGTTCACCTGGCATGGGATAAAAAGAACTCTTTGAGTGCCACGTTGATGCAAAGTAAGGTGTCTTTCAGCAAGATGTACAGTTATATGGCGAAAGTTGCCGACATCATCAACCAGATTCGATTTCTCCAACCTTTGACCAATACCATGAACCATAAAGACTAGGTGTCTAACAGGAACCTACATCAATAGTACAAGATTACACCTATCCGTTCGAGAACACAACTGACAGTCTGGTAAGATTATGAAAAATGGTAATTTAATGAGAACATAGGGATGTAAATAAAGAACATTGCAAACCTGAAGATATGCACTATTATGAATATCTAATAAAAGAGCAGAAGAGCAGCAAAGCATCCAGATTTGTAATACATTCACTAGCAGACAATGAAAAGTAGTCATTTATTCAATTTAATAGCTTTAAAGCATTAAGAGGAGAAAAAAAAAATACACCACTAATAAAATATGTTTTGGAATATAACAATCAGAATCCCACATTTAATTCTAGTAGCTAAAATCCTAAGTTACCCAAAAAAAAAAAAAAACTCAACAACAAATGTTCTCACACACCGGTTTTGTAGAAGCAAAATTTCAAGAGCTTAGCAGGGAGAAACTGTAAAGTTCACAACATTGTGACCTCAAGAATCACTAAAATGAATACCAAAAAATATCTGAAAAAATTTGTTTGTTTTTTCAACTTAATGAAAATTTTCAGTCATCAAGTCGTTAAGTTATTAAGTCAATTTTCTAAGGTACTTAAATCTAAAAAGACTGAATGACATTAGGAAAAAATATTCTCTAAAAATAACCCTGTCTACTTAATTATTTTCATCGTTACCTAAATAAAACTTATTAATTAGCATTATTATTCATCTCCATAACTTATGATAACTGATAATATAGTTATAGATTATTATTATTTTTATCTTTTTATATTATTTAAATTAGCGTTATTTAGAATATTAAAGGCATTCACTTGAACATGATTTATATTGTGATAAAATACTATCGTATTTGTGCTCCTTGAAATATTTATTATTTATTTAGCATTTAAAATTTGTAAGGGCAAAAATGTAGAAGTATTGGTTTTCATACTCTTTAAGTTGAAAAGACAAACAAGTTAATAATTATTATCAGAGATTCAGACAAAAAAAGAAACATGGCATTTATATTTAGGCATTTAGCCCTATTCAAAATTCAGACTAATTCATATCTATTCAGATTTCAGGTTTAAAAAAAAACAAATGCCATCATAGACAAGGAACAAAAGATAACTTCCCATTTGGCAAATCAGCAAGTTATCTGCAGATCTGTCAAGGACTTAAAAAATAATGGGTACCCAGAATTTCATTTAAAAAATAATGTTATCCGTCATAACATTAATCTTGGGTCACGTTTGTACTTCACTTAAAAATTCATATTTTCGGCACAAGTCCAATGACCTGAAAATTATAGTATCATGCAAATCCTTCATTATGTGGACCTACACAATTTTCCAGTGAGGATTAGAAATTAGCTGGTTAGGTTCCCAATTCCCACCAGCTAGCAAAACATGGCAGTCAGCAAGTACCCAATTACTACTGCATAGCAAACAAGGAGACCAGCAAACATGAACGATACTTATATATATGTGTGTGTGTGTGTGTGTGTGTGTGTGTGTATCACTCAACTGGTCTCCAAAACCCATATCTCTGTTGGCCAAATATTATAAAAATTATAAAATAAAATAAAATCAAAGAAATAAGGACGGTCCTACCTGTGAACAATAATCGTCCATTTCCTCCTCTTTCTGCTGACGTAATTCATCCTGGATTTGGTGCAATTGACATTACAGAGTACCAAGTGTGGAAGTTCCAAAAGATTATTTAATTACGCATCAATAACTCATAAAATCAAATTCTAGAGAAGGAAAAATTAGATCATGTCCTAAGAATAAGAATCTAATTTCAAATATGAAATTAGATAATGTCCTAAAAGACAGAATCTAATTTCATATTCCATGAATACGGACATAACAAAGGCAGTGGAGGATTTATTCAATCACTGAAAGGAGAAGGACAAGAACCTTGCTTGGATTTGCTGAGATGGTTTGGGAATAACCACGCCTTAACTTAATTCCATTTCCACTGAAACTAATGATGCTAGAAAAACCAGATGCATCAACATTGAGCCAAGCCTCCCATGTATCATCTTCTCCAGTAAAAAGTGCATGAAGACCCTACATGGACAACCCAAGAGAAGTTAGTGCCCATATTACCAATCCGTATTAGGAATTGAGGGAACAGAAATCTCCCATTTCACAAGAAAATATATGTACTGGAGTAGAGCCTTGCAGGTCAACTCGAGCTGCAAAAAGTCCAGAAGGTTGAAATGTTCTGCGGTGCCAAACCTGGGACAAGTCCAGCATTCTTCAGTATTCTTTTTTTTTTTTAAAGACAAAAAATAAGTAAGAATAACAATTAAAAATAAACTGCACACTTCTATTGTTGCAAAGCCATTCCATGCCAAAATTCTATTGGTTAAAGAAGATAATCAATAGAATTAGAATTTATATTGATTATACGTTTCTTTGAAAATTTGCATAGATCTTTGCATGATCTTTAGGGATTCTTCCCTCCTTCTTGTTCACTTCTTTGCACATCTATTTTTTGAAATATAAGCTTATATGTTTTGCATTTAAAAAAAAAAGTTTTTCTTAAAATTTAGGCACTTCTCACACTGTGAGATATGCATGAACCAATGAAATTTATAGCTTCTTCACAAGTTCAAGCACTTTTCATGTTGGGATATATTTATAAATACAGACTATCTGTATATGGGCAGTAGAAACAATAGGATTAAACCCAACCTTATCAAATAACATATTATTCAGGTATTAAATATAACTATTGCAGCAAACCTGACTACGGTAAGCAATCTCTAACTGTTCAGCTACATCTTCACGAATTGGAAGCCAATCAAGGCCCCCCTTACGAGCAAACCAATGGCCTCTCAGAACACGCCGGTTGTCTCCATTCCAATAAACAGGGAAACAATGTCTCCTCACTAGATCTACCTGCAATCGAGGGCTTCATCTTTAAAGTATTCTCCAAGTTACAAAAAAACAAACAATGCTTTGAAATGAACAAAAGTACCCAGAATTTCAGTTAAATTAAGAATCTTGCAAGAGCAATTATAAATAATGTAAGGGTTGAAAAAAAAAGAAACTAGAATCCTTGTATTATTGCATTGTAATACCAAAAGTGGAGCAAATATAAATAATGTAAGGGTTGAAAAGAAAAGAAAAGAAACATTGAACCAGAATCTTCTTATTATTACTGTCTAATACCAAAAGTGTTAAAACATATAGAGTCCAGAACAACTGGAGGATGAAGGAGGGGTGGGGGTGCTGGTGAATGCAAATGAGCCAAGTTCCAATCCAATGCAACACATTACGAAAGCAAAATAAATTGTTATATAGTAGGTATATAAGATGTTGTTTAGCTTATTTTCTTCGTTTTGAGGCTAAATTCAGACGTCACACATCCGCAGCTAAAGATGCTATTTAGCTTTCCTCTTGAAATTCATTTAATCAAGATTCACATGTGTTGTCCACGTTTGGAATGGTTTTCGTAATTACGGTCTAAAGTCTGCTATAAGAATGAGTATTTTTCTTGGCAATAAAATCAAGTAAAATATGAGAGAAAGGTTCCGGAAGCCACTAGATAAACCAGAAGTAGACTCTATTAAAACAAGAATTTGAAGTTTTCAAAGATAACTCTAGCTCATTGCAAAAAAAGAATCCAGTGTTGACTGAACTTTCTCAAGGTAGACTGATCAATATGAGCAAGGATCCTCAATGTAACTAGATGAAAATATTTGAGTTCTAGATTTGGCTTCATAGTAAAACACAGAATAAAAGTAAACAAACGGAAGAGCTAAAAAATTCACCAAGGGAAAGCAGGATACCTCATAGAGTCCTCCCTTTACAGGGACACCAACTCTTTCTTCTTCAACTTCATAGAGCTCGGCTGATCGAACAGACTCTGTCAAAGAAGCTTGTACATCTGACTTCTTAATAGAACTAGCTCGTTCCCGTGGACCTTCACTACACTCTGCATACTCTTTCCACCAGTTAGAGAGAAGTTCTTCCTCTCTCTGTAACAAGTGTTCAACCATTTGCCTTATTAAAACACATCCATAGAGTTCTTCATATCATGGTTTAATGAACAAATAACACCTAACAAAAATTAATTGAAATTAAGACACTAATATCACATGGCCTCAATAGCTGCCTCCTAAGTCCTAACTATGCTCCTCAAGTAACTCAATGTAGTTTCAGAAACTCTCACATCAAATACAACACTTGAATATATACATTTTCTATTGAGGTAAGCAACACTGCCAGCTAATGACATCTCGTTAGTCACAGTTTCAACCAAATCCATGAGGTGCTACAGAATCACACCACATGCACTGAGCAAAGTTGCTTTATGATACCTCGTAGAGTGCAAAAGCTATCAATTAACCAGACCGCACAACGTGGCAGTGTCACTCGTCATAACATATGCAAAGTCATTGTAAATAATATAAGTTCCGTAATTCTATAACACCTCTTCAATACACTTTAAGTTGGGGTTAACCTGACTACACCATGGGATAGAGTCACTCAGATTAACATAGAGCAAACAAATTAACTATGCTTCACTCAAGCATCTCAAAACTAATTTCATAAAACCTCGCATCAATTGTTGTGCTCAACACACTAATATGCATACTCTAGTAAGGTGAGCAACATTGTCAGACACAGTTTCAACTACACTAATGAAGTGCTCTGGGATCACCAGAGACACATTATGCATTGAGGATTTAACGGAATATGCTGCGTGGCAGTACCAGTAACCATAACATTACATGGGCAAAGTCAATGTATATTAGATAATAAGGGGAAAAAAATTGACCTGCAAGAAAGAAGCCTCAATCGCAAGAGAATCTCTCATACCAAAACGAAAGTAATCACTCTTCCCAACTATCTCAGTCCTAGGAACCGAAGCAGCAAGCTCTGTGAAAACACCAAAAATTCCCAATTATTTACTCGCACGCCACGTGTAATTAATCTAATTCAAACTAAAAACAAAAAAGAGAAAAAAAATTGAAGGAACTGAAAATGAAACTGGAACAGACCGTTGGGAAGCAAAGGGAACTTCGAGAAGTACCAACGAACGTCCCCGCCATCGGAAGGACTTCGCGTTTGCGCCAAGTACTTTTGGCGACCTTTACAATGCTCGATCTCATCTTCCAATCTCGCTATATTTGATGGCGTGTTCTTCAACAACTCCGCATTCGTCTCAGCCGAATCCTCCATTGTTTTTTATTTTTATTTTTATTGTTATTGTTATTTTTCTTTTGTTTTTGGTTTCAATCGAGCTTCAATTTGATAGAAAAAAAGTGGTTACATAAGCAATTGTTGTGAGTGATTGGAATGGTAGGTTGAAAATGGAATATTTGAATGTCAGATGGAGGAATTAGAGAACAATCATCTTCCTCGGCAATGGCGGTTGCGTGCTTTTTCTTTTTCATTTTTATTTATATTTATTTATCCATTGGTAATTCAGGGTAATTGGTATTGTTTATTTATTAAGTTTTAGCTACTTTTTTTTTTTGAGGATTAATTTCAATGAACCCATCAATTCTTATTTTAACATCAACATTTTGGTATAATAATATTTATATATATATTTTATAATATCGATATATAATATTATTTACATATATATAATTAAAACCTCAATAGTGTGTAATATTTTAGTAGATATGTATATTTTATAATATCGATAAATTATGTATGTCTCACTTATTAAATTGATTACTTAAATTAGTTTTTTTTTTTATTACTTAGACAATAGCAACCCAATCCGTTATCCATCATGCGTCTCTTGTTTTTAATATAAGAGAAGTTTGGCATATTATATTATATTATACTATATTTTATTTTTTTATACAAATGTGTTGTATTATAATATTTTACATCAAAATTATATTATAATAATATTGTACAGTATTTGGTGCTACAATGTACTATATTTATTTTTTTGTGATTAATTTAAATCATATATTTAGAAAATAATGCTTATTAGTATATAGAAAAGTACTAAATATAAAAACCTTAAATTTTAGAAATTTAACATTTTTTAGTATAAATATTTAAAAATCATAATCGAAGCTCATGGCCTTATATTTTCTGCATCATAACATTTATTTTCCAAATATAAAACTTGTGAAATAAAGATCGAAGTAAATAATTTAATCAAATAATCTTTAAATAATATAACAACATAAATAAATAGTTAAAACCTACAAGATTAGTTCAAAAGTCATTTTAGGATGATAGAATAAAAGTATACGCATACCACAAGATAATTAGAAAATAATAAAGTGATACGGTCGTTACAACATATCCACTGACAAAATAAATTGTGCTAAATAATTCAAGTAAAAATTCTATAGTATATGCAACAATACTTTATATTGTTATTTATATTACTATTAATTTGAAATTAATATTATTGAAATTTATTCATATTTAAATATATGTTATTAGTTGTATTAAATTATTATGTGAGTACTTGTTATTAGTTATATTAAATTGTTAAATAGTAATTTATCCTTTTATTAATTTATATTAATGATTATAATGTAAAAATAAAAGAAAATAAAAATTAATATTATATTATATTATATTAAAAATTATATTTATTTATTATTATTAAAAAAAACTAATGCAACAACTGTCACATTAGCTAAACACAACTATTAGCACACCCCCTTAATGCATTACAATTTCAATCCAAACAAAGGATAATATTAGTTTAATGAGGAAATAAAGTTAAACGATTTTCAATTGCTTTAGTGTTTGTTTGGTATGCTTATCTAATGATTATAAGTACTTATTTAATATTATAAATTGTAATTGTAATTTTTGTTGTTGTTTAGTTTTTTTTTTTTTTTAGAGCTTTTGAAGTTTAAAAATGTCCAATTTTGGGCTTTGAGAGTAGAGATTGAAAAGTTTTTTTAAAAATATTAAAATATTAAATATTTATTTAATTATTTTATTTTTTATAACATAACTTTAAAAAACTTACCTATTAAAGTAACTTTATAAATTTTTAATAAAAGATCTCATTGACAACCAAACACCAAAATATTTTTGTAAAAACTTTATTTGTAAAAGTTTTATTAATAAAATTTTTACTTAAATAAGCTCTATTTAAAAAGTATGCCAAATGGAGCCTTAGAGTTGGAAAGCTTAGAGAATCTAAGTTGCTTCACGAGTTTCTATCTAATTCATAGTTGTCTTCAATTTTATTTATTTGCACCGAATTCTGACTTTACATGGATGTAGAATGAATTCAAAATGGCTTCATCAAATGCCAACATGACAAATGTAAATAGTAAATATAGTTTGTGGGTTCTAATTAATTTAATTAGTAAAATCTTTTGAGCGAAAATAATAATTCTCATGTTTAAATCCCACTCACATCGGGTACCATTAAGCCGCAGCTAAAGAAAACAAATATAAGCAATTTGTAGAGTAAAGGAAAGAATAAAAATTGTTAAGAAAAAGTGTTAGCTCAATCTAACCATGTTTTATCATTAATTGGTTGGTACACTCTTAATCTCTTGAGTATGGAATTATGCCCTACTTTTGTTTGATATCAGCGATCTTCTAATCTATCAAGTGTTAGTTCAAGAGTGAGGTCCACACAAGTCTTTGTGCGTTGGCTTGCTACAATATGATTCCTATGTTGTGATCTTGTATGGCTTGATGGGTTCTCAAGAACTAAACTAATGAGATAATAGGTCTAGTTGTGAGAAATAGTGTGTAAGCCAAGCATTATATATGAATAGTGCAAAATTATACTTAAATTTTAGTGGAAAACTAGTTTGAAAAAGATTGTTTAGGGCAGCGGATGAGTGACTTGAGCTCAAGCAAGAAAGCGTTGTTGTATAGATTTTTATAAAGCTTGTGACAGAGTGACTTGAGGTCAAACAAGTAAGCGACGTTGTATAGATTTTTATAAAGCTTATGACAGACTCAAATGTTTTTGCGAGGTTATTAAATCTGTGAATCGAAAAATATTAGCAATTTATACAAAATTCTAAATCAATGTAAAGTTTGAGAAAAAATATATAGTGTTGCATTATTCACTTTCTCCCAATATTAAATTCTATGTCTTTTATTTATTTATTTATGTTTTGCTTAAACTTTTGATAAATGGTTCTGGATTTTAATAGGATGCCGAAGTGATATTAGACATACCAACGTTAATAATGAAGAAGACAATTATTCAATCTCTTATTGTTAGGTTCCTTGTTAAAAAAATTTTAATTTCTAGGAAAAATATGTCAAGCAATTTCAGTGCTATAGTCTTTGGAATATATGATTTTCACAGTTAATGTGTGTATTTTAAATAAAAAGTTTCTTTTCATCTTTCAATAGTTTATCTATAGTGGACATCTGTTTGTAATTAAACTTGAGTACCAAAAGTGAACTTGTAGTTGTAAACTTGTAATAAACCACAAATTTGTATTCTTTTTTTAATGGGTTTCATGAATGTTTTGACTGGAGTAAATACATTTATTATCTCTAGAAGTGGTGCATTCTGTGCCATGGCATGTTCTGTTTCAATTGATACTGTATGTTATTATTTTGACATTGGTTTTCATTTTATAGATAGAAATTTGTATACAAATTATAAACTTGTAAAGTAAACTTCTATTTTTCATTTTTATGCGTAGAAACTTTAATGATTCTTTTTTTTTTAATGTATTCAGGTAAGTGGCATTGTTGACCAGCTAGTGAAGTTTGGTAAGATCATAAGACTTTATTTGGGGATTAAGTATGCACATGATCAATTGTTGGAGAAACTTACGGGTATAAGTAGAGGCGTGATCTTCATTGCAGCTGAACAGGGTCCTAGGAGCAAAGCAGTGTGTTTAATTTTTTTCCTTTATCTTTTTGTATTTTTTCCCTCTCGTGCTTTCACTCAGTAAAGTTGATCGGTGTTTACAAATTTGATTGAAACCTGGCTCAATACAAATTGCATGATTCTCACTTTATTTTTCTTTTCACAAGATATGTGCATGATTCTAAAGGAGATGTAAACCATGAGGGGATTTGCTGTATACATTTTTTTATTATCTTGTATATTAGTGATGATGTTTTGTAATTATTATTAGGATTTGTATTTTCTGTAACTTATAGAAGTTGAAATGACTAATTGAGAAACATGATGATGCCATGGGAACTCAAGAAGGAATGATGATCGGCATTGCCATTAATTATCTGGTATGCACATAATCAATCGTTGGAGAAACCTATGGGTACAAGTAGAGGCGTGATCTTCATTGCAACTGAACAGGGTCCTGCGAGCAAAGCAATATATTTAATTGTTTTCCTTTATCTTTTTGTATGTTTTTCTTTTCTCTCTTACGCTTTCACTCAGTAAAGTTGATCGGTGTTTATCTGTAGGGTTTGAGATCAACCAAACTTGGAGCTGATGGCAAACTCATTTTGGGCGACATCATAAAGGCTATGAATGGATAAGATGTCTCCGATGCCAACGGTTTGCACAAAATTCTTGATCAATGTAAAGTTGGAGATGAGGTATCTCGCGATGATGCATTACTCTCTTTCTCCAATTATTTTGTCCTAGTTGTCTTTGCAAAATTCTTTGAATTGTTTTGATATCAGGTGATTGTAAAGATCTTGCGTGGTACTCAATTGGAAGAAATTCCCATTATTCTTGAAGTCGAACCTGATGAGGCAGAGTCAAAGAAATGTTTTATACATGTAATAGTACTGCAGTATCCTTTAAAATAAATTTTACTTATAAATTAGGATGGTTGAACCGAAACATAATAGAAATAATATTGTACTGCACTTTTTTTCATAACATTATCATTCACTGTGAAAATAATTAATGAAAATTATGATCATATATTGAAGTTTGATATTGATATGATTATTGTAATAATTTTGATATGAATTTTAATTATGTATAGTTCCATTTTATTTTAAATAAAAAGTTTCTTTTTATTTTTCAATAATTTATCTATAGTGGACATCTGGTTGTAATTAAACTTGAGCACCAAAAGTGAACTTGTGGTTGTAAACTTGTAATAAACCACAAATTTGTATTCTTTTTTTAATAAAGCACACTCAAATGTTTTAATAAAGTTACAATCTGGTTTCACTTTGTTGATATTTTCAGATAGTGTTAACCTTGTAAGATATTTCTTGGCTTCCTGCTCATAAAATAGTCTGTAGTATCAAAAGATTCTCACCAAAAGTTAATAGGAAGACTTGCTTGAACCAAGTGAGTTAAGCTTGATTCAAATATGTGTTTCTTCTCAAACTTATAATATGTGAGTCTATTGTGCATTCAGTTTTGTAATGCAAGCCAACTTTGCCACCTCAAATGGACAAAACACTTGTGCTGGTTACTGAATTCTCATTATTATTTATTATTATTTTCTCTTAATTGATTTCTAATGTTCTTTTCAGAAGAAATTGCTTCATTAGTATCAGGATGTGTTATCGGTGTCCTTGTGTAGGCTTCTAAAGACATATGAGTTTGCCAGAACTTTTAAGTGCATATACTTTTCTCATTTAAATTTGTGTGTATTCTTGAAATATACATTAACATTTATTGTGTCCTTTTTTTTCTTCTTTTAATTTGTTCTACTTTGATTATTCATATGTCCCTTAAGCATCTCAGTATGCTTGTTGGTGTAGATTATACAATGGGAGCAGCTAGATTAGCTCTGACTATTTGTGCTTTTGATCATCTTGAGGCAAGGTTGGCTGCTCTCCTTTTCCAAGTTTGATTAAAACCTGGCTCAATACAAATTGCATGATTCTCACTTTATTTTTCTTTTCACAAGATATGTGCATCATTCTAAAGGAGATGTAAACTATGAGGGGATTTGCTGTATACATTTTTTTATTATCTTGTATATTAGTGATGATGTTTTGTAATTATTATTAGGATTTGTATTTTCTGTAACTTATAGAAGTTGAAATGACTAATTGCGAAACATGATGATGCCATGGGAACTCAGGAAGGAAAGATGATCGGCATTGCCATTAATTATCTGGTAGAAGAAAAAAAAGTAACAAATGTTGTAGTGAAGTGGTATTTTTACATCGACAAAATTGAATCGGTAAATTTGAGAATAATAGTGGTAAAATGTTCGGATTAAAGTCAGGGCCAGATAGCAAATTGTTGAATGGGATAATTCCTTAGATTTTCTCTCTCTACTACACATGTCAGCGCTCATCACTCGCCAGCCATTGATATCGTTAGTCGTTGCTTGTTCACTGGCTATTGATATCAGTTTATGGACGTCTCTGCTCTCTCCTCTTTAGTATTACATCTTCTTCTTCTAATTTAAAGTATGTTTCTTCTTCTTTTTTTCAATTGCTTTTATTTGTGAGTGCACAATTTAATGAATACTATATTTGAAATATTTTCTAAACAAGACTTTGGTCAATATTTGTGAGTGCATGGTTTGATGCCTCATCCTAAGCCTTAGATAAAACTCAAATAATACACTAAGGCCAAGTTTAGCACGTTGGATTATATAGTATTAGAATCTTGTATGGTATTGAATTTATACCATCTCATGTTTGGTGGTAAAATCGCTTTGTATTAACTCTCATAAACTTACTATTCTAATACACTTAAACCCGCAAATATTATAGCCGAGTGAGAGTCGGGCCACTCGGGTTTATGCGGTAACGCATTAGATAATCAAGACGCATAAAATCTCTCTTTTTTTATTTCGTTAAAACACAATCCATCAAACAAATCTAGCACTCGTTTCTTCATCACTGAGTCACCACCGATGCTATTACCCTCATTGCCACCAATGCCATTACCCCCATTGCTCGATGCCATCACCGTCGCCAACAAGTGCTTCGTCGTGTCGCGCGAAACCACCTATTGGTTTCACCACTGACGCGCCTGCAATTTGCCACTAAATCATCAACTGACCGGTTAATATTTGGGCTTGATTTTTCAAATTGAACCAAAATCAGTTTAATTTTCATTACTTTTATGTTGAAGCATGGCTTTTTCTTTTTGGGTTTGATTTTTTTCTTTTTTTGGTTGCTGTTGTTGTGGGTAGCTATTAATTTTGTTAGTACATTTTAGTTGGCTTCATGACTTCTTATTATATTTTTACATGTAGTTAAATTAATTAAATTAATCTCCTTCAAATCTGAACAAATATATTAATTTTGTTTTTGAGAAAATTAATTAATTTGTTAAACAAGTAATTAAAAAACTAATTAGTTGATGCGATTATACAATAGAGAGTGGAGGGAGTAGAGGTGGAGGACAGGGAACTTGAAGGGGTTTGTATGTATAGTTGGATGGTAGGATTTGGAATGGTGTCGTCTACCTATACAAATTTAAGATATTCCATGATATTTAGGATTCAAAATGTAATCTAAACTTGCATATGAGTGTGGAAATTTTCCTGCAAAGTACTGATATCTTATTGAACAAGGAGAGAGAGAGAGAGAGAGAGAGAGAGAATGAAGTTATAAACTTTTCCTTTTTAATTAACTTTCACATGTTTTGAATTAACAGATCACTTAATTTTTTATTTTTATAGTTTTTTGGACTATAAGTATTCTCATATACTTTTCTCATTGACATTATTCGTAGATTTTTTTTGGTTTTGGACTACATAAAGGCTTAATGCTTTTTTGTTTTGGATTTGAAAATGTGTGCTTGAGTAATTGATAAAATTTTTTTTTTCTTTTTCTTTTTTCATTTTGCTTGTTGTTTTAGATATGGACATGAGAAGAGAAACTTTTTTGGTCACATGGCAAACGAAATTAAGGTTCATGTTCACCGTGATGTTTTTTCTTCATGTTTACTTCACCTGCATTAAGTGATGCAGATAGTTGGCTATACGGCTCAAGCTGTGCCAACTATGTAATGATCATCCGTGTTATTGATCCAAATATATTCATAATGATGTAGTAAGCGATTTACTTTTGTTCTACAACATTGCAGACTTGAAAGATGTTTGCAAGGATAACCTTTTGGAAGATATCAATTTGGGGAATGTCCTTGAGAGCCTGCAAGAGGCCTGACTATATTAGTTGAACAAGTTGAAGAAAGAGTGTTGATGTATTTGTTTGATTTTGGAAAGATATGCAATGTTAGAGATGAAATCAATAACTTTTTCAGGCAAGCAGACTAACAACTAATGCTAGAGATGTTTCGGGAGGTTCTTACAGTTTGGAAACTGGTGTAAATTTCGAATGGAGGTCCTGTAATTCAGATTGGCTTGATGTTGAATTAGTTGTATATGGTAGTTAGATCTTTTGTCGTTTACAAATTTAGTGATGTGCAACTTTATCTACATGTATTGAATCTGTAACTAATTACATGTAATGAATCATTGTGCTGTAAATGATGTAAAATTTTGCTGTGTTTGAGAAGTGAGTGGCTGAAGTTCATGGGAGGTTTCCTTTGTGAAATTCAATGCACAAATTATTTGATTGAATGATTTGATTTGGTCTTTATTTTCACATGTTATAAATTTAGAAAATGCTAAAAAAATTAATGTTATATTGCCAAAATTTAAGGCCATAAGTTTTGATCTTTATGAAGAATTATTTATACTCAAAAAATAATGTTAAATTTTTAAAATTTAAGATTTCTATATTTAGTACTTTTCTAAGTACTAATAAATATTATATTCTAATATATAATTTAAATTAATCACCAAATAAATTAATAAAGTACAATGTACTACCAAATATAGTATAACTCAAAACTAATACAGTACAATTAGCAACAAATGTTGTACAACATTATTATAATACAATATTAATGCAATACAACATAATACAATACACCTGCATTAAATTCAATTTATTTATTTATATTAAATTTAGGGTTATTTTTATAATTATATTTTTTTATTTTCAAAGTTTTTATAAGATAAAATGATCTTTTAATTTATTTAGGGGTAAAATTATCATTTCATTTAAATTATTTAACGGTGTTAGTGCAAAAGTGGCTAATTGATACAAATAAAAAAAAAGTGGTGCAGAAAATATGTTAAAATTTTGTAGTGATTAGATAAATATAAAGCAAAACAGAGGTGGTGTAAATGTAATTTCTCTAGATAATTATATAGTTGCACTTAAATAGATAATATCCATCCACAACTAGATGTTTATGGTGCGCTTACTTCTCGGATTGGGGAATTGGAATGTGGATTGTAAATTATTGATAGCGTTTAATTACTAAAATAGTAGTGGAATGAGAATGAAACATGTGAGATGCATACATTTTTTGAATTAAGGAATGGGAACTTCATTCTCATCAGTGTGAGATGCATACATTTTTTGAATTAAGGAATGGGAACTTCATTCTCATCAGGGTTGGGATCAAGTTCCTATTCCTTAAACACCCCATTTTACTCTCACCAAAATTTTATAATTTCACTTTTGTCCTCAATCTAAATATTATTATATTATATTATTTTATTATTTTATTATTATTATTCTTTTTTTGTGATGTTGTTAATAATAATCATAATTCTATTACTAATTAATGATAATAAAACTAATAATAATAATTAGTTTTAAAAAATAAATAATATTATTATTAATTAATGATAATAAAATTGATGACGATAATAATAATAATAATAATAATAATAACTATTGTCATTGTTACTTTTGTTGTTATTATTATTAACAATAATAATTATTTTGAATAATAATAATAATAATTACAATTATTATAATAAATAACAAAAATAATCAACTAAGGTCATTTTAATAACTTAGAATAATCTATTTTGATTTTAAGATAAAAAAAACATATCAATGATAATATAGCTTATTTTGATTTGTATTTTTACAGTTAAAATAAACATTTTATTTTAATTCTTATTTTCTATTACGATTTCAGTTCATTTTGATTATCGATTAGTAAATACATTATTAAAATATTCTTTTTGGGTAGGTTCGAAATAACACGACACTAAAACCAATCTTCAGTCCATGATGAGCAATTGGCTTTAGGCCGGTCCAAATGTTTTGTTGGCCCAACATTTTATAAACCCTAAGTTATACAAAATTACAATTAGGTCCTCCGTCTCCATCACGCACTAAAATATCTGCACAGTAATCAAATTGCTTTCGATTAACGTGTGTGTATGTGTGTATATATATAGGCACAAAACCCTTCTTCTCCACATCTCGCTCTCTACATCTCTCAAGAAACCCACGAACTAGTGGACGTTATATCTTTTGACTGTTGGGACCCTAATTTCTTAATAAATTATTAGATTTTTAGGCTTTTTTCGTTTTGTTTCTGTTTAATCCGAATGGCGGAGGAAGAGGTGTTGGCTCCGGCGTCTGCTGCTGCGGCGGATCTTAAAAGGAAGCTCGACGATTTGGAGCCCGACGAGGCCTTAGAACACGCAGAGGGAATGCGTGATGACGAGGCCAAGAACAGCGATGAAGTGGAAAAGAACGTTGATGGATTTGCGGAGGCTCATGGATCAGAGGTTAAGCGACCTAGACTCGATGATGATAAAACTGAAAAGCCTGATGGTCCAGGTAATTTATTATGAATTAATTTTATTTTTATTTTTTCGGTTTGCTTTTCCATTAGATTTGTGATTTGATTTTTTTAGTTGATTTTTTTTTGTGCAAAATTATATATTATCAATATTTTGCCTAATACTGTCATTGAGATGATCTCTTTTCGAGAATAGTCAATGAATTTTAGAGGTCAATTGGGCCATTGAAGGATGAATAAATAGTTTATTTTGGAAAATTAAATAGCTGCTGAAATAGTATGCAATGTTCATAATGTGCTAACTTTATAAGCTAAATGAGACTATTGAAGAAAAGAATATGCATTAGAACTTTTGGTTTTGACTTCTTCTCTGTTTTCCTTCTATTAGATCTCATTTAGATTAAAGGCAGTTTGTTGATACATGGTTATCTTGTATTTTTTGGAGGCTTATATACTTACTTTTAATAATGTTATTCTTGTTAACTTGGGACTACTGTAATAATGAGCAAATAATTTGTTTGAGTGCAGTTAATGTGAATGGATTAAAAGAAGAGAAGCCAGATGAAGTAGTGGATGCTGAACAGCCGACTGAGGATACTACTAAAGAAGAAGAGCAAGAAAGTGCAGAAGTGAAAACTGAACAACATTCTTCAGTGGAAGAACAGGCTTCAGTTGACAATCATCAAATCTCTGTTAAAGAGGAGACAAAAGAAGTCTTAATCAGTACTGAAGAGGCCTTTATTGATGTTAAAGAGGAAACCAAAGAAGTCACTGTTAAGGAGGAAGAAACAGTTAAAGAAGAAGAATCAGTTGAACCCTCTAATGTGGTTCCTCAACAAGTGGTTGACAATTCTAAGTCAGATGATCCGTCTTCAACTGATGATTCGACCATGAGCCGCAAAATTGAGGTCCCTAACAATAAGGTGTGGCATTAGCTTTGCATATAGTTTTTTAAAGATATTTTGTCATCTTTTTTCTTAGAGAAGTTTGTAACTGTGGAGGTGAGTGCTATATATTTGCAAATAACCCTTTCCTTTGGGTGCCTAATAATTTGCCAAATGTGGACCAAAATTATTCATGTGAAGGCTTCAATACTCTTTGTGAAGAATTCCTAATGATAACATCTTGATGATTTGATTTGATGACTGTCTGATGGTTGTGTAATGCGTGTGGAAATCAAAATTGCTTTTTATTGGTTAGTTTAAGTGTGAAAGAGCATCTTTTGACAGATTAAAGTTTGCAAACGCTGGTACAGGTTGGGGTTCTTATTGGCAAGGCTGGGGATACCATACGGTACTTGCAGTACAATTCGGGGGCAAAAATTCAAATTACTAGAGATGCTGATGCGGATCCCCACGCTGCAACCAGACCAGTAGAAATAATAGGAACTTTAAGTAATATAGACAAGGCTGAGAAACTTATAAATGCCGTCATAGCAGAGGTAATGTGTTCAATGGTTTTATTTTTTATTCCTAACAAGTGATTAATTTAATTTGGGCAATGTACTTCTTTTTTTTATTTGCTTTTTGTAATTTTGTTTACTTTCATGATTTTGGGACTTTTTTTAGCACTCATTAATTGAAGATAATGTATCCATTACTGCAGGCTGATGCAGGGGGCTCTCCGTCACTTGTAGCTAGGGGCTTAGCTACTGCACAGGCTTCTGGGGCTGCAGAACAAGTTGAGATTAAAGTTCCAAATGAAAAGGTTATTGTTGTTATCATGATGAGCTGAAATACTTGGCTTTGCATGCATGTTTGCTGATCATCCATTGCACATAATCTTGGTCAGGTTGGTTTAATAATTGGTAGAGGTGGGGAGACAATCAAAGGTCTGCAGACCAGATCAGGGGCACGCATTCAGGTAGTTGATACCGTTACCCTAGGCATTACTTAAAGATTCAGTTGAAAGTTGATGTAGACTCAGTAGTGAAACTGTTTTTTGTATAGTTGATACCTCAACATCTTCCCGAAGGAGATGGTTCCAAAGAGAGGATAGTGCGAGTTACTGGTGATATGAGGCAAATTGAGATTGCTCAAGAAATGATAAAGGAGGTTTTGAGTCAGGTTTGTTTTTGACCTTGTGTCTTTTACTGTAGACTTGCAGTTTTATTACATTTTAGATACAATTTTTATTTTGGTATTCTTTGCATTACAATTATCCATGTGGATAAATGAGATTCTCTTGTAATGAATTTTTGTTGAATGTTATTGAGATGATGACTTCTAGAAATGCTTTGAGAGACTGAATGTGATCTGCTCATTGATATGTAATGTACAATTGGAAGAATTTAATTCATTACATCAGAGTCATAAAGGTCTATTGTTTAACTGCTCATTGTATAGTTACTTGTAATGCTACATCTTTGATGGTAGCAACTTGCACCATGCAGTCCAAGTCAGAATACAGTTCTTTTTGTTGTGTTAGAAAATGGATTGTTGAAATTTTTGGAGACTGTTTAATTCAATGCTTTCTAATTTTTTTTTTTTTTTAACAACTTGCAATCCTTAAGATCTGTATCTATATGCAATTAGTTCATTTTCTTTGGTATTTGTTTTGAACAAGTGGACAAGTAGGATTCCATAGGTTACTTTCTCATTCTGGGGGCAGTTGCATATGTCCTACCATGCCTTATCTTTTTTTCATGTTGTCACAACATCTGGTAGTTTGGAATCTATAAATTGTAATGTATGCTTATGCTTAGAGTAAGTTGTGGTCTGAGTGGATACTCTTTTTTTTTTTTGGTTACTGATAGGATAACTGGTTATGACAGAGAATGTAGCTTTCCTACGTGTTATTGATATGTAATGGGAAAATATCTAGGACTACTTGAAGGTTTGACTTTCTTATGGATGTCTATCATAAATTAGTTGTATGTGAAGTTCTTTTGCTCTCTGCTATAATTGTTCAACTTCAGTGGCATTACTTCTATTATGTCAAGAAGCATTTGTAAACAAACAATTTTGTCAATTATTATGACAAAAAAATCATAATACTTATTGCTTGATTTGGGTCTTTGGAAAAATGTCTTGTCTTCATTGGATTGGTCAAACAGAAGCTCAATATCCTTTGCATTTATCAACATATAATTGTAGTCATGGTGTGATAACTTTGCCATGGGAGTGAGAGCTGAATTACATTACCACTTATGCCAAGGTTACATGAATGCTATTAGGAAGATATTCATGTATTCAATCGAAGATGTCGGTTGCCATGATTTCTTTATGTTAAAGGTGCCAATTCGAGTTGGTTGGCTTTAAAAATGCAGATTTGGCTATCCCTTTCTCATGGGTCAGCATTGGTTTCTTGGTGTAGCAATAGACAACCACTTTTCACTCCCCCGAAGAGAGGTATACTCGCAATTGCTGGTGTTACTAGTGGGTAAGATTGCTTTGAGACTTGAAAAGTTAAAAAATCATGTAGTAAAGCCTATATTCTATTAACCTTAGTGCTTTGTAGTGTCCCGATGTTCTATGTGTCGGACATGTATCGAAGACAGTTCTTTACCTGGTGAAATTTGTCATGTTATGATTGATGCTTGTTGAAACATTGGAGAATATGGTACCTGTCTTCTGATGTGCTTTGAGGTGCAGCATGAATTCGTCGGAAACATTATTTGATACCTGAGATCTAGCATGTTTATGCCATCTATTTTATGGTAATTGCCTGGAGTGTTATAATCTAGCAAATTTGTGAACTCAAGCATCCAGAATATGTGTTAGTCTGAAGATAGCTGAGAAGCCGTATCCTCTTTATCTCTTGATGAACTTTGAACTTCTAAAATTTCCAGAAAGTCCGTAATGAACATTCTATCTTGTCATCTTGATTGGCTTCCTATGAAACATGTTTAGACTACTGTGCATTTCGAATATCTGATCAATTTCATCTAGTTCTTGAGATCTAATGCTGAGACTGCTGAGAAATATCTCTATTGTAGAATTTCTCTCTTTCTTTGATCTTGTTGGTTGAGAAGTGAGAGTTTGTGATAGTGAGACAATTTTCCTCTGAATTTTATTAATGGTGTCTGAAGCATATTATATGCTCTTGCTCTTAATAAACTTTTGTTTTTAATACAGGTTTGCTTATAATCATCATATCTCTCTTTTTCAATATAACATGCTTATGATAATTTTGTGCCTTGTTATGGTGATGATTATCATTAGTCTACTGAAATGTATGTAATGTTTGTGATATTAGTCTTACATTTTGATTTTCATTGTTGTGCTGAAGGTCTTGACTTTCACTTGAATCATTTTTCATCTGTTTAGTTGGTGGCTTCTTTGTATTATCATTCCAAAATGACATACATTTTGTGACTTTCATATTTGTTCATTTGTATGAAGATCATCTTAGTTTGTCCTTGTATGTTTATGAATGATGGTTACTTTGGTTACTAATTCTTGTAATGCAATTGCATTCAATAGACTGTGAGGCCGTCAACTCTCTCTGGTGGGTTTAACCAGCAGGCTTATCGACCTCGTGTGCCTACGGGTCCTCCTCAATGGGGTCCACGGGGTTCTCACCCTTCTCAACCTATGGCATATGACTATCCACAGCGAGGACCTTATCCATCTCAAAATCCCCATTATCCACACCCGCCATATGGTAATTATCCTCCACAACAAATGGCTCCAAGAAGTAATTACGGTGGTCCTCCCAATATGCAGGGTGCTGCCGGTGGTTATGATTACTATGGTGGGCAAGGAGGTCATGTATCTGATCGACCGGTCTCTGTCTCACATTCAACTTCCATTCCTGGGCATCCTTCAGTCCCTGCACAAGCCCCTGCAGGGGGTCCACCTCCCTCCCAGGCAAATTATAACTACGGACAGCCACATACTTCAGAGTATGGGCATCAACAACCATATGCCCACGCAGCTCCTCAGCAGGGCTATGGACATGGATATGATGACAATCATGCTCCGGTACAGCATCCCTATGGAGGGCACAGCAATTCTCAGCCCGTTTACTCGCAGGGTGGGTTGCAATCTGGTTATCATCAACATCAGTATGGTAAACCACCATATGGGATGCCAGCACAAGGAACACAGCCCCAATCTTATGGTCCCCCTAGGCCTGGTCAACCAGGGGACATACCACCTTACCAAAGCCAAGTTCCATCAGCTCAATCATATGGCCCTAATGTACCACATCAACAGCAATACCCTTATGCAACAAGTGGACCCACGCAGCAAACATATCCTTCATATGGGTCAGCACCGGCTCCTGACAGCTATAATCAGCCTCCAGCATCTGCTCCGGGGTATCCTCAACAAGCTGGTCAGGCAGTTCCTAATTATCCTCAGCCTGGTGGTCAACAGGCCCCTAGTTATGGGCAGGTAGCGCCTACTGCCGGGTATGGACAGTACACAAATACTCAGCAAGCTTATCCCGAACAGCCTGCAACTAGTAATGCAGGTTATGGATATCAAGGGACACAAGATCCTAGTTATGGAAGTAGTGCTCCTGGGTCAGCATATGCTGCACCAACTGGGCAGCCAGGTTATGCTCAACCTGCAGCAACTCAACCAAGCTATGATCAGTCTGCCTCGCAGTCAACTGCATATGGAGTAGCTCAAGGAACTGCAGCAGCTGGTTATGGGAAAACTGTCTCACCTCAGCCTGGTTATCCTCAATATGATTCAACCCAGATGTATGCTGCACCTCGTTGATAATTTGATTTGTATTTCTAATGACCTGATGTGGATTAGTTAGCAGTAGCTCTGGTTAGGTCTATTCTCCTCTAAACTGCTGGTGGAATTTGCAGTTGCTGAACTCTGAATTTCTTGTTTTGTGATAACTGAGTATCTTACATATATGCTGCTGGTATTTGTTATGTTGGTTGTTCCTTATCTTGGACATTGTATGTTCTCAATGACATAATCTTATCGCAGTATCTATCTTTTTAAAGATTGGTCTTCAGGCTGTTTGTGACCCATTTGTACAAATATCAAGGTTCTCTTCAAAGGTAATGAAAAAAATTTCGTATTATGTTAAACGGAACTTTGAAGTCGCCATTGAGTTAGATCTTGTTCTGAGATGATCTTACGTATGAGACAGTGGTGATTGAATTCAAGTTTTTTACCTCAAACATAGAAAGCAACTTTTTTTTTTTTTTTCAAAAGGCTTTATGGATCACCTGGTGAAATTACAAGATGGAATGGAGAGGAGTTACATCCTTTTTTTTGAATCTCATGGAGTAGGTTATCGTTCTCCTCACCCTGTTATGCACATTCTTTGCTTCCAATGAGGAAGCAAAAGCTTTTCTGAAATGGAATGCCTACTTTGAAAACCCAACTTACGCTCTGTATGGGTATTGATGTGCAGCAGTTGTGTCGCGGAAGATGAGTTTGTGTTCGGTAAACATGTAAAATTTTGTTTTGAACCTAAGTTGACTATCAAGTTAAGTTGTTTCAGCATTCACTCAGTTGAGGTTATGGCTTAAAAGACGACACTTCACTATTTTAACCTTATAGACTTTCCATTCTCAGAATGCTACAAAATAGGAAAGTTGGAATCTCATGCAAATCTTGCTGGAAAGATCATCAAACTAAATATACAAGCTTTGCTTTGTATGTTTGTCAAGCTCAAAATTCTCAGAATCAGTTAAGTACCCAAAGGTCAGGTAAGCTCTCGTTTTGAGCTTGCATGGTATGGCAACTGATTTGGTGATTCAATTCCTGCTTCTTTAGATAATTTGAAAAACCAGTTAATGAAGTTATTTAAACTTAATGCTCTTGGACAAAAGTTCATGTGAAATCTGAGGCATCTGTTATTTCAATCCTAGTATCCAATTCTAATTTATTGCACGTAAAAAAAAGCTTGGTAACACCAGTAGCACCATATTAAGTTCCAGTGCCATTGATAATAACATTCCTTTAAAGAAGTTACTAATGAAAAGGAATTGCCTAAGTTGGCACGTGCAATCCAAGAATTACCAAAGAACTCTTCCGAGTGTGAAGTCATAAACAACCTTTAGGAAGCCTTTGGAAGCTTCCTCCTTTGGCAACTTTAACAGAGAAGCCACTTTTGAAAATGCTGCATGTTGCTCCAAGTATGAAGAATCCCGATCACTTATCTCATGTTTTATCTCTTGCCTGCTCAGCTTTGGCTTTGTCAAAGCCCACTGCATTGCCCATATGGTCAACGGCCGCATATAACAGAGAGATCTGTACTCGTCATTGTTGTTCCAACTTTCTGGAGTCTGAAAAGAGTATCTGTAAAAGAACAATTTTGAGTGAGTAAAACGGCAAGGTGCTTCCTACTAATCAACAAAGGAAGTTAACTGAAGAAAGAAGTTCACTTACCCAAGACCATCTTCGGACCAAGCTACTTCATAGACACCAGCAGCCGTCTGAAATGCCATATCCACCATCTCCTCTTGAATCATAGAAGCAGCAAGGCCGTATGTAACTCCAGGCCATATTTCTCTTGCCTGCAAGCCAGACATATCAATTCTTCCATCAGGTTGCATACCGTTCATTGCCCCACACATTCCTCCTTTCACCTTTAAGACATTGAAGTCGTAAATTTTCGTAAGTGCTTTCTTCACTTTAGCTTCATCAGCAATTGGCAAAAGACCGCATGCTCTTGCATACCTATAGTGTAGCAAACCGCAGACATGATGATCAACTTTCAGAATAGGAAAATTAAACAGATTATAATATTAACTTTTCGGTTGTGCACGCACAAATAAACTGAAGGGTGGGAAAACAGGAGGCAAATGATCTATATGATATTTCATGGTACAGTGTTATGCCAATCACTGGACTGAATGAAGGAACATTTATTCTCATGGTGTATGATAATACTGAAAAGAATCTGACTCACCATTGCCCAGCCAATTGATCGGCCTGAATGGATGTGCTTGAACTACCATCACTGTTGTCATAATTGAAGTAGGAACCATTCCATAGACTGTCATATACAGCTTTTGCTTTCTGATATCTAACCCAGAAGTAACTGGCAGATGCATGGTCACCAACGTCATTTGCCAAGGCTGAGGCAGCCTGAAGGGCAGCCACCCACAGCCCACCGCAATAAGCACTGACCCCGTTAGCTGACCATGCATCATAAGTCTGATCAGGAAACCCTTCATTCTCAATCATTCCATCCCCATCCTTATCAAACTGTTCCATATAAGCCATAGCAATATAAACCGAGGGCCAAACAGCCCTTGCAAAATTTTTATCACCAGTGGCTACAAAATCCCTGTAAACTTGGAGAACAAATTTAGAATTCAAGTCTTTCCACCGAGATGAATTGAACAGGTTATAACTATTTATTTCAAACCATGGGTCATCAAGCCCAATATCATGGGGAACAGCACCGAGAAATTTTCGAGCAACCCACTTTCCATCACTCATAATTTTCATTGTACCAGGATCATGCATCATTACTGCTGCTGCAAAGTCTCTCTGAATGCTAAGTTCTAGTTTGGGGAATAGCATGACCAGTGCAAAAGATGAATAGAAATGGACATCGTATGTATTATACATGACGTATTCAGCCCCTTCAAGGTACAGGAACTGACCAATATTTTCTTCTCCATTTTCAAGTAAACGGGTTCCAAGAGCAGTATCAGACGATGCTGGAGTATGAATTTGCTCAAGCGTAGATGTCATCCTTCCAAGGATTCCATTAGCAGTGTCATTTTCATCGTCCGCACAAAAAATATTCTTATTATCTGACCTTGGAGTATCAAGAGAAAATTTTCTTTCCCTAATGGTTGCCAAACTTTGCATTGGAGGTGAGCCATCTGTGGAATTAAAGAGTGAGCTTCAATTACTATAATAAAGCAGATTTCAATCAAACAGATTTTAAGCTAACAAATACCTGTCCAAATAGTTCCTCCAGCATTGAGATAATAAAGCTCATTAAAAAGAGTGATTGGGTACCTGCAAAAAGACTTATCAATTACATTTTTCCTCCTAAATTGGAAGATTTGTACACTAATTTTCCATCAATCTCACCATTCAGGAAACCTTTTGTCTTCAAGAATTGGTCTTTGCCATGCTTCTATCTCGCATTCCCATTTAGCATGCTCTGGTTTTAAAACATTAGAAAACATATTCAATTATATGTATATAATGTTATCTATAATTGACATGGTCAGAACTTGCTAAAATATTCATAATATTTGTTGAAAAACTGCAAACGCAGATACCTAGCACCTCAGCAACATATTTCATGCCATACCAGATAATGGAAGATACAGATGCATTTTTTCCATATCATTGATGGAAAAAATTTAGGCGCAACTGGTTTACCACGTCATCCATATGCCCATTTGTTACAAATTTTCTTTCTATCTACCTTAACTATTACCCCTGATTGGTAGTTTTTAGGAGGGAGAAAAAGAAAGAAAAAAACCCCAAATGCTTCATAGAAACATTACCAAGGATGGCATCATGCGCAATTCTAGCTGCTGAATCCCCTAGAGTGCCATAAAATTTCGTATAACGCCTGTTATTGAGGAATTTTGTATGTAATAAAGTCAGAATCATTTGACAATGTTGGGCTTACTAAACATATTGGCCAGACAGGGAAACTCACCTGTGGTACACCTTTTCAAAAAATTTGACTTCTGGACAGTCCCACGCCAATGAAAATGTGACAGTACGGGTAGATCCAGAAGGAATAGTTAAAGAGGCTGCTATGGCTGCTCCAATGGACGATCCTGGTTCCGAAGGTGACGTTTTATCATTGTCAAGGTGGTCAAATGATCCGTGCTGTAACAATAGAAGTGAATCAAGATCTTCATGCAGACAATGGATATTAGTGCATAACAGAATTGCATATTCATCTAATTTGCACACAAGTTTTTCTTTCCTATAATACATAAAATCTTTTATGGCTCACCATGTACAAATCAGAATGCATTGTTTGTGTCATTTGATAACAATGACATCAGATAATGAATATGCTTAGGAACAATGTCATTTGTTTGTGTCATTTGATAACAATGACATCAGATAATGTACAAATCAGAACACCATGTATCTATATATTTTGAGAGAGAGAGGCAAATTGCTTTCACAGACATGCAAGAATTTAAGAAACATTGATCACCTTTTTTATTTCATTCCACATGTCTTTAGCTGTGATTCCTTTGGAATTACCAGATAACAAGAAGCAAGGGCACTCGGAGACATGAACATCAGCTGTTTCCTCTGCTGCAATGGCAAAAGTTACTGGAGGACGTCCATTTGCCGTTCTGAAATGTTTGTCATTAAATTAGAGTTTCCCAATGCATCTTATAGTTCGAAACGTATATGAATATTATAATTGCACAAACCATGGAGCTAAGTCTCAATAAATAGATTACCTATGATGTAAAGTTAATCCATGCACTCCGTCCTTTGTCCTTGAAGGAATCAAATGCTGGTTAGTACGGAAGGATTGATATAGAAATTTAATTGGGCCGGAATAAAAAAAAGGTTCCATTAAGGCGTGTATATTTATTAAGTCTACCTATATCCTTACATTGTCTTTGAATTGAAGTGATGACCAGATAATCCAGAGTCTCCAGCAACAGAATTCTGCCCGCAGAAGCATAAATGTTTAGTGTTTAAACAATGCTTTGTATATTGGTTTGAGTATACCACCTACTGTGTAAAATCTGAAGCAAATTGAAATATATGGTTCTGGGTAAAATCTCGAACTTACGGCCCAAGTAAAAAGCAATGTGACATCCGCAGAGGTTTGTCCTGAATTAGATAGCTGAAAGAGACATAAAGAAATGCTTAGGGCCACATAATCTGGAGTTAAACTAGTTATGTAGTACAAATGAAGTTGCTTAAATGCCCTTTCCTTACCGTGAATGTAAATACTGATGCAGGGAAACTGCTCTCTTTGTAATTATGGGGAATAAAAGGTGAAATTTGACGACAAACAATTCTAAGTTCTGGATCAGGTTCCCCTGCTTTACAAAATTTGAATGTCAAATGTAAGAAACCGTCAACAGATAAAAGTCTTGGTACATTTTTTTTCAGATTAGTGAAGCTCATACCATCATAGACTGTCCAAGCCCTCGGAAACAAAGCATGATAGGTACAATTTTCACCCTTCAGATTCCAATCCCAAGATTCAATGCCAGAGTCTGTATTTTTTCTGCAAAACAACTCACCAGTTCAAATAATGTGATTATAAAAGATTAATAAATGACATATTGGAAAGATAAAGATTGTTGCTTACTTGGGGACCCCTGGACTCCTCGGGCATAATACACTGGAAAACTTTTCTCCATTTGGGCGTGAAACGAAAACCTGGATGAGGAAATGGCATCAAACAATTTTTACTTGACTTACCCTAACACATTTACTAATTCATCATAACTAAATTCAAGAGTATAAGAGTTTACTGTTTATTTCATTTCATCTCTCGAAAAGATATGAATTAAAGCCCACAAGAAATTTCTGATAAATATGCTTACAGAACTTGTGACAGTGAAAATTGAGAAAGGACTGATCCATATTTTTTAAATTTGTAGCCACAGTTCAGGCTATGCTACTTTGGAAATGACTTCACAATACATAAAAGTAGACTTACAGAAAATTGATTTGCCAGAACTGGGGCATCATCACAAATCCCGTGGAACAGTTTGAAGCGTTGAAACTCGCCTCTGTAACTTCTTCCAATGCTTCCTGCACTAAATTCATGCTTTCAAACATATGAGTGGCATTAAAAAATTGAAAGAACAGACAAGAAAAAAAAAAAAGAATGATTAAAAAGTTCAATAGCAATATGCATAGGCAAATTTGTCATGAGTATATAATGAAACCTACCCAATACCACCTAAGGGAATGCCTTGATCACTGGTAATATGATGCTTTCTGAAAACATTGAAAACTGGCACCTGAATAAATGAAGAATATTTGGTTGATATCAAAAATAAAATGAAGAATAGAATTGGGCTAAACGTGATGTGCTAGTAAGTGTAGAATATCCCATCAGAACACATGATCTGATCATTACCTTTCCTTTTGCTTCTTCTTGCTTGCTATAACGATATAGTCTAAACCCTATATGTGCCTTCAAATTTAAAAAAAAAAATGAAAATTCATTAATCCAAAATGCTGATCATCATCAAGAATGAACATAAGATGAGTACTTCATATAAATTTTCGAGCTTTACCAAATGCCTAAACTCTTGAAAACTTAGAGTGAATCCCGTTGGGACTTTTACATTAGAATCCAGTTTTCGCTGCCATGTCAACTGGGGGGGTTGCCCCGGGTCAACCTAATGCAAAAAGAAAAAAAAAAAAAAGCATAAATGATGGAAGAAATTTAAGGTTTAAAAAGGCATAAAATTAGTCAGAACACTCGTAAGACCTTATTCATTGATTACCACACAATTATTCTAAAAACAAAATTTCTTTTGTACTTTGGTGAAGTGATGCAAAAGCATATATTCTGGTTGTAAAACACATTTCCAGATGATTAATGAAGCTTTATGTGCTAAAGCATCCACACATGTCTATTTCGACATAATCATTGATTTATAACTCTGTGGGTGACACAACCGATTGTAAGCAAGCAACTTCTAAGTGCCACAGAAGTAGTTGTAGTGAGACAGGGATCATACTGAGAGACACATACATTCAGTAGTTCTGTTACCTTCTTTTAAAAAATCCCAATCAATAGCTTAAACTTCTGCCCCAGCAAATCTCTTCCTGTAAACTATACTGATAACTTTAACGCAAATGCATTTCATGGTCTCTTCAAAATGGAGCCAATCTTCATATTAATCATTAGGGATTAATTTTTTATCAATAACATAATTGACTTGGCATACGACCGTCTGAATTTGGAAGTACTGAAAGCAAAGGTATCTATATTTTTACGCGACATTTGAACAAATAAGTAATATAGAATGCCAAGATCATGTGCACTAGATAAATCAATGGATACAGAGAGAAGCAGATACTGAACTATTCATACAGAAGGCAAAACCAACAAATAAAACTCTTAGACATAGAAGAATTAAAAATGTTCAAATTTTGCTCATCAGCATACCTTGGGCATGGATGCTGCATTTTGTCCTTCTTCTTTGATATCGTTCTCCATCTACCCTGCAAAGAATTTGAATAGTTGACAAATATCCAAATTTGAGATACAGATTAACAAATTCATTTCTGCTACTACTAAAGGTCATTCTGGAAAATTACTGAATGCAGCTGGTCAAGTAGACTTATGCAGAGTAAACTTTGACTCTAATAGCTTAAAATGGATATAAGTTTCTATCTATGCATTGCTTGTGTAATTTTTGCACATCGAAAGTTCAATGCAGGAAAAATTAATTTATCCATTAAAACTAATACAAATGAAACTAACAAATAATAATTATTTTTTTTAAAAAAAAAAAAGAATGGTCCCAAATTGAAGATAAAGTCAAAAGTGCCACAAAATATAATGAGGACATCTGGCTGCAGACAATGGGGTTCATAATTAATGAAACACGATGATCTTTCTGCCTTCAACTTTTTGCTGAACATATTTTCCAAAATTAATCAAACTTTTTCCAGAAAACTAACATGAAAGAATTATTATTATTATTATTGCTTTGCCTAAAAATGATACTTTTTCCCTTATTTTAATTGAAAAAGCCACGAATATCTCCTAGATGGCTCTATGCTAAAAGCATTTGGGTCCCTGTAATTTAAATTATCTCAAGTGGTAACGTAATTTACATTTCTTTTCACACTCGACCCTGTTGAGAGTTTGTCAAATAGTTTGGGGTAATTTGCAACGCTGTCCTTGTTGTTTAGCGAAAATCTAAACAAAAACACGAGTTTCCAAAGTTCATCAATCAAGTCCTCAATGATTCCATTCTTACTTCTTATATTATATTTATATGAACGTAAATCAAACCTCATCGTTGAACTATTCGAACTTCAAACTATGAGCAGCGGCGCCCGTATGAGATTCTACTAACTAGCACGAATAAATTCTGTCGTCGAATCTTATTATTAAGAACCTGGAAATAAAATCAATGATATGAATAATATATATTCGTCGTGTCATCTTGATATGCCCATTTCCGAGATATAGCAGTCAAATCATGCTCCTAGTAGCAGACTTTTAACAGAATTTTGAGGGCAGATACCGCGAAAATGGAAACATGAGGGATCCGTAAGATATTTCCTCCATTTAGTAATTGATCAAAGCACCAAAAAAATGAAAAATTTTGAACAAGAATTATATAATAATAATAATCTACATGCAAGTGTAAAAACACTCATGCAAGCACTTCACGTATATATTTGCAAAACAAAGGTTATAGAAATTAAAGCAAAACTCAACGTGTTTAGTTTTCATAGAATCAAAGTTAAAAGAGTTACAAAAACCCATCAAATTAACACCCAAAAAAAAAAAAGAAAAAAAGATGAACGATTGATTGATACCGATGAAACCCAGTTGAACAGAATGAGAAAGCTGACCTGCTGCAATGCAGAACTGTCTGTTTGGATCAGAGGAAAAAAAAAAAAGGAACAACTTTTGTTGTAGTAAAAGAAAGAGAAAAGAGAAAGATCTCTCTGGTGAATGGTCGTTGAGAGCTTGATAGGGATATGCATAGACATATATTTATTTATATACAAGCAGTAATATTTTAATTTGAGGCTATTAATTGGCTACGACACCAAAGGTTCTTTGATCTTTCACTACAATATTTTCTTAAAAATAAAAAAATAAAAAAAGGGATTGATTGATGGTAATATTTTAAAACAATTATTGGTAGTATTGGCACTTGGGTAGTTAATTTTTTATTTTTTAAAATATTTTTAAACCCTCATAGTCTAATACAAGCGAAATTTAACCTCAAACTACTTGACGGGTTCAAATATATGCAGGTTTTGATAGATATATATATATATATATATATATATATATATATATATATATAAGTTGTTATATTAATTTTTCAGCAAATATAATGGTCTAGATAAATATATAACATTAAACATTATTACTAAAATAAATCCATGTGATCAAAATCATTTGAAAATGGTGTCCGTCAACATGAGTCTGCATGCAGATTTGTATAAAATATTGCTACTGTTGAATTGAATTTAGAATGAATATTATAAAGATATGCATATTTGAAAGCCAATAAATAGAGAGAGAGAGAAAAAAAAAAAGAAGATTGAAATAAATATACGCATATTTGAAAGTTTAAACAACGGAATTTGGTCAAAATCCACATATACATATGACAAAGTTACAAGTTTAATTTGTAGATTTTGTTTGATAGCTTCGGGACAACATATTTTAAAATTTTGACATTATAAGCAAAATTTGTCGATATACACGGACCACGGCACTTGTGCCACATTAAGGCGGACGCAACATTTTTTTGAATGGTATGTTTTTCAAAATTGAAAGTGACTTGAAAAGGAAACGATATTGAATTTTCTTCTTAAATTTGTTTTTTGAATAAAAATAAAAGTAACTTGAAAAAAACGTTGAATTTTCCTTTCTAGATGTGTTTCTTGAATAAAATGAAAGTAGCTTGAAAAAAAAAAAATTGTTGAATTTTTCTTCTTAGATGTGTTCTTGGATAAAAAGATCAAAGTGATGTGGAAACGCAAAAGAAAAAAAAAAATTCGCCTTAGTCTCATATATGATTTTGAAAAAAAAATGAAAGTGACTTGAAATATACAGATAAAATTTGAACTTTCTTAAAATGGAGATTAGAAAAAAGATATGAGAGAGAGGGAGAGAAAATTTCTTGTTCTAATATAAATGGAAGATCTAAAATAACACAGCAGGAGCCTCAGGCTACCCTATTGTATAGTAATCATTTTGAACACAAAATGTTTACATTCGTGGCATTTCATATTTGCAAAGTAAAATTTATATAAAGCACAACTCAATGCTTTATGTGGGCTTGACCATGTGGTTTTTTTAGTATATTTTTATGGCCGTCACCTAAATTCAATTTTTTTTTTTTAAAAAAAAGGAGATTAAAAAAAAATCTCATGATAAAAAAAAAAAAGAAATTTCCGTTAAAACTTCTTTGATCGTTGATAGGCATGCAATTAAACACGTATCTACTTGTATTATTTTTTATGGGAGTTACAATGGTTATGATGAGAAAGATTCCTTGATCTTTAACTATAAATATCTTCTTTAAGATACAAATTATAAAGTTAATTGGTGGTGACATTTAAAGACATGATGATTATTGTCAACATCGATCATTAAATTTCTATTTGATTATTTGAATGTTGCCGCAATTAGTTGAAATACAAACACAATATTACTTTTCAATTTAGCCGTGTGATTGTCACCATGAATAATATTGCCACCTCATGCCTTAAGATAAGGTTTGGTGAGTATTTTTTTTCCAAGGAAATGATGTTTAGGACATTGACAAAGCCTTATTAATTATTAATTGATAATTTTTCATCTCAAGTCCACGTCACTTTTTCTATGTTTTAACTATCAATTATTATAAGAGATTAAGAGACTTAGGTGGCGTTTGTTTTTAACTTAACGACTTAACTTAATTAATTAAGTTAATTATGTTGTTTTATAACTTAACGAAACTTTTTAGATAATTTTTAATAAAATAAAATTTAATTTTTTCTTTTTACTTAATGGAAAAATCAATTAAGTCGATTCTTAATGTCAAAATATCCCTATTTTATAATTTATTTTCATCTCACCCATGTATATTTACCCCACATAAAAATATCCATGTTTTTTCCTTATATTATATACGATAAAATTTAAAATTTATTATTTTATATATTAAAATTTCAAAATAATTATGTATTCACTGAATATAGTTTTACTTATAAATGTTAAAATATTGTATTTAATATATTATTTATTCGACATTCAAATTTAATAAGACGAAATGTAAGCGTCATATTTTTAAATTTTTTAAGTTGAAAAAAATAAACAACTTAATACTTATTTTCTAAGATTCAGACGAAAAAAACAAACATATTATTCGATTCGTTTTTATTCAATTGACTAATTCATTCGATTTCAAAAAAACAAACGCCACCTTAATGTAGATGAATTAACTAGTATATACACATACATTTATTATTTATTCTCTCTCAATTTATTATGGTGGAATTTGCTAAAGATATTTAATGATTCAAAAACGTACCTAATACGGTGTTATGGCAACAATAATAGAAGTGCATTTTGGAGAAATTTTGAAGAGAAGAATTATCTACAAAGAAAAAAAAGAAGGTTATGAGAAACAAATAATTGAAAATATTAAGAAGACTAATACTTTTTTGTTATTTCAATTATAAAAAAAAGGGTAAAATTCATTTTTCTTAGGACATTTCATCAGCTGATCATGTAGTCAAACTGACAAAATCTTACCGTCGAACATTCAAGCCATGCAAGAGACGACCAAGGCATTTACATTTTGACATCATGTATTAGAACATTGTTTATATTCTGACGTCATGTATTAGAACATTATTATATATAAAGTTTACCCTTCTTAATTCAAATTCAATTAAACCCAAAAAATAAAAAAATAAAAAAAACATATACTACTAAAATTCTTCTTTGTCATTTAAACAAAAGCGATTGAAGTTTTTAACTCAACTTAGACTTTATATAGTATTGTTGTTCAGTGTTCAGAGCCTTAGTCGTGTTCTATTAAACAATCTCAATTATTATTATTTTTTTGGATGTTATAATAATCGTATATCACAAATATTAGATGAAAAATTACAACATCATAATACTAAATATAACTTTTTTTATTGGATTTAAACTTTCTTAAAGGAAGATGAGAGGGAGAGAGGGGTATTAAAAAATCACTTGACAAATAAGCCTTGACAAAACACATTTAGCAACTTGCAATCACTTGACAAACACAGTTTTTTAACAAAATTCTAAATTCTAGTGTAAAATTTAGAAAATGATAAATTATCAATTTTTATGTTTCTATAGTGGCTTAATTCAATTTATCTGCAAATAAGTACCGTTTCTCCAATTTTTTTTTCTTATGTTTATGATTTATTACTTATCACTTTGTGATTATATCACTATAAAAATTTGAATAAAAATTATCTTTACACTAATGCGATTTTCACTATTTGTTCCTCTCTCTTACTATTCGTAATTGATAAACAATGTGACAAATATTAGATAAACAATTACAATATCATAAAACTGATTAGAATCTTTTTTAGAATTAAGTTTTCCTAATTAAAGGAAGATGAGAGCGAGAGAGGTATTAAGAAATGAATTTTCTTATATGCTTGTGTGAATATATTCGATAGTGACTTGAAAATGTACACATTTAATATAGTAAAAGAACATGAAAAAGTATTGGGGAAAAAAAAAGTTTGAATTTTCTTAGATGCCTGTGCACATGTAATTTATCTTTTTCTTATTTTTCGAAAACAATGGGAGACAATGAATATTTTGGGGGAAAAAAAAAAAACAAACAAACAAACAACCACACGCATTTGGCAACTTGTGGTCACTTGTCAATAGAATTCTAAATTTTATTGTCACATTAGAAAATGATATATTATCAATTTTCAAGTTTTTATAGTGGTTTAATTTAATTTATCTACAAACAAGTATTTTTTTCTCCAATTTTTTTCTTATAGTCAGGATTTATTACTTACCAATTTGTGGTTGTATCATTATGAAAACTTGCATAAAAATTATCTCTAAACTATTGTTTTTACTATTTGTTCTCTCTCTTTGTCTTACTGATTACTGATTATTTTATGTTTTCTCATTAATGATATTCTAACAAAGTTTCTTATCACACCATAACACCTAAACACTTCATTAAATATTATTTTTAAAAAAATATCAATCACATAAATACGAATATTGAATCATACACATTCCTAAAAGTTAAAAATACCGAGAACACAATCATTTTTTTTTTTTTGGGGGGGGGGATAGTATCCAAAATTTAAAAAACTTTTTTCAGATCACAAATCAAACGGCACAACTGGATAGAGCAATATTTTCACGAATCATTAAAAAGACGTTTAATTTAATTTATTTTATAAAAATACAAGGATAAAAGTTCAAAGATTCGAGCACATAAGTAGGTGGGTCTCAACTCTCAACCACCCCCACTATATGAGCCTTGCCATATTTGTAAGCAATGGATATACATAAGACAGATTAATCAAGTCAATACTTTGAATTTAAAAGAAAGAATAAAAAAGGGAAGGACCGATCATTTATTATCTTATTAAGTGATAAGATCACCTTATAACTATTGATATTTTTTGTTCAAACCTAATATCATTTTTTATTGTTTGTGTAACGACTGGTCCCCTTAACGAGTATATTTTATGTATTTGTAGACGAAATATTTATCTTATGCATGGAGCCTATTAATGAAAATGATATTTATTAATTATCAATGGTGCACAGGTGAACATGATTAGGTGTGTGTGTGTGTGTGCACAAGTGCATTGCTTAATAATCGGACTCCCATTTCCATACCATAAAGCTTAAGGGCGGTAGGTGGCGGGGACTCGACTCGTAAACTAGCCGTCCTCTACGGAGGTCGAAACTTTAACTATAGATTTGTTGAAAATATTTGATGTAATTGATGATTAAGACGATGCTTGATATTAAGGTTAGACAGTCGTAGTTTTTTAACTTACGATACTAGAAAATTTTATGAATTGTAGTAACTGTCAGTGGCGAATTTAGAAAAATGATTTATGAATGGGTTAAATTACATAACTATAAAATGTGAAAATTAAAATTTCATGAGTTAACAAAGTTCATAGAAGTTGTTTTAATAGATTTAACGGGGACTAAATTAAATAATAATAAACCCACGCATATGAGTTACTAATGTGGGTTTATGTTTTAAAAAAAAAAATTAAAGGGTGGGCTTTTATAGCTATCAAAGTCAAAGTTTAAATTTTACGAGTTTATAAGTTTATGTGACTATTTTTAAAATTTAATAGGAGTTAATTAGTAAATCAAGTAATTTCCTCTTTATTATTATTATTTTTTTAAAAAGTATCTTCTCTAGAGCACTCACTAGTCATGAGGTGGATCCGCCTTTTGTCGTTGTGGTTTAGAAGTAAGGTTGATTTGATCTCACACTTGTACGACGAAAAACATATAATATTTTTATTATTTTTGTCATAATTATTATTTTACAATTATATTTACTATAAACTGTCAACTTTTATTTTATAATTGTGGCTTAAAAAATATAACACCTCCATACCATAACAGAACCTATTTCATCCCTCTCTTAATTTGCAGAGCCAAGGTGTGCTAGACAATAGTATGTTAATGAAAGATTATGCCCCTTGTAAGACAATGTCTGAGCAGTATATATATAATTTGAAAATTTAGAGAGCATTTGTGAACAGAGCTTTCTGGAAAAGAAAAAAAAAAAAGTTAACTCTTCGGACTAAAAAATAAATACTTTTAATATACACACACTCTCTCTAATTGAGATGTATAGCAACATGAATCCAACAAATACAAGAAGTATCAATAGAATGAATCTTTACTCTTTAGCGAAGCCAGCTTAGGACAGGATCGGGGGATAGGTGCCGTATCCGGCTTCCAGGATAAATTAAAAGCAGACATTATTTTCTTTGAATTTATGAAACAACCCGTAAAAGTTTTAAAATTATGAAAGTACCCCATCTCCAACTTGCCCCTGCCCCATGTACAAATTGCAATTTTATAAGTGGAAAAAATGGGCTTCCTTAACTCATCAAATTCGGGCCCGTTCATAAGCCCATATTGTGACCCGACCTATATATATATATAGATAGCCAGATGGAAGGAGGATCGTCTACTTCCGGTTTCACTGTACCTGCATTCATATTTTTCGTTTTTTACACTCGGAGAAAAATTGGATTGAATTGATCAGATTATGGAATCGAATTCGAAAAATATGAGTACGCTTCCAGAAGAAAGCTTAGAAGAAGAATTACAATCAGAAGAACCCAAGCAGCCGCCATTGCCTTCTGCTTTCGCGTCGCTTCCTCAGCGTCCTCCAACTCAGTCAGTTCTCTTTTTTCTTTTTCATCTTTTTTTCTTTGTTATTTATTCTTGATAAATTGATATACTAATGATCTTTTAATTAGTTAATTAATCATTTTTTTAGTTAGTGATAGCTTAAACTTTGTAGTTTAGATGAAGGAGTAAAATGATCTTTGTTATTATAATTTTAAAAAAAAAAATGATCTCTACTATTGTGTGTTTTTGTTTTATTGACATGTAAGGTGGATTAAATTGGACTGCATAGTTGAATGATTATATGTACAATTAGTTTGTAACTAGTAGCAGTTTAGAAGGAAAATAATGATCACGTGATCAGTGTACTTTGTGTCTGTTGTAGAATATAGTCTATTGGAGCTGTACTTTGGGGTCCATACACTAGTAATCATTAAATAAGTGATTATCAATCTTGATTTGAGCGTAGATTATCGGAGAAGTGAGTATTTGATAATTTGCCCGTTTCACTCTTCGGGGAAAAAATGAGCATTTGGCAGAATTAGTACTTGTGCGGGAAAATGAAATATGAAAATGCCATAAATGGTTTCACAGATATGGGACATTGTGTGATGACATGGAAGGTTCTTCAAAATGACGTCCAATACGGTGGCGACACTGTGTTAATAAGTTTTCATTAAGGTGAGAAATTTGTGGGAATTGGATTCTGCTATACTACTTGATGTGGAATGGGGCCTCTAGATGAAGTTACCAGAAGTTCTTTGCAATAGGCAATAAGGGATTGCTGTGACAAGTTATTTTAATCGATGGGGTTTGGAAAAAAATAATGATGTAAATTAAATTTTTCTAACATCATAGGTAGTAATTCGTGGGGGTGCGTTCTTTTACATTATGATTCTTTTATTTTTGGTAAAGAAGTTCTTTGTCTTAGTTTATAAATTTTCTTGCAGGAGTTCCTTAGAAAAATATGCACCTTTGGATTGGGTGGGTTATTTTGATGAAGAGAAGGATATCTCCATCCCAGACTCGAATGACGTTAGTGTTGACAATTTGAAAATATTTCAATACTAACATTTGTCCATTATTGTAGTTATTCTCTTCTAATATGCTTTACCATTTTAGGTCTTTCATGTGTATATGGCAGGAACTGAAGGACCAGTCATTTTTTGTCTGCATGGAGGTGGTTATTCTGGGTATGTTCGAGTATTCTTCAGCTTGATTATTCCATTTTCACTTCTTTTACTGTAAATTTTTTAAACACACGAAGCAAGATGATGGATCAATATATCTACTTAATTACACTTTAACTGAATGCTGTCCAAGTTCCATATTGTTTGATCATTAAATCATTTATAATCAAATGATGTGCTTCGATGAATGAAACTTTTTGTTCCAGTAGTGTAATAAGCTAAATTTGTTTGTTATTGTTATTAGTTTTTTTAGCAGTTCAGTTTCTCTTGAGTTTCTTATTGAAATATTTCAAATTTCTGTTAATAGAAGCCTGTTGTCATTGATTACCAACAGATATTGAGATATACACTGATGTTTGAATACTTTGATTTTATGCACATTTTGTACACAATCAACTAAATACATCTCAAGACTTCTAAGTTGTTTTCGGTTTTATTTTTTATTTTTTCACCTTTTTGGGATTCTCTTGTTTATGTAATTGACATATGATCATATTTCATGTATGCACTTTTATATCTTTAACTTTCTGAAAAAAAATATTTACCTATCTCATTTTGGCAGGCTCTCCTTTGCATTGGCAGCTGGTAAAATTAAGGAGAAAGCTAGGGTAGTTGCTATGGACCTGAGAGGACATGGAAAATCATCCTCAGAAAATGATATTGACCTTTCTATTGAGGTGTAGACAATTAATACTATATTGCTAGAATAAACTAATTAACAATGTCGTGTACAGAATTGATAGTCAGAAAGTTCACTTAATTTTCTATTGTATCCCTAATTTCAAAGAAAATTGTGTGTTTGCAGACTATGTGCAATGATGTTTTAGCTGTTTTAAAGGAAATGTATGGTGAACAACCTCCTTCAATTGTGCTTGTTGGCCACAGGTTGGACTTCTTTGACTAGTTATTTCCTTTTAAGTTTTGTTGGATAATTACCATGTCTGCCAAAACAAAGTGCTAAAACTTCGAAGTTCATTAATCAAATGGAGTGTTTCAGTTGTGTGGGACTATGTTTATCCTTTTTTTTTTTCTTCCTTTTCTGGTTGCATGGCCTTGGTTGTCGCCTGGCACGAGAAATTGAATGGTTATGTTAATAATTTAAATAACTAAATGCTAGAATGCAAAAATAAAAAAAATAAAAAAAATCCAGGCTTTCAGCTGAGTTTTGATCTTTGGACAGGGTGATAGCATTGAAATTGAGTTTCACCAGTTTATTTTTGCTAGATGCTTATGTGAGTGGATCTACATATGGTTGCCCTAGTTCTTTGAAAGTCAAAATTATGTGATTGGTTAGTTGTCAAATCCTAATGCAAAAGCTGCTTATCTTCCTTATGCTATTTCTGATCGTAGAGTTGAAGATATCTTCGGTCCTTCATAGTCCTTAGTCAAGAGAACAATTATAATGTTTTCATATGATCCTCACTCTATGGATGAATTACTGTATATTGGCTTGTGCCTTTACTTTACAGCATGGGAGGTTCAGTTGCTGTGCATGTTGCTGCAAAGAAGACATTACGATCATTGCATGGGCTGGTTGTTGTTGATGTTGTAGAGGTTTGGTTTCTACAAGCCAACTTACTCGTCGATATCTGTGACTATTTGCTAATGGTATTCTGAAGTGATATTAACAATTGTTTCAGGGAACAGCTATGGCTTCATTGATTCATATGCAAAAAATTCTATCAACCAGAATGCAGCATTTCTCAAGCATTGAAAAAGCGGTAACTACATTTCGTTGATACCGCTATTGTTTTTAGTGTTTTTAATGTTGCTGAAGTTGATGGAGTGATATTTCGTAGAATATGACGTGGTCAGTGCATGACCTTGATTTTGGTATCTGAATGAGGCAGTGGTTGATGAAATATTCAATATCAATAGCCAATTTAATGAATTTACCAAGCCACTATGTTGCCAGACAGTGGTTGAAACATACTTAGCAAGATATAGAGGTGGTAGTATTTGGCAATAGGAATTTAGATTCTAAAGGACGACTTGCTGAGCTTAAGTTTAGTTTTTTGTTTAAAGCAACAAACTATTTGGTGGTAATGAAGAACTTAGCAAATGATAACAAACTATTTATGGATAACCTTAATTATAATAATTATTTTTTCCATGGGAACCTGAAAGAGTAAATTAGTAATTAGGAAGAAGCAAATACAGGCTGGATCATGTGTCAAGAAAGAAACAAAACCAGCCCTTATAAGGGTGTCTGCATCTTTGGACTAAAAGTCTGGAATCTTCTTTATCTTTCAATGCAGTGTATATGAAGACACCTCAGTCCACTGCATCAAAACCACTCCCAACAGAACAGCATACTCAAAATGCCTTTCTGATTAAGATCTATAAAGAATTAGGAAGTAACTTAAAAATCCTATGGACATACTGGCATAGAGAAATCTTAAAAATAAATCCTAAAAGCTCTTCACTTCCCTTTCTAAAATGTGATTATTCTTTCTTCCTAATTCCCTCTAGTAATAATTGATAATCGCCACTAGATAAAATATATACCACCATAAACCAATCTCTATTTAAATGGATCAGAAGTACCTATTGCCACGAACTGCAATAAAGTTGCAATAAATTAAGATGATATAATAAGTTAATATCATCCCATTGGATAGTTCCTATTTCCATGAACTGCTTTAATGTTGTAATAAGATGAGATGATGTAGTGACATGCCATTGGAGTTGGCCGAACACCATTTTGTTAACCTAATGGTAGTTCTGAGCTGGAAAGTTATTTTCAATTTAAGCTTTCATTTACCATTGAAGTTTGGCTATCTTCATTAATTTTGAAACTGTACAGATTGAATGGAGTGTGAAAGGAGGTTCTTTAAGAAATCTTGACTCTGCTCGTCTCTCTATCCCTTCAACATTAAAGTATGATGATTCAAAGAAGTGGTAAGTGGTTCTGCTATTCTAACTAACTTTCATTATGAAATTTTCAACTCCTGTTTCTTGATGGTATCATTATGAATTTGTGCTGCAGTTATGTCTACCGAGCTCGATTAGAAGAAACTGAACAATATTGGAGAGCCTGGTATGTTTGTTAATTGTTATAAACATTCACATTAAAAATACAACATCTTAGCAAGAGTTAGCACTATTATCTTGTGTTAAAATGCAGCTGATCTAATAAATTTTTGAAATTTTCCGTTATATTCAAAACCATTGATCTTTTTTGGGTGTATGGTAAGAAAGAAACATCCTTTTTTCTTTGAGAAAAGAAAGAAAGCATTGGTGGCTTGATGCTTTCTTATCTTGTCTGTTCTTGTCAACCTACTTCTCAAATAGCTATTACATGGTGATCTAATGCATGACTAAGTAGAGCCTAGCCAATGTTGACTTTAATGATTATGAGATGTTTAAAGTTTTCTCTCAGCATCTTTTATTGCAAAAACTCATTCCCATATTACACAATTAATGATCTTGCAGGTATGAAGGTCTTTCAGAGAAATTTCTGTCATGTCCTGTCCCAAAGCTCTTGCTTCTAGCAGGAACAGACAGACTCGATAGGTTTGCTTATTTCAGCTATTCTAAATAGTTTTTAAGATGTTTATTAATGTTGTTGTTATCAATGTGTATGTGTTATGGTTATACTATTTGAACCACCTGGCCGCCAAATGTGTCAATAAAATAAATGCCATCTTATCAGCTATGTGTGAAATCCACCAATTATTTTGTAATTTGCATGAACCTTGAGGGAAAGGATACACATTACATCTTTCTTTGGCAGCAATTAATATCTATTGTCCATACTGCCATAAAAAGTTGGTTTATAATTTTTTGGCACTATTTTGTAACAGACCTCTTACAATTGGGCAAATGCAAGGGAAGTTTCAAATGGTGGTTGTCAGACATACTGGGCATGCCATACAGGTCCTCCAATTATATTTCGTGGCAAATTCTTGACATTTTTGACTTGTTTATAAAAATTACGAGTTCTAATATCCTACATTATTTCAGGAAGATGCACCTGAGGAGTTTGCATCACTGATACTCAATTTTATAGCTCGTAACCGAATTGGCCCCCATGGAGTTGAGGTTGGTATTCATATTTGGTTATAAATTTAAATTCCAAATTGTTCTCAAGTTTCTTTTAGCACTTCTATCAGAAAATCCTACAAGCATTATTTCTTTCGGCTTTTCTATTTCCTCTAGAACCCAAAATATTATTCTTTCATATTGTCATAATCTTTCAATTACATACATCAACACCCACAAGGGAGGTTTCATCACCTGTTTGAAGGATAGCACCTAGTCTTCTCAGAAAGTAATTTGCATTTATTATTGAGAATCACTAAATAATCAGTTCAATATCCAATGTGAGTTATCAAGAGAAACTACATTAATTTTCAGTGTGCTAGTACATGCACTGAATTTGTCCATAGAATTTGAGTGACAAGCTCCTTGCTACTAATTAGAAACCAAATGTTTGTAAACGCCAACAAAACTAATGATCTTAGGCGAACAAGTAGAACCTGTATATAACCTATGTATGTGACTATTGAGAACATTGGATTCCTTCGAGGCTTTAACACAGTTAAGGATTTGTTCCAACCCTGTGCTCTATATTCTTCCTGCAAAACTTTCTCAAAACTTCCCCTATAATGATAATAACATACAGTTCAGTTATGTGCTCCTTTTTAGAGATTGTATATCACATGCTTGCTTCTGAAGATTAGTGAACACAACCTTGTTTATGTTTACCGGAATTAATCCATGGTGTTGCAGATACCTGGGCTCCGTCAGCCATTGCAGTCACAAACTTAATATTTCATCAGTCGCCAGCAGTTCCCTGCTTACTGATGGACAAATAGCAAGTCCTGGGCTTTTCTTTATTCTTTGACCAGAAGGCATGGCTATTATTTTTTATTTCTGTGCTTTTCCTTGTTTCCATTACCTTTCAGTTTGTTGGTAGCGTTGTTTGTGGTGGTGCATCATCCGACGACTAGATGAGGGCATGTGTATAAGCTTCAGCATAACTCGTAGAGGGTTTATATTTCCGTACAGTTTGTGCTTTTTTTTAAATTTACATTCAGGTTTCTTATTTTACTTATAGTCAAAATTTTCAAGATTTTGTACTCACAAAACCGCGAGCTCCATAAAAGACTGGATCTGAAGTGGCTTAATTTACTCCTAGGTGACCCAGAACCTTTAGTTCTAGGTGTTATTCTCAAGAGTATTTTGTCCTTGAAAAGCCAATACAATAGGATTTGCATATACTAAAGCCAATACACTTTGCGTACTGTAAGCTCTAGCAAGCTTCTAAATGATCTATTTTATTCAATCTCTTGCTAACTTGAGTTAAAATCTCATCACATGAACTGACATTAATTAATTTGTCAATAGATAAGCTTAAGATCTTCCAGCAATGCCAAAACCTGTAGTCTACAACACCATTAATAATCTTATGCATGCATCAGACTCAAGGAAGAAAGTGGCTTCTTATAAGCTGATCATTCCAAATGCCTGTCTCCAGTAATCAAGTCTGCAACTTAAAACTCTTCTTGCAGAGTTGCAGTGGCATGTATGTTATAGGTTTATAATTCTGGTCTAAAAATGAAGAAGACAATAAAACCGAATTTGCTCGACTCATTATTGGGTTTCATTACTCAACAGCAAATATCACCATCCAACTTAAACACAACCAGACCCAAGCACAACACACTGGTTAAGTCAATGATTCACCTTACATAGCTTGCACATAACCTGATTGACATTTTTATAGCAGCAGACAAATATGAATAGCAGCGACAAAATAAACAAAGAACTACTAGTTAAGGAAAAGCTAGCTGTAAACTGATAGTCATAACCGTTATCATAGATAATCCCAAAAATAAAAATGAAAAATCTTTTGCCAATAGAATATTCACCCAAAATTCATGAAATATGATTATAACCAGGAAATTCAATTGAATATCATGTTTGCCAATGACAGCAACCTTTTCTCAAATTAGCAATGCTCAAGTTACAAAGAACATTGCTGAACCTTAAATGTTTAAAATTTATTGGTAAAAAACAGTACTATATCCGCACCGCAAAACAATCTTCAACAACTGCAAAATGGAATAGGTAAACTGACTATCGGCAAGTTCTTATGCAGTAGATTGTTTCAAATATGCAATAAGGTCAGCACGATCCTGAGGCTTCTTCAATCCAGGGAATACCATCTTTGTTCCAGGAATGTACTGCAATCAAAACATTGGAAACATCAGAAAGCCGGAAGGGATGAAAATGGGAAGAGCAAATTGATAAGAAAAGAAAAAAAATTACTGTCACAAGGAGGTCACAACTCTTCGTGCTACTATAAGCATTGTAACATCATGTTTACAAGAAACATAAAACATCCACAACTCCTAGGTAAGAACCATCAACCAATAATTTTGAAGATAGAAACATAAAACCCTTGACAGAAAACTCAGGCGACTACACTACTAAACATGAAAGAATATATCTGGTTTTTTCATACCATAATAATGGAAAGCAAGTGCACAAACTCATTCTATCTATGCCATCTTATAAAACCACTACAATAAACTGACACTTTATATGAAAAATACTCACGTGAAAAGTTTAACATAAAATAAAATAAATACTCCTAGCAAACACATTCAATCATGCCAATCTTATTGACAACTATTACACCAGGACAACTAATATCATGATATTGACGAGATTATACCGAAATCATAAATGTCATACCTTCTTAGGGTTGAGCAAGTAATCATACAAAGTCTTTTCCTCCCAATTCACAGCCATGTTCTTGTTAGCCGCAGAGTATGAGTACCCAGGTGTAGTCCCCGATTGCCTTCCAAACAATCCGTTCAAATTAGGACCTGCATCATAGTTTTTTTTTTATTTAAAGAAAATAAACAAAGAATAAAAAGAAAACTAGATTCCATTTAGCTCATTCCATTAGAACCCAAATCACAAAGTACAATTTTTTAAGAGAAAAATTAAGCAACCTCACGGACCCAATTTACAAAAATCAAAACCCTAAATTCCCAGTAGATTGTGTCTATAAAAGCCCTAAAATCATGTATAATTTTGAACCCCCTTACTGAAATCAATATACAAAGTCGCGAGATCTACAAACTATCAGATCCATGAAGAGAGAGAGAGAGAGAAAGTCGGCGACAGACAGACAGACCTTGTTTGTGACCGGCGCCTTTCTCGACGGTGTGGCACTGAGCGCACTTGGTCTTGAAGATCTTCTCTCCGGCCTTTGCATTGCCGGGAGGTGCCTCATCAAACGACGCCATTTTTGTGGTGTTTTGAAAGATCCAAAGAGAGAAAGAAGACGCAGAGAGAGAGAGAGCTGTGATTGCGTTCTTTATTCTTGAGGAGGAAGTTACTTAGGGTTTTGATTTTGATTTGTTGGTTTGGTTTTTTTTGGTTCTTTTCGAGATGCTGCTTGGAATATTCGAGAGGTGGCAAAAGCACGTGGTCGCCACGGTAATTTTAACGTGGAAAAAGGCCGTCCCTCATCAGTTAACGCCCGACTGTACACGTGTCTTGTTTTTAGTGGCACAATGTCAGTTGCTATTGACCGTCCATTTATGTTGACCGGTCTAATTGCGTGCTTGAGTCGGTGTAAATACTCGGTGACCTTTCTTAATTTATATTTTTGGAGTAATTATGACATCTGGATCCCTACGATTTTACCTTCTCAAAATATATACACATATATATTTGTTGTTTTACATTTGCGTTAACAACGTACCTGACTAACCTTTGAAGTTCTATCCGTTTATAATGTGATCACAACCCTCCATTGGGCCTATAAAACTCTCAATCTCAATGAAAAATACATAAATTTATTTATTTTTATTGAGATTTTTTTTACTAATGACAACAATATTGTGAAGTCCAAGATAAAGTAAAAAAAAAAAAAGTGCTAAATATTTGCGATTGAGCTCTAGCAAGCAATTGTTAATTACCTATTTCGTACAACTTATTTAATAATTATAAATAAACGGCGCTTAAATCATTTATCTTCAATGCTTATTGTTGAGGCCATCAAAGTAAAAATATAAAAATTATATTATAATCTTTCAAGAGCGGGCAAAGCTTCGGTACCCTGTGACACCGTACCCCTCTTTTGTCTTTTTTTATTGAATCCCTTATATTCTTTCTTATTTACACTTTAGTTATAAATATAACGGTCTCTTCAAAAAAAAAAGTTATAAATATATCGGTAATTTTTTCCCATTTTTCTTCAACTCTCCTTCACAATCAACCTGATTTTCTCCATTTAACATTACTTTTGGACCGTTAGATCTGAGGAAAGAGATTTATTTATAATTAACTAATAAAGTTGTATTTTAAATGTAACTCATCCGAAAACAAAATTTGGTAACTTTTAAAAATATATTGCTTTTTTACTTTCTTTTCTCTTATCAAATTCATGGATTGCACATGTTTTTTTTTTCATTTTCTTTTCAATTATCAAACTGAGCAAAACTAGGTTACCAGTGGGGTAAATAACCCTTTGGTTTGTCTTTTTTACCGTTTAATTGAACTACAGTCTATTTTTTTTTTTAAAAAAAAACTAAATAATATTTCTAAATTTTGACACTCAAGTTCTGTTCATTTTTAATTTTTTATACATATACAACTGAGTTGAGCATTAATTGAACTTTACCCTTACAAAGAATAAATTAATAGCTGTTGATATTTAAATCTTAAAAATACTCATAGTACCTCATTTTAATTAAGATTAGGCTATTTGACTTCAAAATATTTTTTACACCTATTTTTTCATTAAAATTTATATTACTAAAATACAGATGAAATAATTTACTATTAGGGATAAGATATATACTTAATTAATTATATTTTTCTTTTATTCTTATCCTAATTTAAGTTCAAAATTTCTTTTAAGCTAAGCATAATTTCATCGTAAACAAATAATATTCATAAAGCATTTTTTTATTCATCTTTATTGTCCACACTTTGTAAGATTATCCAATCCATAAAAGATTAATTTTGATAAAAAAGCAGAAAAAAATAATTTTATTATTCAAAAAATAAATTAAATTGGGGTTATTTTTGGTATTATGAGGTGTATATAGTCAAATTTTAATTTTTAAATTTATGCTATAGGTTTCGTGAGTAATTGGGTGTAGAGAGTAATTTATTCAAATAACCTCGACTATAATTAAATCATTTATATTATAAAATACCCATTCATTAAATTACTACTAAGAACAAAGGATAAACATCTATAATTTACAACTATTTATTCTCTACCTATGTTGTCCTTTATTTAACATAGAAATATATAAATTCGAAGAAAATGTTCCCAAGAAAAGGTTTAGTTCAAGAATTTTAGAGAACACGAATGGTAATTTTATAAATAATAAAATTTTAAAAGCCATGAATCTTTATTCAAGAATTTTAAATCGACTACTACATGTAAAGAATCAATAGTAGGATTATCATGAAAAAATCTATTTCTAAAATATGATGGTTTTAATTAAAAGTATTTTATTAGGTCAGAGTTTATGAAAACAAGAAAAAATAGAAGATAAAGTTCATGGGTGCTAAATTACTAAATAAGAATAAAGAAAGAATAGAAATAAAATTCAGTTATCGTACGTATGAAGATATTAATATTAAAATAAAAAATAATTAAATATACCTTAGGAATTACGCAACGTGTTCATTAATAATATCATTGAAAACATTTAATTTGTGTATATACATGTTTTATTTTGGTCATATATTATTATTATTAACAAATTAATATATTTTTATTATGTATTCTATTTTGATTGATGAATTCAAATAATTTATTGTATATTAGATAGATATTATGTTATAAAAATATTTATTAATACATGTTAATTTTTTTCATGTATTTTGAAATTTTTACATGAGAATACATTATTATCGATACATTGATACTCATTCTAACGGTCAAACTAAGTCAATAGATTTAAGTGTTAAAAAAAAAATTGAAACAATCCGGATACATATGTCAACATTTAGAAACCTTTGCCTTTTCTTATTTTTCAGTAAATACCAGGGATAACAATGTTAATAACCATCCAAACACATCCGGGCCGTTATGCAACTCTTTGGTTAACTTTAATGATTAAATCACTAAATGACAAAATAGGGGTACCAAACACCAGTTGTAAAGTAGCAGGACCCTTCAAGAGCATTTTAGTTCGCGTAAGTTTTCTTTTTAAAATTAAAAAAAAATGAGAGAATTTTTAGAAGGAAAGAATAGATGCCAATAAGATTTATCTGCCCAACCACTTATTACCAAACTATAAAATTAAGTGGTCATTTGAATCCTCCAAATAAGTCTCTACACCAATTTTCTTTATAAACCCATAGCTTCAATTTCAGTATTAATCTTTTACTTTTTAAACCCCCCATAATTTGATCAAAACCAATTTTTTTTAGGAAAAAAAAAAATCTTTTTCTTTCTCCTCTTACTCCTGCTCCTTATCATAAACACATCTTGCAAAGAAAAATGACACTTTCAGGTTTCATAGAAACAGTCATTTAATTTTATGAAATAATTTCTTTTTCACATATGACAGAACTTTCGCTGATTCATTTGGCTTTTTCATTTGAGTGAGATTGATGAAACCCAATTTTTTTCTCTTTACTTAATTGGAGTATTTTTGGATATGAGTTTTTGATCTTTTTGGTTTTCGCAACAAGTGTATAAACTCTAGAATTTAGGTTTTGTCAAAGTTCTTTCGTGTTAGCCATCATCCTTGAACATTTCAGAATTTGATTTTTGAGTCTCATTCAAAATCTATGACTGTTTTATAAACTTCTGTTTGTATGAACGAATTGTAAAGGTCCTAAAGGAGGAATATTTATGGTAATTTATTTTTTGAGTATTCAACAAATAAAAATTCTTCCTGTAATTTTAATTTAAGGTTTAATTATAATAAAATATTGATTTAAGGGTTTAAAGAGTAATTTAATGGGTTCAAATAACCCCACCATTAAATTTAGGATAAACCATTTAAACTCACTCAATTTCTCGTTATTTTAAAAAATAAGTAGACAGAGCTATTTGAACCCACTAAACTACTTATTAAACCTATTTATTAAATAAACTCACTCTAAATTTTTTAATTTTTAATTTTATTCAATAAACCCACTTAAATACCCAATATACCCTCACTAAACTCAATTTTTAGAATAATAGTGTTTTAGTCATTAAACCCATTAAATTTATGTATAAACCTTTCTAAATATTTTTTTCTCCATTAAACTATTAACACATTCAGAAAAATATAGTTACAACACACGTTCATCCTTCTTCTTATTATTATTTTTTTTATAAAAAAAAGAAATTTAATGCAGCACAATTCCAAACCATCAGACATTTCTTATTCCATTTTACACAATTTTATAAAAGTCTCAACGTTTGATTCGAGATGTAGATTATTCAAATTCTTCATAGAGGCAAAAAAAAAAAACAAACAAACAATTTCTATTCCTATCATTGCTTCTGCTGTAATCACCATCATCAAACAAACCGCAGCCTCTAGAAGTAGCTTTTACAAATTGAATGCAAAGGAAAATACGCAACAGAGCAAATAGATACAACTGCTGCAGCAAACATCAATCTCCTCCTCCTCCCATTCCCATTGCTGGCCTCAACATTCAAACCTAACTTTCTCTTTTTCAACTTCACCATTTGCTCTCTCCCGCCAGCATTGACCCAAGCTTGGCTGCTGCAAAGGAAGGAGGCTGTCATGGTCATTGATGCCATTTCCACAATATTCATGTGCTTTCCTCAAATGTTTCATTGAATTTCTTATGTAGTTATTCAAAATCCAGAACAAACATCTAAATTTTTCAAGCTGATGAGGCAATACTATGAGAAAGGAACAAAACTACGTTAAATGTAAAGTTGTGTTCAAAAAATAAATTTTCTTTCTTTTTCCTTTTTAACTATATTTTAATGTCCACAATTGCAATTTATTAGGTTTAATTAGTAGTTTGGTGGGTTCAAATATCCCCAACCAAAATAAATTCATTATTAAAATTTTAAATCTAAAAATAACCCTTTACCAATCACTTTCTTTCTTTACCTTACAATTAAATATTCTCTCTCTACTCTCATATTATGTAAACTAATCACCTAAATTTACTCTCTTTTGTTTTTTTTTTTTGGCCTTCCATAGTATATCATGTGTTTTATTTTTTGCTTTATATATATAAGAATCTTTTTTCTTGATATTCATTAGCTTTTGTGTTTAGTTAAAATTAATTTCTTGATATTCATTAAATTTTATAGTTGATAAAAATTTGTTGATGATCATTATTAAATAGTGGATTTTATTCCTTTTAATTAGTGATACCAATTATTTTCAGCTAAAAGAATATATCTGAATGAATTAATGAGAATCTGTGAAATTTAGAAGAAAAAAAGAAGAAATAATTAATCAAGTAATTTTTCAAAAAATTATTTAGATAATAAAATCCTTAATTAAAATAGAGTGTAAAGAGAAAATTTGTGGAAAATTGGTTGATTCAAATAGTGTTATTAAATTACTCTTTTATTATAGAACTCCAATTTATTCTTATCATTTTCGACAGACATGGGGATATACACGTCTTTTGTGTGTTGTTTTTATGGGCTGGAGCAGCCCAACCCAATGTAATTAGAGGGCTATTTATTGCCCAGGCCCAAAAAGGTTTAAAAAAGATGCGAAGCCGAACAATATTGAAGAACCCGATTCAAACCGGTTCGAATTTTTTTCCTTTTTGGCCTTGCTGGCACTTTCTCAAGAGCCCTTTTTTTCGGTTTTTTGATTGTCAATTCGGATTTTATTAACGTACTAAACTGAAAAACGAACCGAACATTTTGATTTTGTTAAATATCGAACCGATCAATTTAATTATATGTTAATGTCCATTTAATTTAATTATTATCACTCGAAACGGACTATTTAGTATTATTTTTCACAAGTTATTTTATATTTTATAAAAATATAAAATATAAAATCTGTTTAGTAAATTTGTTTTCAATCATTCAATTTTTATAATACACTAAAAATAAATTATATGTATTTGTGAGTATTTAAAGCAACAAAGTGAAAACACAAATATTATATTTTCTACTTTTAAAAAATATGGTATCATCGTCAAAGAGTGGACCTTTATATCCTCCACTTTCATAAACTTTTTTCATTTACTTTAACAATTTTAACACTTTATTAACTTTACTCTTCTATTTATCATTCGCTAAGTATTCCAACTACCTCCAAGCTCTAACGGCTCTTCATCCTCTTAACGCAAGTCCAAGTATTTTTCTTCCAAGCCTCTCTTTTCATTTTGTAATTTTTTTTTTTGGGTTATTTTTGTAGTTACTTTTTGGAAGAATTTGTTGGAATTATTTCTTTTAGAATATTTATATATTATTAAATGTGTCTATATTTGCAGCGTGCAAAAGTACTTGTACAGGTAAATTTATTTTATAGATATATATGAGAATAATTTAAGTACAGTTAATTCACAAAGAGATTATCCGCAATTAGTCTATTTAAGCCCTACAGATGTTTTTAATTAAAAAGCAGAACTGGACCGACTGTGTGGTCCGGTTTTTTTTCTCACACCTTACGGTCTCTCAAAATCCTTGATGCAGGAAGCTCAGTGGAAGAGGAGGTTCCCAAGATCAACTGAAAAGAATGAAATTATCAAAATCTTCAAAGAAGAATCTCAGATACTTGTCAATTGCAGACCCTTATTTCTGTCTTCGCTATTTGTTCTCTAACTCTTCGCAATCATATTTTTCTTGTAATCTCAAAACCCTAGTTTCGCCAAAACCCTCCCCAATCCCAAGCTTGAATTCAGATCAATTTCAATCAAAACCCACTTCACATCCTTCATATTCCTTCATTTCCTCAATTGGGTCGTCTTCATTTCATTTAACGCACCCGTCTTGTCATTCTTCACAAAATTTGTATTTCAGTGACTGTAATGGCAGCTGTGGAAGTCAAATATCGAAACTTGGGTTGTTCACAAGTCGATGCATTTCATCCTTTGCAATGGTTAATGGACCTTATGCCACTCCAAAGCAAGTTTCAGAGATTATTGAGTTGTTAAGAAGTGGTGATAGTGAAACAGAATCCAAGTTGCTTTCGATGAGTGTAAGTCTATCTAATGCTTCTGTTATTGAGATTTTACGGGTTTTGAATTCCGAAAAAGTATCTGCATTATGTTTCTTAAAGTATATGAGGGAAATTATGCCGGAATTTTATAAGAACTCTGATATTTGTAGTTTAGTTATTGATAATTGCGGACGATTAGATGATTATGAGACAATGCGTCAACTTTTGAATGAGTTTAATGTGTACCAAGTTTGCCTAAATGAAAAGGCATTTGGGTTTTTACCTGTACTGATTTCAAGTAAGGCGTTGACCAAGAAATGCATATGGAGAGTGGTTGAGGTTTTGAATCAAGTTGAGGGTTCGTGTCTTGTTTCTGGTGTACGAGCATTGATTGAGATGTTTAGTGTTCTTGGACTGTATGAAATGGCAAAGTATGTGATAAAGAAGACAGAGAGGAAGGTGTCTTACTACAATATTCTAATTAAGGAAATGTGTCGGAGATGTGATTTTAAAGGACCAAGAGATTTACTTGTTGAAATGAGGCAAGTTGGTTGTGAACCAATTACACTGACGTATAATTATGTGCTTGGTGTTTTGTGTAAGAATGGTCAAGATGCTGACGCTTGTGAACTACTTGAAGAAATGCTTGGAAGGAATTGTCACCCAGATGCTATAACCTATGAAATATTTATAGTTTACTCCTGTAGAGTTGGAAAATTTGATGTTGCATTTAATTTTTTTAATCAAATGGTGAAGAGGGGTCTTCAACCTCGGCTAGCGACACATGCTGCATTTATCAAGGGTTATTTCAGCTTTTATCGGTATGAGGATGCTTACAAGTATGTGGTTCTTTCAGCTGATAAGTATAAAAGCTCTAGCAACATGTTGTATAGCCTACTTGCAAGCCTTCATGATAAAAATAACAATCCAGTAATGGCCAAGAATGTACTTTCGGAAATGATGAAAATTGGTCTAAGACCAAACGTTTCAGTATACAGGAGAGTTTTGAAGCATCTACATACATCACGTCAAGAACATATGGCCAAATGTCTAAGCAGCAGGTATTCCAGTTTGAGTTTAGGGTCAAGTGTGGAAGCTAGATGATTTTCATTATTATAATTTTAAAATTATTTTCTTCTCCCCATGCAAAACTAGGTCATAGGAGCATTGTAGCTAAAATGAAACTGAAGGCATTTTTCCTAGAATTTGTGTTCTTAGAAACCAACTTCATTTTTCCTTGAATTTGTTTTCTTGGAGACAAACTTCTAATTTTGTTTTTCTAATTCTATCAATCATTAGAGTCAAGTGCTGGGAAAAGAAAAATATACCATTTATGCTTCAAATGTCGTAGTGAATTGAGCTATGTTCATCCTTTCGTGTGTATTATGAGTGACAAGTTTTCCTTCTCACCTCTTGTCGTTAAATATGTTTTACTATTTTGTTACGTCGTAGAACTGGAAAAATGTATGAGAACTTTGTTCCTTAACACATTCATGTTGTTCTCCTCAGATGGGTGGTTTCTATGTTTTGCTATCTTCTCTTCCCAATGGATAAACTTGCTACAGAACTATTTATGAGTCAGAAGTTTATCTGATATTTGCTTCTAAATCTAGTAAAGATTTTGTCATGTCTATGGAGTGATTGCGATGGAAACAACTAGATAAGCTGTATGATTTTAATTTATGGTGCGACTGTGAGTTTGATCATGATTGTATGGAGGAGGGTTCCTTAGTGAAACACCTTTTATTTACATGAGTTTCTAAATCCAATAAACAATTTATTTAACTAGTCATTGCTTATATTACCAGAATTTTGAACTAGTCATTATTAGGAAACGGGGGTGCCTGAGTCTAAATGTATGAAACTTGTTCACTCTCTTGCATTTATGTTGCATTCATGAAATGTATAATACTAGTTTTATTTTTTAATTTTTTTAACTAATAATATATATTGGTGGGATCTATTGGGATAATGGCGGGATAATTCGGTGCGGCACAACCACACCCTGAATATTTGAGTACAGAACAATTCGAATCTCCTTTCCAAATATTTGCAAGAAAATCTTTTTCTACGTTTACACATGTGAGAGTGCTTGGATCTATTCTCACGTGTAGGAAGGGAGTTATAGGTTTAATGAAGAAATAAAACGGAGAATAAACCAATATCTGCAGTTCTGCACAACACACAACACTCAGAAATAGAGTAAAGGAGCTTTAAATAAAACCATATATGAGTTCATGCTCAGTCAATGGAAGTGGTCCAATACTGCATTATCCTTTTTAAAAGCTTACCTGTTTGTCACGAAAAACATCAAGAAATCGAGTGAGATGGACAACCACCTAAGTCTAATGAGATCCACATATTGTTTCAATCAGCAATAAATTAAGGGATCATTCCTTATCACTTGAAACATTTTGTATGAAAAGACAAGATTAAAAAATGTACAAATATCGAATCAAATCAATCATCACCAAATGGGGAATAAAGAGAGTTTTAATTGGAAAGGCAGATAAGTTTTATTTGGAAAGGCAGATGAGTGGAACATGCACTATCTGGGTTAATCAAGATAATCCATTAACTAATTCTCAAGTTTTATTCTCATGTATTGACATAAGAAGCGGTGTGTGGATTTAGGAGGAAAATAAATTATCAATAAAAGGGAATTTTAATTATTATGGGTAGCAAATGGGTGGTTTCTTTGAAAGAGATAAAGAAAGTGAGCTCCATAGCAGCTCCAATGGTCGCTGTGACAGTGCTGCAGTATCTTTTGCAGGTTGTTTCAGTGATAATGGTGGGACACCTTGATGAGCTCTCCCTGTCTGGAGCCTCCATCGCTACTTCTTTCACTAGTGTTACTGGCTTTAGTCTCCTAGTTAAGTCTTTCTTCACTTCTCTCTTTTTTCTTTTTGCTTTTTTATAAAATTTTGGTCTAAAATCAATTGGATAGAAAGATCAGCTTTTCCTTTAAGCTAAGTCATTAATTTAGATCATGTTTGAGCTTAATAAAGCTTTTGAACCTTAGCTCATACATTTTTTTGGTTAAGGATAACATTGATATTCTGATTCTTATTATTCAAGGCCGACTATCTTATACTTCTAATAACTTATAAACTTGTTTCGTGAATATTTTGAATTTTTTGTTTAACTATTTCATGTGTGATGTTCATATCTTCTTAAAATTGAGACAAAAAATCTTTGCCAATAAAAAGAATTTGGTAAAAGACATGCATTGATGTCAATGACAAGCTAACACCAAAACCTGAGAAAAAGAAAGATTTGAACTAATTGGCACTACTTGTTAATTGTTTATCAAGTTACCAGAATTTTGTAAATTCCTGAGCAGTTTGGAATGGCAAGTGCATTGGAGACACTATGTGGACAAGCTTATGGAGCTGAGCAATTTCAGAAACTTGGAATCTACACACACTGCTCCATTATCTCACTCATTATAGTCTGTTTTCCAATATCTCTTCTATGGATTTTTACTGACAAGCTACTAATCCTTGTTGGCCAAGACCCTTCGATCTCCCGTGTCGCTAAAAAATATGCAATATTTTTAATCCCTAACCTCTTTTCCTATGCTGTTCTTCAATCATTCATCAGATTTTTTCAGGTTCAAAGTTTGATCCTTCCAATGCTTTATAGCTCAGTTTTAACTTTGTGCTTTCATATTCCTCTTTGTTGGGCACTAGTGTTTAAAACAAAACTGGGAAGTAATGGAGCTGCTTTGGCCGTTGGCTTATCGTATTGGTTCAATGTGTTGTTGCTTGGATTTTACATAAAGTGTTCTTCAGAATGTGAAAAAACTAGAGCTAGTTTTTCGATAGATGTGTTCTCGAGCATCAAAGAGTTCATCAGATTTGCTGTTCCTTCTGCTGTAATGGTTTGGTAATTTTTTTTTCTTTTCTATGAGGAAATTGTTGGCTTTGAACCATTTAACTATTTTGTTCCAGGTTTTTTATACGTTTTTTTTTTCTTGGCATGTACATGTAGTTTTGAATGGTGGTCATATGAGGTTCTTATTCTGCTTTCTGGACTGCTACCAAATCCCAAACTAGAGGCTTCAGTTTTTTCACTGTGGTATGTGTTTTAGTGCCCACTTGACATGGCTTCTTTTTAAGCTATAATTGCAAAAAGCTCCAATTTTAAGGGAAGAATCTCAAATGTTGGGCTTCTTTGCTTCTATAAAAAGTTGTTTGAGTCACTTTCAATTATTACATTATCACCATTTTGTCAAATTAGAATAATATCAGGGACGTAAACTCTTTGCTGAAACTACTGTATACAAATTGAAGTGACATGAAAACATCATTGGCTAGATAGATGTTAAAAAGTCAGTGTAATTAAAAACAAAAAATCTTTGAATCATGTGGCAATCATATAATAGAGTCACGCCAACTTCCAAAATTGACATGGAAAATTACTCAATCAGAAGCCTTTGATTAAATATTTTTCAGAAGCATGCGAAACAGACACTTGCTCAATTTGATAATGTGGGATTTTGAATACAATATTGTTTCGAAGTCTGATCTCTTTTTTTTTTTCCCTCTCCTAACAGCTTTACCATTACTTATTTGCACTACTTCATACCGTATGGATTCGGTAGTACTGTAAGGTCTGCTCCCAGCCCTAAAAACCTCACAATTTTTGTGCACATGCATTGATTCACATTTGAGATTACTTCATCATTTTCAAATGAAAAAGCTTCAACCATTAATAACCATTTTACAGTACTCGAGTTTCCAATGAGCTGGGAGCTGGGAATCCGAAGGCAGCGAAAATGGCTGTCTGTGCCATAATCATTCTTGCAGCAGCAGAGATGGTTACTGTGAGCATAGTTCTATTGTTCTGTCGCCATATTTTGGGATATGCTTTGAGCAGCTCCGAGGACATTGTTCATCGTTTGGCAGATATGGTTCCTTTCATTTGTCTCTCAATTATTATGGACAGTTTACAAGCAATACTCTCAGGTTTGTTCTAAATCATCTTGAAACCTGTTTCTTGGTCTATCAAATACCATTTTCGTTTTCAAAAAATACCACTTTGAAATTGATACCAATCTTCTAAAAAACATGAGCTTTCTGGTTTTTAACCACCGTTTTCATTCTTAAAATTTTTATTTGAATTGGAAGACTGACATTTTATTAGTGATATAATTTCAAAATGTTCAGGGGGCGTTTAGTATCGTTTTTGCACAGTTGTTTTTCATTTTACAAAAATATAAATTAAGAGAACTTGTTTGGTAGAATTAATTTTTATAATGTTTTCGATTTGCATGAAAACAAATGCTACTTGTTTATTACATGTAATTAAAAACATAAAAAAAGAATAATTTTTGTTTCCCACTCTAATCGGCCCCCCGTTTTGTAAGGAAAAAAAGAAAAAGTGACTTCTTTATATTTATGTCAGTAAAATGTAGTAAATCAAATTAATGGGTCTCATCAAAGATAATTAAAAAAAATCATTTTCCAAGACAACTGCAGACAGTGCATGTTATTAAAATAAATTTTTAATTATTATATAGTACTATTTCTAGGCAAACTACTAAATATATTTCACAAATTTTATTTTCAAACTAACTTTGAAATAAACTACAAAACATGCTTGTATATTTATTAAAAACTAATCACATCTATGCTCTAATACAAATGCAACAACATCATTTGGAATACAAGACCAAACGCATAGTTTTTTTTTAATAATTTTCTGAGAATATAATTTTTGAAGCAATGTCTTTATATCGTGTGAAGAAAAACAGTGATGATGAATATATGTTTACAGTATCAGATTTTTAATTATTCTGATGAAATATGTTTTAAAAGCATTTAGTGCCAAATTTTTAGTGATATTTTTTAAAAAGAAAGTAATGTCTTTAAGGTAATAAACACGTTTAGTAACATGTTTTTACATAAAAAATTTTAAACCGAAAACATTAAACCCAAATCCATTTTGAAAAATGAGTAAGAAAAGGAAAGGTATAAAAATCAGCTTGATTTTTTTTTTCAAAAAAAAAATCTGCTCAAGTCATGTCAAAGCAACAAATTATTATCTGTAAATTCACTTAATAATTTCCAAAAACATGTTTTATTGTTTATTTCAGGTGTTGCAAGAGGAAGTGGGTGGCAAAAGATAGGAGCCTTTGTAAATCTTGGAGCATATTATCTTGTTGGAATTCCAATAGCAGCAGTTTTGGCTTTCGTTTTTCAGTTAAAAGGGAAAGGTCTTTTGATTGGACTAGCAACAGGATCTTTTGTGCAAGCAGCTTTACTTGCTCTCAAAATAGTCTTCACAGATTGGGGAAAACAGGTTTTGAATATACAACTTTCCTTTTACATACTTTTATTATACTTTTACTTTTTGGCACTTGCTGCTTCACTAGATTGTTTTTGTTTTCTAAAATCAAACATGGGTTCGCTTTTGTTTTATAAAATGAGGAAAATAATTGGAATGAGAATAAATATATGTTTTTTTATTTAGAACAAAAAAATATTTTTTTCATCCAACATTCTACTTAATTACTATTTTGAAACTGATTTCTATTTAGCAAAAAAATAAATATATAAATAAATAAAAACCGTGGCAAACAATTTTTAGAGAGCATTTGGTACTGTTTGATATTTTATGCATTTGTTTTAGAGAAGAAAAATAGTATTTTAATTCTAGTTTATTATTATTTAGAAATAAAATTATGTTTGTAGCTTGTTTTCAAAATATTATTAATTATTTAAAAATGAAAATAGTGAAATACTTTTAGTGGAAATTTTTATAAAACGTGCTTTTAACACATTCATAACCTAAGGGGAAAGTCATCTAAAACATCAAGCTCATAACAACTAAAATAGAATGACATAAAATTATATTTTAAAGCACCAATCAAACTAAATAAAAACAATCTATTTACAAACAACTTCGTTTCTTTTATAAGAAAAAAATTATTAAAAAAATGAGATTTGCATCTTATACATTTACATAAGAAAAATCACTATAAAAATTTAACAACCATTAAAAAAAAATTATATGAGAGGTAAGGAGACTTGCATAGAGAGTTGAGCTTTGGTGAGCTTGCATAGATAGATGACATTTGATAATTTGGAAAAGTGAGAAGGGAATTTCATAAAGGTTGAATTGAATGTGGTATCTGAGTGCTAGACATGGTTTGTAGGTTAAATGTTTGAAATTTGAAATTTACTTGTTTGTTTTTCTTAACTTATGTTTGATTTTTAAAAATTTACATCTTAATAGAAAAGTAAACTTTTGTGACTTTTATTTGATTAAGAGAATGTCAGAATGAGAAGTAAATATTATATTTTAAAAATATCTCTACAAAATATATTTATTTCTTAAACTATAAAGTATAATCTTTTTTGTTTTAAATTATAAGAATATAAATTAAATAACCATATTTAAGATTTTTTATTTATTTATAAAAACAAACAAAAGTTCACTTATATTTAGATATTAAAAAAGAAGTCATTTAGATATTCGTAATTAAACCCATTCAAATTAAAAAAAAAAAAACACACAACTTTTCTTCTACAGGCAACTTAGTTACCTTAAAAATAAAGAACCGCTTCTACAAAAGTGGAGAACAACCGTTTTGCTTCATCCAATTTTCTTTAAAACAGTGAGGAGATACAGATATTTCATTTTACTAATTCTCCATTTACTGTTAAAAAACATGCCCACTAAACATAGTTTCTAACTTTTTGTTCTTGCAAAATGCAAAACACCTAATGAAAAGACAATTCCAAACACACCCTATCTTTCTCTTGCCTTATTTTGATTTTGGAAAACAGTGAACACCCACTTAATTTTTGTAATCGTGAAAAGGCTTTTGGCATGCAACGGCACCGGTGTTGACTTGAATTTGATCCATTGATACTGTAGGCATCAAAAGCAAGAGAGCGAATCTTTGAAGGAGATTCCCAGCAGAGGCAGAGCCAGGAAATTGACTCATAAAGGGCAACATGGGAATCCACTTCTCATAAGATTATATAATAGGGAAAAGAATTCCTTTTTAAAGGAGAAAAAAAAAAGCACAACAACAACAACAACAATCAACTATCTAAAATTTGCAATTTGTTATTTGCATTCCTCGATAGCCTTCAGAAAAAAGAGAGCCTTGCATGAGCATAAACTTCCTATCTGAAAGACTGTAAGTCTGTAACTATTAACCAATACAGTAATTCTCACTTGGCCTGATGGACTACATATTTTTCTTTATTTACAAAGATGCAATATCTCTACGTGTTCATTTTATTGAATTTACTTTCTGCTACTTCAATCGCAATTGTACCCAGTCCTTTCGTTGCATAGGTAAGAGTGACGCAAGTGTCATCTACATATGCCCCCAGCAACTTTGCAAACTATTGAACGAGTTGATTGACAAGACGGGGTTTCTCCTATGTATCCCATTCACTGCCTGCTAGGTCTCATTTGTCTGCGTGCCGACTTTGTAGCAGTACTAATTCGACCACGTTTTTCATCCCCAGACTGCCATGGTGCAATCTGAAACGTCAACCACATTGCTTTAGTATGTCCACAAAATAATGGAAGAAAGATGGGGATATAATATAACAAATGTTAATCTGATAAATGTATTCAATTCGAAATTTTGTTCTCAAACAAACCCTAAGCAAACAAAGTTAGAGATGATAAAAGATATGCGACCTTAGGGACTCGCTTTTCATGCAGAGTCTTGAAATTATTGGACACCATAGACGATGGAGGCTTTGGGTCTCTTCTTGGTCCAGTAGATGATAGAGCTTTGGGATCTCTTCCAAGCTCAAGAATTTCTTTTTCTTTTCCCTGCAATGCAAGATTTCCACTCTTAGTAACTTTAAAATATTGCATTCATCACTGGTTGGTTGAAGGCAGTAAACAAGCATAACAAGTATAATTTTCTGAAGTAGAGACCATCAGCAAGTGGATCCATATATATAAACTAGAGCAATTAATCACCTCTTTCTGTTTTCCTCCTTGGACAAGACTCCTGTGTCCAAGCTGAGCTCCAATAATTTGACTTGATTTACTAGGAGAAGAAAGGTTTGCAGACCTGTTATTTGCAGACACGATAATCAATCAGATTCTATTTTCCAAACCTCATGAGACACAAGAAATGGAAGAAGCAGATACAGACAATGACAAATAATTTAAACAGTTAGCATCCAAATATAACATGCGTTGGTTTTCTCCATTTGAAAAAACACTTGCCAGCTTCATCCTGGCTCGTAAAAACTATTCAAGTTTATTGGTTTAAGATCAAGTATCTGCACACGTGCCCCGTAAATCATATTCTTATCGCATATCTTACACTAGATGAAAAAAGAAATTCTAAAGCTGAAATGATCCGCATTAACCTGTCATTTGCAAATTAGAAAAGCAACATATGTCATAATTTCTTAGCAAAACAAATTTTGAGCACTACATGAATTAAATGACTTCACTCTTCAACTGGTACAAGAACCACTGAATTTCTAAAGCTTCCTAACAACTCAACCAAATATCCTGAAAATTACACAAATCAAATGGTTTAAGGGAGAGGCTAAGGAAGAGGGTGAGTGAGAATCAGACCTCTTGCCCAGGTTTCTCAAACCACAAGTAGAAGCTTTATCCTTTGAAATACTCTGCAATTATAAATATTATTCAACTGTGAGAGGAAGTCATTACCAAATATTAAAAACACTAAAAAATTTAACACACAAACATCTAATTTACCTTAGAAGATAGAGAACTAACTGGTATACTTTTAGGTAACTTCTCATCCAAGCCTTGGGGAGGTGTGTTTGGATTCACTGGACGAGTTAAACTTGAAGAAGATGACACTAGCATACCACATGGAACATGAATCGATGACCTTTTTGATAACTTCCCAGCCAAGCCTTGAGAGTTTTTGCTTGGCTTTGCCGGAGGAGTTCTTAAACTTGAAGAAGATGACACTTGCATAACAGATTGAGTAGGAACTGGCAACCTTGTTGGCAACTTCCCAGCCGAGCCTTCAGAAGTGGTGCTTGGCTTCGCTGGACTTCTTCTACTTGATGTAGATGACACTGGCTTAGCACATTGAACAGGAACTGATGACCTTGTCAGTAACTTCCCAGCCAAGCCTTGAGAGTTTTTGCTTGGCTTTGCCGGAGGAGTTCTTATACTTGAAGAAGATGACACTTGCTTAGCAGATTGAGTAGGAACTGGCAACCTTGTTGGTAACTTCCCAGCCAAGCCTTCAGAGGTGGTGCTTGGCTTCACTGGACTTCTTGTACTTGATGTAGATGACACTGGCTTAGCACATTGAACAGGAACTGATGACCTTGTCAGTAACTTCCCAGCCAAACCTACGGAGGTTGTGCTAGGCTTCATCTGATGAGTTCTTATACTTGAAGAAGATGACACTATCTTAGCAGATTGAGCAGGAACTGGCAACCTTGGTGGTAACTTTCCAGCCAAACCTGGGGAAATTTTGCTTTGCTTCATCAGATGAGCTCTTACACTTGAAAATGATGACACCTGATTACCCTTTGCTGACAAAGAGTCTGGAACAGTTGCAGTGGGGCAAACTTTTGTAGTTTGTCTTTTAGTTTTGCTTGCAGCTTTAGGACCACTTTTCTTAATCGGAAGAAGACTGTTATCAGTCTTCTGAGTGATTTTTCTATGGGTTGGGTTTGGCTTCTCGGATTCCTTAATAGCATTTTTCGCAGTTCCGCTGCTTTCCAGATCTGTCTTATTTCTGACAGAGGCAACAGTTCCCTGTTTAAGATATGGAATGTCCTATCTATGAGACACTGATAGTAGAAAACGCAACAGATATAATAGAACAGTATTCATTGTAAGGAAATAACTATCACTGCTTGTTTTGGTCATTACAAGACATCAAGTTTATTGAAATCAACTTAAATAAACAAGAAATTCCAACATCCTATTGGTCAAATATAGTTTGGCCTTCAATCTGCCTGCCGTTTCACCAAATTGTGATCTCCAGCTTGCAGAAAGTTTTCTAATCTATAAGATACAACTTTCCTGTCTAGATCCAAGGATTTTTAACTGCTCATGGAAGAGGAAGTTAGCTAGACTAATTTGTTAGATTAAAAAGTGAAATTCTCAAAGCAGAGTTGAATATTCAGTTCAGCTGTTAAATAGGGGGCAGGTAATTTAGGAACAGACATGCAAAATAAGAGAATGGTCATTTACCTTCGCCTGTAAACCAGGTACTTGTTTCTTTGGCTGGTTAGTTTTATGGCTGACTGAACTGGAGACCAGACTTTTCTTAGAGGCAGTTTTCATGCTACCACTTGGGGAATTTTGAGATGAAGAAGTCCTTTTAGTAGAATGTTTTGCTTTGATAGTAGATGAGAATAAACTCGTTATATTCTTCATGCCATCTTTAACAGTAGACAAGCTATTTTTACACCATTGTGCTTCAGTATCTTGCCCTGAGTCACACACAGTGCCTCCTGGTGATGAGTTGAGGCTAGTAATTGTGCTGTTGTCTGAAATAGGAATTTGGCTAACATTGTTTTCGTCTTTTGACACTGTTGAATTGACATTATTTTCTATTTCTGTGGTACTACTCTGTGCAACTTGGCAAGCATCACGCTGGGTGAATTCTTGCTGCTGTGCTTGTAATCCCTTAATAGCTCTAAGCTTTTTGTAGTATTCTTCAAAGTAAGCCTTTTTCTGAGCAACTAATCCAGGATTTTTGAATTTATCCAACTCTTCCTGAAATCTGTCATGAGGGAAAACAGACCGTTTTTCCCATGCAAGTGCCTCGGTAGCATATTTTCCAAAAGAAACTGAACCTTGATCAAGAATACTGGAGAGGGATACAGACTGCACATAAAGCCAGAACCAGAAATAACAACAATAAAAAAAAAAAAAAAAATCAGAGAAAATCTCTTGAATAATTAAAATGATGCTCAACATTCAAATGGATTAAGTTTTTAAATCCTCCATTTGAGCTTTAACTGAGGAGGGATGTAGTGGGGAAAACTGAACTTTCAAATAGACAATCTACTGCCAAAGTTCTGGAATAAATTAAACTAAAGAGAATCTACTCAACTGATTTTTCAATATAACAAATTAAACTAAATTAAGTTATGGTTATTTTAGAAATTGAAAAAGAAATGACCAAATAATTTTCAGCAGTTATCAACTCTCTCAAAGCCGAAACAAAGAGCTTGAACTCCTTGTATAGCCCTCCATAAATACTAATCCGAAGTCTAATGATTTCTTTTAAACATTTGATAAAACAATTTCTTGAATGCTTCCAGAGAAAACAAACGCAACAAAACAAAATATCTGAATCCAGATGACAGGTAATTCAAATTTTGCTGACTCTGTCGTCCAAATCATGGCCAACGAAAGGATTTATCAACCTGATCCCAACTAAGACTTCTGTTAGTTCGATATTTATTCATAAATAAATAAATTATCCAACCAACGCTACATAAAACACAAGAAACACATTTAGAGTAATATGTATAACCGTTGTACTTCTATTTTACTTAATATATAGCAATCATACACGCGATCCAGATGCCTACTTATATTTGACTGCTAGTGATTCCATTATGTTATACTTATTTGCAAAATTCAAACATAACATAACTTTCCTTTCATTCCAAGTAACAATGCATTTTTTTTAGCACGTATTCGTTAATTATTAAGTTAATTCATAAAACTGAATATCATCTAATTATCATAAATTAATTTTAAAATTCATATAATCCATACATACAAAAAAAAAAAAAGACGTGTGATTACATAACTACACTTTCTAAATAGAACGAAAACCGTAGAGAAATTGAATCACAATTAAATGGAAACCAAAAATATAATTAAAATAACTGTAATTATTAAAAAAATTACATTTATAAACTTTTTTTTATTGATAAAATACCTCAAACTCAAGGTGCTGCTGGCTCTCAAATGACAATTCAGGTGAAGACCTGGCGCTACTCTCGAAGAAGGCTTGATGATCAACCTCAACTGCCATTTCAAAAATTTCTTAATTTTTTTTTTCTGAATTTTTCTTTCTTGTTATTCTCATGTTTTCAAAATTACTTCCGCAGTTCCTTTAGGTCTATATTTGATTCCTCAGGACGCATTTTCCTTCGTTTTCCTTCATTTTCTCGGAATCCAAACAGTCCTCTCGACGCGAAAATCACTACCAGTTTATCGCCGGATCTTCACCACTTTCAAATGCACAGAGGATTTGTCTCAATCCTTCACATTTTCTCTCATCTTCGAATCCTTATTATTTTTATTTATTATTTTTCGGTTCTTTTTCGTCGGAACAGCGACTGCCAATTAAATGGCGCTTAAAAAGGGCCACCAGAGCAACTAACGCACATAAGCAAGGTCCCACTCTGCCACGTGGATTACGATCGCATTATCGTTTTAATCCCTACCTCTGCATCATAATTACGTAAATGCCATCGTATTGCGCTTTTATATTTGTGCGGGCCTATTCTAAGAGGATCCTGTACTCCCATCATTTGAAGCACACGTGGCATTATGTTTCATTAATGAAGCTTGTTTGCTTTTGAATGGTGGATAATTCGCATCATTGGTACGAGCGAGAAGATACTAGATTCCTATTTTCGGATAAAACGATAATATTTTTTATTTATAAAATGTTTACGATGGCGTGTGTGATTCCACGTGGATCGAGTGGTTTAACTAACATGGGTTGTGATGGGGGCCACGTGATCTAAGCGTGGGGTAATAAACTGGTAATATTCCCTTCCAAACAGAAAAGATACCCGATGTCCTTCGATATGCAAAATTTAGATTGAGATTTAGATTTAGATTTTGTGCATGATATTTTTAAAATCCACATTATCTCATTATAATTTTTACTATATTTGATGATCGCTCTTATAAAAAAAATTACAAAAAAGTAAAATAAAATGCCCAAAAAAAAAAAAAATTTGAATCATATGTTTACAGTTGTAATGCATATATAAAGTTTCTGAGGGCAAGATTATGTTGCCACAGGGTAGTTAACCTTTTTTTTTATAAATTTTTTTGGGCCAATTACACTGCAGTCCTATTACTTGTTAGGAAAAAATAAGATTTTTAAATTTTAACACATTAGTACTGCACCTACAACTTTTCTATTGCAGTGATGCTTCTGGAAGCCACCAATTGTTTTACAAGCACCTTTTAAGGATATTGATATTGCAGTGATGCTTTATAGACAAGTCAATTCGGACAATATAAGTCTTCCTTATTAATGCAACATTTTTAGAGAAGTCAATGCAACATTTGCTAGAATTGAAAAAAAAAAAAAGTCATTTGCCCTACCCTAAAAAAATGATTGTGGCCATGGTGCTGTTATTTAGCATTGACAAATTTTGACAAAAATAAATGAATTTAGGTAGTCGAATTTGACACGATTATTAAATTTGTTGTATTCATGTCAATCCAATTAATAATTGTGTCAGGTTCAGTTTTAGACTTTCTAACATGATAATCCATTTATAACACAATTAATTATAAATTGACTTTTATTGTAGTTAATAGATATATGTATAGCACTACAAAATTTCAAGGAAATATAATTCTTATAAAAAAAATAAAAATTTTGTTAAATATGTGACACACTTATGACATGATAATAAATGGGTTGGGTTCACGATTAAAAAAATGAGTTGGATTTGAATAAGCTCAAATTTGACACGACATGACCACTAACCCAAATTGCCATCTCTACTATTGTCCATCTGCAATGTTAGTGAGAGAGAAGAAATAATAGAAAATAAGGTAAATTTCATTGTGCCCCTTATTAGAGTGATTATCTTTAAAATACCCGCCAAGAATACGAAAACATCACTCTACCCCCCAATTGCCATTACTTTAAATGGTTGGCTGACATTGAATAATTAAATTACGAAATTACCCTTGTGAGAAATAGAATATTCTACCTAACAGTGTTATTGTGTGAATATTTGAGTTTTGCCAAAGGTTTTGATGTGACATATCTGTCAAAAAATGTGGGAGTGTTAGGCTTATAATATTAAAAATGTATATTTACTTGTTTGGTTTAAATTGATTCCTTATTTGGGCTTTGGATTCAAGAAAATTACAAGGCATGCCATTAAATTAACACTTTTTTACTGGGATTTGCACTGTGATTTCAGCCACTCATTTTGAAAAAAAAAACCATCATTCTCTCTCCATAACTATAACAATTCGAATTCAAAAATCAAACTGACCATTATTTTATAGATTTGAATAAGGTTCATACTTAGCAAAATCACAAACATGACATAACAAAAAATAAGAAATAATAGTAGGTATGTCGTCTTTAAGAGGTAGTTGGTTTGATGTCGAATATGAAGATAAAAATGAGAAGTTGGAGATCAATGGGAAGGTGCTCAAGTTCAGAAACAAAACATGCAGAGATTGCGGTAAACGTACATCTATATACATCTCAGAGTCTACTGCAAATCCTAACAAACTGTACTACAAATGTGATAATAAGACTGTAATTTCTTTAGATGGTGCAAATCAAGTATGTATGCATATCTACTTATAAGAGGATTGGGAAAGTTGCATGACGGTTTGGAAAGTGATAATGATATGGGAATTAAAGATAAGAAGATGATGGGGATGAGAATTAATAAACTTGTTGCAAAATCAGATTCAATCATTAGGCTACTGCATATTATCTTGTTCATGCTGGAGATGGAAATTAATAAACTTGTTCATGCTAAATATTATCTTATTCAATCATTAGGTTGATAATTAATAAACTTGATGCAAAATACAATTTAATCATTAGGCTGTTGTATATTATCTTGTTCAATAATTATGAATATAGAGTACTTAAAAGAGGATTGAGAAAGTTGTGTGACGGTTTGGAAAGTGATGATGATATGGGAATTAAAGACAAGAAAATGCTGGAGATGAGAAATAAACTTGCTGTAAAATTAGATTCAATCATTAGGCTGCTGCATATTATCTTTGCATGATGTATATGCTTAATGTTGCTCATAACTGAAGTATTAAGCTAGAAAGTAGTAGAAATTAAATTAAATTAAATAACTGAATGAAAACTTCTATGTACTAAAGAAGCTCATGTATTATATTCCGTGATATGTATTTTCAGTTCAACAAAATATTACACTTATGTTGTTGTAGTCAATATTCACCATCACTAGTAACATATTACATTTTGCCTTTTCAGCTTATATGACAAGGGATTACAAACCAAATATTAACTGCAACAACTCCAAAAAATAGTAATTTAGCATAAATAATTAATAAAACTATAAAATTAACAATTCCAAAAAAAAAATATATATGTGCACACACACTGCATCCCAGTTTTTTAAAGTCTACAATTAAGTTGTAATTACATATATAAACTGCACTGTCGTAGCAGTGTATTCAAAAGTATCAAAATATCAAAATCAGCAACACCATTTTCTGTAAATGTCCATACTGCTGCCATCATGTCATTTACTGTAACAATATTTCTCTGGCCCCAATTCGTAGTTACCATGTTGGTAAAACAATATCTTATATGTAAATAAAAAGATTAATTTTTAAAGAAAAAAACTTACAGTCACTTTGTGCCACTGCTTTACCCTTCAAATGTCTCTTTGTTTAAAATGGGGCAAATTGTGGAGCAGCCCCAATCAGATTTGCCTCTGTCTCTAATATCAATGCCTCTTGTTGGTGGCACTTAAAATTGATCAAAATCTATATTTCTTGCTGTTGATGTATTCCTTCGTCTCTCTTTTGCTTTGCTTATTCTTGATGCTTCCTTTATTGCTGGTGTTTTCCTTGTGTTGAACCCCTTGTTGATTGTTTTGGGATAGGCATTGAACTATTAGGTGATGACTCAACTGTTGATCATAATTCATCATCATCCATCATTAACATGTTTAATTCATTTAAATAAATTTATGTTTTAGTTTAAAGATTGATTTTTAACTTTATTACCATTTATGAAACATCACATACTTGATGTAGATCCACCAGGTGTTGAGTTTCCAGCAACATTCACTCCTATAAATGATGCTCCTAAGCTGAGGCTGCTGCCAAGTTCTAGCGATGCTTTTGTTCAACACAGTGAAGTAAATTTTGTAATGTTAGTACACTCAATCTTTTAAATATGATTAAATTCATATTACTCCCGATATATAGTGACAAAAATTCAATTTACATCCCAAAAAATGTAAAAACATCAATTTACCCTCCATATGTAGTAACTCTAGGTGGGGTTAATTTGAAGATAACTTAACAGTAACTAAAAAAAATTGAAAAATTAAATTCTAAGCAATTTCAAACTAATCAATATATGTCTGGCCTTCTTATGTGCATTGGCTAGATCAACAAGGCAGCCTTTTATATTGTGACCAATACCTCGAAAGTATGAACATGCTGTAATTTGAAGATAACTTAATAGTAACTAAAGAAAATTGAAAAATTAAATTCTAAGCAATTTCAAACTAACTAATATATGTCTGGTCTTCTTATGTGCATTGACTGGATCACCAGGGCAGCCTTTAATATTATGACCAATATCTCGATAATATGAACAACATGTTGTGAACTTTCTTCTATATGCTGGTGGTTTATCAGCCTCTATTCTTTTACATGTCTTAGGCCTGCCAGGTGGTCTTTGAACAATTGGAGGTAATATTTCATCAGCTTTAACATGTGGTCATTTAGATTTGTTCAGTAATGGATGGATGATGCCAAAATAGCATATTAAATATGCATTCTTTAAGAAACAAGGGGCAATATACTTTTCATAAGTAGCCATAATGTGAGCTATATAAGGCATTGCATGCTTACAAGGTAAGCCACTAATCTACCACAACCCACAACTACATGTATGCTTATTAAGGTTGACAATATAAGACTCTTGGCCTATTTCAACTTTATATAAGGCGTCACGTGCTAGCATGATGTGATAATTCCTACCAATCTTCAACACATTGTTTATCTTCTTGTTAATAAAAGTAGGAACATCACTTGGCCACTTCTAATAAGTTTGTCTTATCTCAGTTACTGCTTTCATCATCCGCTTCTTAATGTGTTCCACTAAAGCCATAACTGGTGTTTTCCTCATTTCACCAAGCCATGCATTCCAACTCTCTATCATGGTGTTTGTTTTGTGATCACACTTTACAAACTTATCAAAGGCATGCACTGACCAATGCTTGGGATTTAACTTTCTCAGCCATTGAAATGCATCTTGATTAATTTTTTGTATGCTATTTATTGCGTTCACAAAAACATCTTTACTTGATGCTCTAACCGCCCTCCAAAACTCATCCCTCAACTCCACTTGAGGGAATCTTGTTTTAAGGTTCGCAAACATATGTCTTGCACATAACTTATTTTGTGCTCTAGTGTACTCCAAATGTTGTGCATTAAGTACTCGTTTTTGCATGTCAGTCATGAATGTCAATTGCCTGTCATCAGTTAAATACTCTTGCAAGTGGTCTAAAAATCAAGTCCAGCTTTGAATATTTTCAAATTCACAAATACAAATTGCAATAGGAAATATCCCCTTATTTGTATCTAAACTTACTACTGACAACAACATACCTTCTAATTACCCCTTTAAGTGACAACCATCAAGCTATATCAACGACCTACAACCCTCCTCAAACCCATCTCTAAGGTCTGGGAAGCTCACCATAAACCTTTGAAACCTGCACTTATGAACATATGTGTCATGCTTTATCACCTTCAGCAAGGTCAATGCCCCTAGCATTTGCTGTTTGATGACATTTGCATAATCCCACAATGATTTGAAGCTGTCAATATGGTCACCATTGGCAGCTGATTTTAAAATTCTTCTCTTTGCCCTATAGACCTTTTATGGAACAACAATCACCCCATACATTTTTTAGATAATCGTGTCCTTTATCTTTGATCAACCAAGCACCTTTATTGCGGTACTTTCTTCTTTATCGACAAGATTCTCGATTTTATTGAGGCCTTCATAAGTGTGTATGTTGTGCAAAAACCGAATTTGAAAGCACTTGCCCCAGTTCTGAAGTGCATCACATACTCTAATTAGGCACTTATGCGCACCAAAAAATCTTTTTCTCGAACAGTCCTCACCCTTAAAACTGTTGAATACGAATCGACCCATGCAAATTCTCTGAAATTCTTGAACATCATTCCCTCTTTAAATTCAATTGGTTATGTACCCTCTTTAAACATTTGCCTTCCCAATGCATAAGACATCTTGCTAAATTGATGCTCGGCCTTTGAGTCTGAAAGTGGCCCATAGTCACCATTATCATTTTTATATCCATCAAGTAAGTCATTATCTTCTTCGTTTTGAGCTTCGTCTTAAGGCTGACTCTTATATACTCTTGTGGCTCCACGCATGTCATCTTTTTATTCAGACTAGATATAGAAGTCTATTTCCTCAGCTGATAGCATCTTATTATCTTCATCTACATGTCTTGTTGGACCAGCACCATCATCATTCCTACTTGATTTACTCTTTTTACTTGCCTTGGATGAGCTCATGACTTGCTCCAAATCTACAAAGTTGGTCTTGTTTTTCTTTTTTACAGTCTTCTTATCAGCCTTAATTGTAGTAGAATGAGGCATCCTATATTTTGCAATCCTTTGAGAAGTTCTAATTTGGACAGTAACAACCTTATTCTTGTTAGCTTACCTATGTGAATGGGTGATAGTAACAGGTGACTTGCTAACATTTTTTCCTTTTCTTTTATTAGGTTTAGTTTGCACAATCTCTTATGGTAAATTCTCAGTAGGCACTATATCTTCTGCTTCTTTAGTTGGTACCTCTGATTGAGAATGTGTAGTCATTGATCTTCTAGACCTATGAGATGTATTATTCTTTAAGAATTGGGATAATGGTGGATCAACAACCTCAACATCTTTCTCATCAGCTTCCATTGCAAAGTCATTCAAGACTTCATCAACAACATAAAAATCATATAAGTGATCACTATGCTTTGAAAGGTCTACGGAGTCAGTCTCACCCTCATCAGCACCCTTTTTTAGACCACAATCACTTGAAAGATGGTTAAATATAAGCATTGATAACAGGGTTTTGTCAAACTGAGGTGGTAATATTGTTGCTGGCACTATTACAAAACTGATCATTTCTGATAGAATTATTCTGTCACAAATAATGTTACTAACATAATTATTTTTTGTCACAAAAGCCACAGTAAGAATGTTGTGACAGAATATTTATTGATTTATGACAAAATAATGGCAAGAAAGCGATTATTAAAATATTCTTTCACACGTGGCAACTTATATGTATAGTATTTTGTTGATGTGGCATCCTATTTGGCAATTGAGTTGGCATATCTCGGTCCCCATTTGACATGTTAATTATAATTTTTTTTAATGTAACTGATGTGGAATCTGACATATTTGTACATGTGGAATAATTTGCAAACGTGGCATATGATGTGGCTACTAATATTATGGTAACGTGGCAATCATTTCTGTCACAAGTGGATGATAGATTTTTGTCACGGTGGGAAATATATTTTGTCACATGTGCATGATAGATATTTTTCAATTTCAATTATCTTTTTTTTTCAATTCCTAAATAATAAAATTCTAAAATAAATCCATTACAATTTTAAAAAATATACAAATTGCTTCAGTAAATCACATAATAAATTTTTATAAAGTATAATCCAACATACATATATTTATATCCAGTATTCCAAAATATAAAGTAGAAGATAAATTCAATCCAGGTAATAAACATATACATTGATCAATTAACTAAGAGATAACTACCAAAAATATATAGCTTAAAATATTGAAATTGACTCCAAAAAGAAACATCAATGTATGTTAATCGCCTGATCACCAGTAGCATATATAAGCAATGAACAACAGCAACAAGTTCCTGCATACATAGAAATAAAAGAAAATGCATCAACGTAATGAAATTTTGAAATGCTGCTTAGTTACAAATACATAAATTTACTTCAATCTTCAAATGAACCAAATTTTATTCACAGTATGCTTACAAATTGTCCCCCCCCCCCTAAAAAAAAGCATACACAACATCAACCAACAATAAACGTACAAGCATTAGCCAACAAAAATATAAAATGTAAACCTAAAAAGCCTACACTTGAATGCTTACAAATATTAAAAAACATTAGTTAACAACAAAGTCAAACTATTCTATTGCCTATAAACTATAATATTCTAATTAATACAAATATACTTAAAGAAAAATGGAAATGAGGGAATAATTACTTATGAAAACTAAAGTGAATATTTGATACCTAATACTCTCTTTTGTATATTCGTAGTATGAAAAAGCCAACTTTCAACTAATAATTATATCACATACCTGAAATAATCACAACTTTTCCAAGACAAAGGATGCCCACTCCTTACGGATTTCATCAATCTCTTCTTCATTATAAGTTTTCTTTCCAAAGAACTATAAACAAATTCAAATAAATTAGCTATTATATAAATATAATACTACATCATAAAAAATGCACACTTACATCTTCTTTTAGCACATTGTTATCAGCAATGATATCTTGCATATAGGACATTACATAAAACCGCGTTATTATGACATTGCCGGGTTGTCTTGCCTAAAAATATTCAATTAACTGTATGTTAAGAATATTTATCATTTGAACTCAAATGTGCATGATAATTAATAATTAATTACTTTTACCTTCTTCAGAGCTCCAATTAACTTTAACTTTATTGTTTCTTTTTAACATTAAGTCTTGCCATGGCACTGCAGAATGTATGATTATCCACGGTAGAAATTGTCAAAACATACCTTTAATGTCATAAACATATGTAGAAACATATAAAATTTTCAAAACATACCTTTAATGTCATAAACATATGTAGAAACATATAAAATTTCACTTACTTATTCAAAAGAAGCCTTAGATCCATATGCATTGGTTGTCGTATTGGATCCAAATAGTATATTGTATTAGAATCCATGTCAATAACATTAAGGACCCAATGAAATCTACAATAAATCAAACTTTAATTTTAGTAAAGGATTTTCTTAAAAAAGTAATGTGATTAAATAAAATAATAAGGCTCAAGTACTTACTTAGGATTATAAGGTAAAGCATAATCTTTGATTGAATTCCTTCCAATTGGGATACAATGATTTTCGTTCTATCAATTCGAGATTTATTGGTATTTGCTCGACCAGAAAGCGAGACAACATCTGGATTTATGAATTTATACTTCATCGTTATCCCAATCCTCTTTAATTCCTCATATAACTTCCTGTGCAAACGAAAATTAATAAGTTATACAATAATTAATAATTAAAATATATGCTTGCAAGAAATCTCAATCTTCTTTACATTGTCCATATCATGAGACAATTCACTGTCAACTCCTCGAAGTATGCCAACACACTACAATCCTCTATCGTTATGTATGTGCTGATATCACATTGTCCATAAATCAAATCCTCAAAATATACTTTCTTTCCTTGAAACCTAAGAAGCTCTTGTGCCATGGTAAGAAACCGTTCAATTTCTTCGCATCTTTTCATTTTCAGAATTCTAGAATGCTCTTCTGCCTGAGAAAGAATGTGTTCCATATCTTCACTAATCTTCATCCGCATAATTGTTTCATCACCCTAAGTCAAGAAATGTAAATTTATGTTAATTTTCATTCATAAATTAAAAGAAAAATGGCTAGCTCATTTAAATTATCTAACGTATTCTAATTACATGGCATAAGATTTATGATCTGGGGAGGCTTCTTCAATGCCAATAGGCGGAATGGCTTTATGACTGTCACTTTCTTCTTCCACATGGATCGCTCTACTTTGTACTAAAAGCACATAAATAAATTATGCATCCTTGTTGTATTAGTAAAGGTGTCATCTAGCACATGCTATATTCCAAACACAAAGACAAAACTATAATTAACATACTTTGCACTAAAAGCACATAAATAAATTATTCATCATTGTTGTATTAGTAAAGGGGTCATGTAGCACATGTTATATTCCAAACACAAAGGCAAAACTATAATTAATGCATAAACAAACAATATTATTAAAAATCAACGTTAAATAATCCAAATAAAAGGAAATAACTCAATGCAACGGAAAATTTTCTAAATCAAATCAACTCAATTCACACAAAATAACTTATAATGAAGAAATTACCTTTTTGAACACTAGAAGCACCGTAAAACTCCACAACTCTACAAAGCAGCAGTAACCAAGACAAGCCTGAAGCCAAGAACAAAATCTCATAATATGAAACAAAACAAAACAAAACTCTAGAGAGCTTAAATTTAATTGTCATTGCAAGGGAATTTTAGAAAATACAAAAAGCTATATGTGCCAAGATCAAAAAAGTAAAATTCCTTAAAATGTAGCAAACAAACTTTAGAAAATAATTCCTCTCATTTTATTTATTCTACTACTACTACCGTCATCTGTAATGAATCATCATTCCTTTTAATTTATGCATCTATTGAATTCTCTTTTTTCTTCTAATTGCAATACAAATAAATTAGAATATCAAATAATTTTTTTTTCTAAGTGTACTTTCTTCTGGTTGTAAAAGAAAAAGGGACCACAATTTCATTAGCCAACAAAAAGTCAAACACAAAGATTGGAACCACATCAATTATGAAATAAGCCAAAAAAGAAAACCAACACTTGTATTATGAAATAAAAAACCCAATTCAATATAAGTGGAGCTTCAAGGGACTACTATCATTGTACAAAATTACCGAAATTTTACCATAGTTTATAAATACAAAAGCACAAATCCGTAGTCTTTTGTCTATTAAAAACCTCAAAATGTGCAAATTTTCAAATACCCAAGAATCAAAAAGGGACCACACTCTCATTTTTAATTCAATGTGTTCCCCACAAATGTTTCCCTTAGCAACGAAGCCAAACAATTTTGCATAAAGAGACAAAAAGCTTTGAAAACCCTAGGTCCCGAAATCATTGGCACCACTAAATTTAGGCATAATTAGCACAAACGTTAAAAAAAAAAAAAAGCGAGAGAGATAGAGAGAGAACTAAAAAGTGATTATGCTTTTACCTAAAATTGTAGGATAAACTTTAAAAGCTTCAGTAGGTCACGCCAATCATCCTTCGAACCATGAATTTTCTTTAACCAAAATAGAAGCTTTCGAAACTGGTCCCAAATTCCGCCTTTAAGTGCAGAGAATTGATTTTTTTTCTACAAATACTTGAATTCCGAATTGGGGCATGAAGTATATTCTTTTTTTTTGTTTTTACTGAGAGTGAAGGTTGTCGAGTACAGAGAATGAGAGAAAAAATTTTCTAAGTCAAAATAGTTACAACCTTTCCCTTGTTATTTAGTAAAACGACGTAGTTTACTCTGTATAAAACTACACCATTTTAATTCAGGAGAATCTTTTAATAATAATTTGTGACAAAAAAAACTAAAGAAATACACGCCTAAAATTTAGGCGCCATAAAAAGGCGCCATTATATATCACAAAAAAATTATAATAGAATATTAATTTTTTATTTATATACATGGAAAAATAAGTTCTATATAGTTAATTTATTTGACAGAATTTTGTCAAGTCTTACTAAAAATTCAAAAATTGATGTTCTTATTTAGTGCTGATGTGGAATAAAACATAAAAAAAGAAATAAATACATCGTTTATTCATGTCAACGTGGCATGAAGATTTAATTCCATGACAAAAATTATGTCAGGAAGCACTTCAATTATCATTCCGTGATAGAGTTCTGTCACTAATTTTTGTTAAAGTAATCAAAATTTTCAAACTCAAGCTTGTGCCTGGTTTTATCTGTCAAAAAATCTAATCTACATATATCTGTCACAAGACTTTGTCAATTCCAAACTTCTAATAACAAAATTCTGTCACAAAAACCTCATTTTGTAGTAGTGTGGTATTAGTAATAAGGTTTGGTCAAATTGTGGTAGTAGTTCTAATGTGACTTGATTAAAACTTAGAAATGTTTTATTTGCAGCCCTTTTTGTAAGTGTGACAAAGCTACCAAAAACATTGGGTTGTATATTGTTGTATATTGTTGTTTGAATATCAGGTTCGACTTTAGGTGGGGATTCATGAATAGGATCTGGATATGGTCTGGACTTGAAACTAGTAATTTGAGCTATGGTTTGTGTTGTAAGCTCAGTTCTTCTGTAGTGGTGGGTTCAGTTGTGGTTTGTGTTTCAAAATTGTTAGCTTCTACTGTAGTATCAAGTTCAGTTGTGGCTTGTGTTTGTAGATCATCTTCTGTTGTAGTGTTGCTCTCAGTTGTAGACTCTAGTTATGAAATCGAGAGCCTGGAAAATTTGGTCTCTGAAATTATTCTTGAACTTTTTCTTGCCACTAACTTTCCTTTACCACCTCTTTTTCTAGTTGCAGTTGCATGTACTTGTTGTTGTGCTTCAACATTGTCGGTTGGTTGCCTCGGAGACATAAATAACACATTCTGAGGTTTAACATCAGGCCCAACATCTTCTATATCATCCTCAAACAACCTCCTTTTAATCACATTTTTCATATTAAGTGCTACGATGGTCATGTCAAACACAATCTTTGTTTACTTCTTCTCATTGTACAACTACCTTATCTGATACAACTCATGATCATTATCTATTATACCCTTTTTCCCCTTTCATGGCCATGTAACTTTAATGATAAATCTCTCATCTCTATAACTATTTCTCCCAACCATTCTTTTCATTGCAGCATTGATCATAATAACTCTAAAATCAGGGTCAATGAGGCCAACCTCAAAAGTTTTACCTAGAAAGTTGACAACGCCTTTCACCCTCAAGTGCCCCTTCTATAACAAAAGCATTACAAAAATTAATAACAACACCAATGTAGGCATGATATCATAAAATGAAAAACAAAACAAAAATATCCATCACCAAAACCAAAACATGCAGGGTATATATCAATAACTCAGTTTCTTAGTTATGTTTGCTAAACAACCACTATACACAAACACACACACAAACACACACACACACACACACACACACACACACACACACACACACACAAATGTATATGTTTTTTTTTTTTTTTATCTCCAGCAACTTATTTGTAAAGGAAATACTATAAATTTCGTTAATGGCACAATGAAAACAAAATACCTTAATTCACTAAGAACTAGGGTTTAAATCCATTTTTCTTCAAATAATAACAGTAATAACACAAAATTTTCATATATACAGATCATTGTTCTAATTAATATTGTCCTATATTTTAAAAAAAATGGTGTTAAACCCATTTTAATGGAAATAACTGAATGAAAAAAAGATAAATTCTTTATCACTGCCATCGTAAGGTTGTTGTTACCATCAACCACTCTCCAATGGTCACTTTTTTTGTAGTCTTTCGAACAAAAAAGTGTTGTTTATGGCCAATACTTTGATGCTTTGTTTCAAAGTTTCTCTGTTTAAACTGTGAACAAGATGATGGTTTGCACCAAGAGAAAAAGGATACTCTGCTGTTTTTCAATTTAACCACTTATATATTTCTCATTAAAGATTTTAAAAAATACTTATTATAAAATATTACCTTATATAAATTATAAAATTGTAGGGAGTAGTTGAAAGGCTGCCTTGATTTGACATGTCACACTCTTCTAGGCTAACACTTGTTACGGTATTTGTTCAAATAAGATTTTGCCCTTTAAGCTCATAATTTTAACGGGAAGATCACAACAACTGGGGGATAGAGTGATGTTTTTGTATCTTTGGGGGGTATTTTGAAGATAGTCACTCTAGTAGGGGGCACAATGAAATTTACCCTAAAAATATTTATTTTAAGTTTATTTTTAATAAAGAAATATTTTGAATTATTTTTAAATCGAATTTAGATTTATTTTCACCATTTTTTCAATTAAGTTAATGAAAACTATGAGGATGTTCTTTGATGACCTTTTAAAATATTGGGGTGAAGTAATGGTGTTAATTTATTTGAGTGTGCAATTAAATTTATTCCCTTTTTAAGGGTAAAAACTCAACTAAAAATACAAAAATCTTTACTCAAATAAATGAAAATGATTTTTACAGACTCATAACTAACTTTTTCTTATATTGGTAAATTAATATATTTTTATTACATAATCAACTAATTAATTTTATCTTAAATAAATATAATATTATGTTACAAAAAGATAATAAAACATTAAATACATAGAACATAAAACTAAATTCATTTTTATATGAGATAAAAAACCTATTATGTTGAAAATAAGGGATTCAGAGTTTGATTTCGGCTAAAGTGGGTAGGGGATCAGGTTGCTGATAGGCTGAATAATTTTTTTTTTTTTTTATAAAAAAAACATCATATTTACATTTATGAATAAGTCTTCCTCTATATATACAGGTCATTCATCCATTGCTCTCTTATTCGACTTTGTAATTAATCAATCATCTTCAAAATGATTAGAGTTAAAAATGTTCTCTCTATACTAGTAATGATAAATAGTAGAATGAATGCTAATGTCACTAGTATGTAAATTTTTCAATCCTTATCTATGAGTTTAAGTTTTTGAATCAAGTAGCTTCGTGATATTTGAAGTAATAAATTATCATCAAAACTAGAGTCCCTTAAAGACGCCAACTCAAGGTTTTTCTATAGAGTGGAGACCTAAGCTCTCTTATACAAAACTATGGACGTTTTAGTTTTAGAAATAGGTAATTACTAAGTTACATTATATATAACTTACAGTTTTGTTAACATTATGGACACATATATGTTAACAATCTCCTTTTTTTTATGATGACAAATCTTTCATATATTTAAAGAATGATTCCACAAATTGCTCCCCACAAAATGATTCCATAAAGATCCACAGCAACCCAAATTAGTTCAACCTTCATGGAAGGCCAATCCATAACTAGGCCACCATTCTTTGATGGTAATGACTACTCATCTTGGAAAACTAGGATAACAATTTATTTACAAGCTTTAGATTATGAAATTTGGGAACTTGTTTGTGATGGTCCATTCATGCCTATGACTAAAGATGAAGTATGAGATGATATTCCAAAACCCTTAAGTCAATGGAGTAAATTAGAAAAGAAAAAGATGTCTTTAAACTCTAAAGTAATGAATGCTCTATTTTGTGCTTTAGATAAGAAAGAATTTTATAGAGTTTCTAGTGTTGAAGTGCTTATGAAATTTGGAAGCAACTTGAAGTTATATATAAAAGAACAAATCAAGTCAATGAGTGTAAAATTAGTAGATTCACTAGGCAATATAAGATGTTTCAAATGGAATCATATGAGAGTGTTTATTATATGTACGCTAGATTTACCGATATTGTGAATTCTCTTGAAGCACTAGGAAAGACATTTAGCAATTGTGCAAAAGTGAAGAAAATTATTAGATCATTGCTTAAAGAGTGGAGACCAAAGAGAACGGCCATAAAAAAGTAAAAAAATCTTAATATTTTATCTCTTGATGATCTTATTGGTTCACTTATCTCATAAGAAGAAGATATAGCTAATGAAAGAATTGATGAAGATAAAAAAAATAAGAGCTTTACTTTTAAATATTCTATAGTTGAAAATGATGATGATGGGAGTGACTTTGAAGATGAAGGCATTGAAATGATTGCTAGAAAGTTTAAAAGGATCTTCAAGAAGCAAATCAAGAGAATAAACTTTAAAGATCTCTTGAGAGAAAACCTTAAGGTAGAGAAAGGAAAGAATGAGCCCATTGTTTGTTTTGTATGCAAAAAACCTGGCCATATAAGATCAGAGTGTCCACTTTTCAACAAATTTAAGAAGAACGCCATGGTGGCTACTTGGGACGATAGCGATGAAGAATCGAGTGATGATGAAGATTCGTAAGAAGTGCCAAACCTAGCACTTATGACAATAGGAGATGATAAACTTGATGAGGTAAATGATTTTCCTACTTATGATGAATTATATGATGCTTTTAAAGTATTGTATGATGAATGGATGAAAACTGGTAAAAGGAATACATGTCTTAAAAAGAAAATGGTAGAGCTCATAAATGAAAATAAATCTTTAAATGCAACGATTACATGCCTAGAATTAGAAAATAAATCATTGTATGATAGAGTTGCATTATCAAATGAGAAACCTAGCACTTCACATGAACATATACTATCACATGTAGATGATTTGATAAAGGAAAATGAAATACTCAAGAAAAGAATATTGAACTTAATGATGTTGTCTTAAAATTTACAAATGAGCAAAAGATGTTGGATAACTTGCTTAATTCACAAAAATGTGTATTTGACAAAAGCGGCATTGACTATTAGCCAAATTTGAAACAAAAGTATTATAAGAATTATTTTGTGAAGAGTACCTCCATTAAAAATCAAGTTGTATGCTACTATTGCAATCAAGATGGTCACATGAAGAATAAATGTTTAGTTAAAAGAAATGCATATTGTGGAATAAAATGTATTTAGGTTCCAAAAGGAATCACTGCTAACACTTAAGGACCCAAGAGTATTTGGGTACCAAAAGGCACAACTTGAATTTTTTTTGTAGGTACTACAATCAAGAAATGGTGGAGAGTTCCTTGATGAAAGCTTGTGAGGATAATCACTTGATCATGATCTAGGAGAAAAAGATGAGGTAAGATGATTTAATTGTTTTGGTAACAATTCTTGCCATATTGATTTTGTTGAATGTATCATGATGGATAAATGATAGCTTGAATTTACAAAAACATGCTCGTATGTTTACATAATTGAATTATTATTGTGTGTAATCATGATGCATGGATAAATATATATGATGGTAGCATGTCAACTTATCACGATGCCTTTGTTTGGTTTTGATGATTTTATGATATTTGATTTCATCCTTTTAATTGTCTATCATCATGTTTCATGTCATTTATTCATCTTCCTTATTTGTTCATCATACGCTCTCCAAGAAGCCAAACACAAACATTTATCTCACTAAAATCCATTATCTTTATGTTTTTCTTGCTCATTTGATATTTCTAAATCATTATCCATCGCTTAAACATTAATTGTTCATCACTTATGTATGTGTGAATTCTTGTGTCATTGATTGTGCTATATCATCATTCATTTGTAAAATTGGCATATATGACTTATTGTACTTATGAATTTCATCATTTATTCTTTTAACTCATAATGATGGCTTGTCTTAATAGCCATGTTGATTTTGATGATCTATATATTGCCATTATGTACTTATGCTTTGCTTAAGTTTTGATGATAAAGAATGTGCTTTGATGATTACATTGTATTTGATGAAGTTTGATCTATGCGATCTATGATTGGTGAATGGATGCATTTTTTTTTTTTGTACTTATTGACGTATTGTTGAATATGCATTACTTGCTTTAAATGATATCGAAAGAGGGAGAAATAATTGTACTTTGAGATTTTTAAGCATATGAGATCTTTTAAGTTATATTGAAATATCACATTCGATATTTGATGAGTTTAGTTGTCTTGATTTCTAAAATGTAATAAGTAATTATGGAGCTTGGATAGTTAATAATATGCTCTTATGACTTTTTGTTCGTTATTTTAACTCAATTGCTATTGGTGTCAATGTGTAAGTGTACATAACAAGTAATAAAGTGATGAGTATTCAAAATCGTCTCCACAGGAACTGATGCTACTAGAAATGCTACAGCAATCACGACGGTGCAAACTTTCTTCTATCTTAACTTAATAAAATAAATAAAGTTGATTGACTATAAGATTAACAACTTAACAAAGTAAATGCAGTGATGAAATTAAATTGTACGGTTTGTACAAAAAGAATTCAATAGGAATAGGGTAGTTGAATGATCAATCTTTCTTGATGGGATGATTGTTTTATTCAAACTAACACCAGATACTACAATAGTGGGCAGAATTACTTTGCATCCTCAGGTGTCGCATGTTGGATATCTCATACCTTTATGCAACCTAACAATGACCAATTGTTATGTCACATAAGATACGACATTACAAACATAAACTCTCTCTACCTTACAAGGTGAATCCCTATGCCTAGTTCATCACATTTAAATCAAGTGTGGCCCTTTTGAGACTCAAGTTAAACTCAATCCAAGAAACTCGACTAAAGATCAAGTATTACTATAATAATTTTCACTAAGACAGACCCTTTTGCGGCTCTCTCTTAACTTGAATCATTAAATGGGAGGTAAATTGAAATAACGGTTATTAAAGCAAAATGCTACAACAGACGTGCATAACTCATAAGAACAGTCAAGAACCCATCTAGATTATTTGTCACTCAACTACAATCAAATTTAGTTCATAACTTGTGAAAGAAAAGCTAACAAAAAAATCGCAGCCATGGAATACATCGTTTCAATCAAAGAATAAATAAGGAGACAAGTAAAGAATGATAAAATTTGAATCTAAATAGTTCTGTAGATTTTTTTCTTCAATAGTGCAGACTTGTTCTCTCTTAAAATTTGTTTCTTCCTTATTTTTCTCTTGATTTTTTCGATGTTGATTCACGACCGCCCTTCCATATGATGTGTGCTCATTTTATATTTGAAAATTAGGGTAAACAGAAGCCTAAGTCTCGCATCTTCCAGATTAGGAAACTACAGATCACAAGATTATGCAAAATCTTTTCTATTGTTGTTCCAAGATTGCTACAGCAACGCTTGCTACAGTAGTGGCTACAGCAATTGCACTGTTCCAGATTTGTTTCTATTTTTTTATAGCCAAATTCTTTCCCATCTTTTGCAAGCCTATTGCATTAGCATTCCTTCCTTAAAATTTGATTTTCCAAACACCTACAATTATGCATATGATTTAAGCACACAATTTTTTCTAAATCAAACAAAACTTATGAAGAATAAACTAAGATGAATGATTACACAAAATATAAAAAAAATGTAATGAAAACACATTATTTACTCTCTAAGTAGTATTAATTTAAGTTTAAAAGTGTTATGATAACTCTCTTTTCATAGAGTTATCACTTTTGCATGCCTTTGCTTGATCTATTACTTGATTTCTTGATTATTAATAAGGGAAGCTACCTTGGCAACTTTACTTATTTCTTGTTGCTTCTATTTTAGAGAACATGCATTTTGAATATTTTTGTTATCCAAAGGGGGAGACGAAGTAATATATAATTTTGATGATATCAAAAGGGGGAGAATAACATGCACTTTGAACATTCTTTTGATGGTTGATTACGGTGATGATTTTGATGATTTTGAGATATGGTGATGATTTGATTGCATGATTGTTTTATATGATGATTTAATGTTACGAGTTGCTGCTTTGGTAATTGATGGAATAATGGTTAATGATTATTTTATGGTTGATGGATTGTGTGATTTGTGTATTAAGTTGGTTTGTATGATGATTTATAATAATTTGGGAGTGATATTATTAAACTTATATTTGAGGTGATGCTTGATGTTACAGGGAGATTCTGTTGAAATTTCTACTCGAATAACATGGGTAACAAATTTGCTACTCTTTTTCTTTTCTATTAAGTTTTCTTTTTTATGATGGAGGGGGAGAAGAATACATGTATTTAAATTTATTAATTTAGTTAATTGGCAAATGATAAGGGGAGCTTATATTTGTGAGGAGCAATTTGTGGAATCATTCTTTAAATACATAAAAGGTTTGTCATCATCAAAAAGGGAGAGATTGTTAACATATATGTGTCCATAATGTTGATTTTGATGGTAACAAATAAGATTAAAAATGATTAATCTTTTAAAAGCTCAAACTATTTTTCATACATTTTAAATAAATCATTATTTTCATATTATAAAGGTTTTATACTTAATGGAAAAATGATTTTATGAAATTGGTTATTTTCAAGTTAATGGGCTAAATTGAAAAAGTGTTGAAACTCTGGAAATGGACTTATTTGTAAATTTTTATGAAGATTTGAGCTATAGTATAATTATATAAAGTTGTGGGGTAAAATTATAATTTTAGAAAATAGTTTCATTGTAGCAATAACTATTGTAAACGGCTAACCGTTTACTAAAAACGGCTAATTGATGTTTTCCAGAGGTATTAATTTGTTTTGCAGGTTTCTGGAAATTAACGGCTAACCGATAATTCCAAATGGCTAACTGTTTATTTGACATTCAGCCCAACGATCATTTGGACTAGTCAAACGGTAAACCGATAATAGTTAATGACGATCCGATTTCTCTCAGAAGGTCAACAATGGTTAGTTTTTAGCTCCAACTATAAAATGACTCAATCAAATTCAAACAAGATGAGATCTAAGAGTTATCATTAAGTTTGCAACTGAGCATAAAACTATTATTTAGCTTTGAACTTATTTTTGTTTCTTTGATTCACACATCGAGCATTCATTTGTAACCAAATACATTGTGTGAGAGAAAATTCATTTGTATTCTTTATCCTTGAGAGGTTGTAAGTGTGAGATACACTTGAAATTGAGAGTAATCAGAAAAGGTCCATGACACCTTTAAAAAGTCAATTTAAGATTTATTTGATATAGTGAAATCATCGGCTTTTTGGTATGAATGTAATCGGGATTGTCGAACCAATGAATAACCAATTGGTTTGCTCTTCTTCTTTATTTTTAAAAAACCTTATTATTGTCACTACAAAAAATTAAAATAAAATAAAAATGTTATTTTCTTTATTAAAGCAAATTATAAAATTATTTGATGACTGTTATTATATAAATGATCATAATACCTAGCATTTACAATGACGGTTCTATTCTATAACCATCATTAAATGTAACTTTAAAATATAATTTTACTTTTAATGACGGTTATTTAAAAAAAGGTCATTAAAAATTTGAAATTTATAATGACAGTTCAATTATATAACCGTCATTAAATGTGAGCTAAAACATAATTATACTTTTAATAACGGTTATTTATAAAAACGGTCATTAAAAGTTTAAGATTTATAATGACGGTTCTATTATAAAAACGGTCATTAAAAGTTCAAGGTTTATAATAACGGTTCTATTATATAACTGTCATTAAATGTGAAGCTATTACTTTTAATGACGGTTATTTTATAAAAATGGTCATTAAAAGTTCAAGGTTTATAATAACGGTTCTATTATATAACCATCATTAAATGTGAAGCTATTACTTTTAATGATGGTTATATTTAAAAACGGTCAATAAAAGTTACTACTATAAAAATGTAAATACATCCCATGTATGATGACCGTTCTTTTTAACAGCAGTCACGAAAAATATTTAATGACCTTTATTTCAACAACGGTCATAAATCTATATCCTATAATGACCGTTTTGAAAAAAACCGTCATTATTGGAGATATTGATTTTTTTAGTTAATTAATGATGGTTAATATAAAAACAGTCATGCTAAAACACGATTTTCCCTTATCTTCAAACACTTGAAGAGGCGCTCACTTCACATCTTCGGTCTCTCGCAACTCTTCATTTTGCTTAAGCTCTCTTCATTTTGCTTTAAATCGATCACTCTCAATTGCCGTTTCGCTCACTTTACTTTCATAGACCCGTTCACTGACTTATTCCGCTCTATTAAATTTTATATTCGCTCTCCTGGACCTACTCGTCATCACTCATTCTCTCTTCTCCAAGGTCATTGCAGGTAAACTCTTTGATTTTGGTGGGATTATGCTTGATTATGAGGGTCAAGGCTAGGGTCTAGGCATGTTCAGTGGTTATCTCATTGATTTTGGTGTGATTGTGATATATTTTGAGGGTTATGGACCCCTACATTTAAGTAGAAACCTTTGATTACTTTTATATTTTCTGTCTCTTTTTCTTTATTTATTTTTTTAATTTTTTTTTAAAATTTTTTGGTGATATGAAATAGCTGTTAAGGATAAAATATATGAATTGTGAATTTTGGTTAATGGTAGAAAAGGAAGCAACATGAACGATGGGCAAAGGAGAAAGATAATAGGTTTCTAGGACTTCTGAAGCTATACGGTGTCTTGGAAACATAAAGAAAGTTAATATTTTGTGGTGTGTTTTTCTTATTTCCTTTGTGAAAGTATGTTCCTGAAGTTATCCATTTTTATTCAATTGGTTTTAATTTATGGTTTAATTTTAGCATTATAAAGTTGAACTGGTTGGACGTACATATTAGGAATCAAATGAAATGATGTTATTCAGTATTTTTTTTACTTTATTGGAGTTTTGTCTCTTCTTTTCTTTCTATGTCTTACATGGTGCAGTGCATAACATATGGGGGCAAAGACTGAAATAGTTTCTATTTTTCAGTAGATTGCAATATTTCTTTAGGCACTTTTATTTTTGTTGGCAATGATTATAAAGTATTTACAAAATTCGAACAAATGAGTCTAAAGTTTAAGTTGCCATGTCAATAGAGAAGGATAATGCAATCCAGTCATGATATTATTTGTCTTAAGGTTGCTTGTAACTTGTATTAGAACATGACCAAGTAACCTTCACTTCCGTACCATTTGTTGAGTGTTAGAAAATGTATATTTATAAAGGAGAAAATAATCATTTTACACTTCAAGTTTTACTAACACCTTTACTTTTATGTATTTAAGCTTCTTGTCATTTAATTATGTGTGTTGTATTATAATTAAGTATTTTATGTATTTTAGGGGCATTATAGTCATTTCACAATGAACGAGAGATCAGACGGTAAAACAGACATCACTTTTGAACTCAGGACAATCGAAAACCTTAGGAGCAGCATAAAAGGAAAAATGGTACTATTCACATGTTCGGTACTATCTACGTTATTGTTCACGACACTATTCACATAGACGGATCGATGACGTGGCATTGACTGATGAGGTGTCACGATTCTGTTGGACTAAAATTCTTATGCACTGTTGATTGGTGACGTGGCAGTATGTTAGTGGACCAAAAATTATACGTACGGTACATACATATACATAGGATAATTTTCAACCAAACGCTATCGTTTCAACCTGTCAAACCGTGTCAAAACCGCATCGTTGATGACGCGATGAACCCCAAACTGCTTTTTTAATTCGACGATTTACGATGTATCTATAAAAAAGGGTCTCCCCTAATTTGATATCTTTGAATCCATTTTTTGACTCCATTTTCATTTCCTTCTATCTTGTATTTTCTACGTATTTTAATAAATTTCCATTTTGCCCTTAGTTCAATTATGAGTAGCTAATTTTCTTTCAAGCTTGGGTTGAAGGTGAAGTCTCAACATGTGTCATGGGCTTTATTTGGTAAATTTATTTTCTCTTCCCCTCTAGTTTTTGTGGATGTTTTGACTTCTCGTCGACAAATAATAATAATCTTGTCTAGATACCACCTTGGTTTCATCGACTCTCTAGTACAAGGTTATTATTATTTGGCACGATAAACCCTTAGCACCATATTGATTAGAGCGTGGTTCATGAGGTGTGGAATCCCCCCTCATGGTTTAATTGGCATTAATAAGAAATATTTAGCCCATGATGCATGTTGATAAGGCTCCAGATACCCAAGCGTTACAATTATTATAGATTTTTCTTCAATTTATTCTCGTCATTTCAATTCCAATTTTAGGATAATCTAAGTCACTTTCACCACAAATCCAACCACCTTCATACAAAATTAATTCTACATATAATTAAAATCCACCTCCTCGTGGGATCGACACTCTTCACCATTAATCTATTCTACAATAGATTCGTGCACTTGCGAGTTCAATAAAATTTGCACAACAAGTTTTTGGCGCCGTTGCCTGGGAGATAAGTTATTTTAATTCATAGAATTAATTTTTGTGAATAATTTCTTTTATTTGTTTTCTTGTATTTTTTTATTAAAAAAAAAAGAAGAAAAAGTGAATCCGCATTTAGAGGTTAGTATTTCTTTTCTTTTTCTCTTCTTTAAAATTCTGTAATTTAATTTTCAAGTTATTTTTTTCTTTGTAATTTTTGTTTATCTTACTAATTTTTTTTAGTTAATTTATTTCACGTATTTTTGTGTATTTTTATAGTAAGGTTGTAATAGCGCAATAAGGTTCGTATCGTAATTTCTCTTTTTTCTTTATTTTTATTCGTTTTGTTCCCATTTATTTTTTTTTCTTTGCATGCATGGTCGTAGGTCATTATTACCTAATCTTGAACCTATAGACCTTGAACTAGAAAAAACACTGCGCACACACAAACACGTTAAAAATAAAATGGATTTGCAACAACAACAAGCACCACAAGAGAGGCCATTTAAGGACTACTTTAGTCCCTTAGCTAATTTGAGCACATCATGCATAAGATACCCAAATGTAGCTGCTAGGAGTTTTGAATTAAAACCTAGTGTGCTAAATTGTCTCCCAACATTCTATGGCCTAGAAAATGAGGACCCATATAATCATTTGAATGATTTTCATGCTGTTTGTCAAACATTTAGATATGAGAATTTTTCAGATGATGATGTTAAACTTAGACTATTCCCATTTTCTTTAAAAGATAGAGCTCGTTCATGGCTCAATACATTACCTGCCAATAGCATCACATCATTGGAACAAATGGTAACTAAATTTTTGAATAAATATTTTCCAGTGCATAAAATCAATGCTATTCGCAGGGAAATTTCAGAGTTTACCCAGAGAGAAGATGAGCAGTTTTTCGAAACATAGGAGCGATTCAATGGGCTACTCTTGAGGTGTCTGCATCATGGGTACGAAAAATGACACCAATGTCAATACTGTTTGGAGGGATTATTGCCGAATGTGCAAGAATGACTAATGGCAACAAGTGGAGGAGAGCTAATGTCAAAAAGTGCATCAGAGATTTGGGAATTCTTCCAGCGACAAGCGGATAATTCCCAACAACGGAGTTGATCGCTCAGGAACACTAAAAGAATTAAGGGAGTAAATGAGGTTCACATTGGCGAGTCAAGTTCAGAAATTAAAGAAGTCAAAGCGATAATTGAAGGTCTCTCTCGACAAATAGCATCGTTATCGACTGCTAAATCAATAGAGCCACATGACCATGACTCATACTCAGATCAAGCCAATGCCATATGTGTAATGAGAAAACCATCAAATTACAACCCATACTCCAACACATATAACCCTGGATGGAGAGACCACTCCAATTTTTCATGGTCTCAAGGATTCCAACAGAATGGACCAACAGCTCCAACTCCACCAATGCAACCAATTCCTCAAATTCCTCAAGTCTCTCAGCCATCATTTAGACCATACAATCAGAACCAGAATTACTCTCAACTCAGACCATGGGAGGATGCATTGCAGAATTTCAAGAATGTTACTCACTCTACGATTGAGCAACAGAATTGCACCATTGATGGACTACGAAATGAGTTGAGAGCAGACTTCAACTTACAAGCCCAATCAGTTTCAAGCCTCGAGAAGATGGTGGGACAACTTGCTTCTTCAGTTCAGACCTTGGCAATGACTGTTGAGAAAGACAAGTTTCCAAGTCAACCAGTGTCTAATCCTAAATGAGTGCATGAAGCAAGTACCAGTTCACCACAGCAGCATGGAGAGGTCAAAGCAGTCATGACCTTGCGAAAAGGAAAAGAAGTCGATAGTAAAGTGGAGATGCCGGTGACAAAAGAAAATCAAATTGTACCTGTGAGTGTTGAGGACTCACCACCGGAGGAGAAAAAAGAAACCAACCCACGAGAATATGTTCCTAAAGCTTCATTTCCTCAGAGGTTAGCTAAAGGAAAGAAGGGAAAATCCACAGGTGAGATTCTTGAAATCTTCAAACAGGTAAGTGTTAACATCCCTTTACTTGATGCTATAAAACAAGTTCCATCTTATGCCAAGTTTCTTAAAGACCTTTGTACTAAAAAGAGAAACATTCATGTTCAAAAGAAAGCTTTTTTAATAGAAAACGTTAGTTCTATACTCCAACACAAAATTCCTCTAAAATGCAATACCCAGGCTCCCTCATTATCTCATGTAGTATAGGGAACCACACAATTGAGAATGCTTTGTTGGATTTAGGAGCTAGTGTAAATTTGTTGCTTCACTCTGTATTTGTGAAACTTGGACTTGGAGAATTACACCCAACTCCAGTGGTGTTACAACTTGCAGATCGGTCCACGAAAATACCTCGTGGTATTGTGAAGGACGTGCTTATCCAGGTAGACAAGTTTTATTTTCCTGTTGATTTCATTGTAATTGACACTTAACCAATACATGATTTAAAGAAGCACATCCCCATTATTCTATGCCGACCTTTCTTGGCAACTGCGGATGCTCACATTCAATGCAGGACCGGAAATATGCAGTTGTCCTTCGACAATATGACGATGGAGCTGAACATCTTCAACATTGCCAAACAACCTCACAATGCAGATGATGGAATTGTTGATGTGGATTTAATAGACACATTAGTTGATAATACTTTTCTTTCAAATCTTAGTGATGACCCTTTACAAACATGCTTAACTCACTTTGGTTTGGATTTTGATATTGACAGATCAGTTGATGAGGTCAACGCCCTACTTGACTCAACACCATCCATGGATACCAATAAATGGAAGTCAAGAGTTGAACAACTAGCACCATCAGAGAATAAACTCATCCCATCATCAGAATCACCACCGAAACTTGAGCTAAAACCATTACCCAACACTTTGGAATATGCGTTTTTGGGAGAAGAAAGCACTCTGCCGGTAATCATCTCATCATCCCTAAATGACGAACAAAAAGGTAAGTTGTTGGATGTTTTAAAAGAGCACAAATGAGCATTAGGATGGACCATAGCAGACATAAAAGGTATAAACCCAGTAGACTGCATGCATTATATTCACCTTGATGAAAATGCTAAACTTACTAGGGAAATGTAACGCTAAATCCTAATACGAAAAGTTAGAATCAAGTCCTGCTATTAGATGCATCATTTACTATTTCGATAGTTCATGGGTCTTGCAATTTGTCCCCAAAAGTTAGAGTCACGAGTTACTTAATACCGATAATGAATTGATACCCACTAGAGTGACTACAAGATGGCGTGTATGCATTGATTATAGAAAGTTAAATTCTATCACACGTAAAGACCATTTTCCTTTATCATTTATCGATCAAATGCTTGATAGATTAGTAGGTCATGAATTTTATTGCTTTCTAAATGGCTACTCAGGATATAATCAGATTCCTATAGCACCAAAAGATCAAGAGAAAACCACTTTCACTTGCCCTTTTGGCACTTTTGCATATAGGAGGATGTCATTTGGATTATGTAATGCACCTGCTACATTTCAACGATGCATGTTAAGCATTTTTTCTGATATGGTTGAACGATTCATTGAAGTCTTTATGGATGACTTTTCTGTCTTTGGTGATTCATTTTATTAATGTTTACATAATCTAACACTAGTTCTGCAAAGATGTTTCGAGAAGAACTTAGTCTTAAATTGGGAGAAGTGCCATTTTATGGTAAAACAATGTATTGTTCTTGGTCACATCATTTCGAGCAAATGTATTAAGGATGATAAAGCCAAGGTGGATCTCATTTCCAATTTTCCTCCACCCAAAACAGTCAGAGAAGTAAGATAGTTCCTTGGGTATGCTGTTTCTATAGACGTTTCATTAAAGATTTTAGCAAAGTTTCTAGACCCTTATGCAATTTACTTGCTAAGGATGTACCTTTTATCTTTAATGATTCATGTCTTGTGGCTTTTGAAAAATTAAAGCAATTGTTGACATCATCACCCATCATTCAGCCCCCAAACTAGAGCTTACCATTTGAGCTCATGTGTGACGCATCTGATTATGCAGTAGGAGCAGTGTTAGGACAAAGAGTTGATCGAATTCCCCATGTTATTTACTATGCTAGTATGACATTGAATGATGCATAGTTGAACTATTCAACTACTGAAAAAGAAATACTAGCAGTAGTGTTTGCATTAGAGAAATTTCGATCTTATCTCATTGGTTGTAAAATAATTATATTCACAGATTATGTTGCTCTTAAATATCTTCTTACAAAGAAAGATGCAAAAGCTAGACTAATTCGTTGGGTGTTACTTTTACAGGAATTTGACTTGGAATTTAAAGATAAGAAAGGCACAGAAAATGTTGTGGCAGACCATCTCTCTCGTCTCCATTTTGACACAATTACAGAACCATTAACATTGAATGAGTCATTCCCAAATGACCAATTGATGAGTGTGGAAGTATTACCGTGGTATGCTGATATCGTTAATTATCTTGTTACAGGTCAACTTCCAGAGCATTAGACCAAGCCAGACAAGGCCAAATTTTTCGCAAAAATAAAGAATTTCTTTTGGGATGACCCGTATTTGTTCAAGTATTGTGCAGATCAAATTGTTAGGCGATGTGTCCCAGAAAGTGAAATTCAGAATATCCTTTCATTCTGCCATGAACAAGCTTGTGGAGACCATTTCAGTGCTAAGAAAACAGGTACTAAAGTTTTACAATGTGGTTTCTATTGGCTAACTATATTTCGAGACGCTTACACTTTCCGTTCTTCATGTGATAGGTGTCAACGAATGGGGAGCATTACACGAAGGAACATGATGCCACTAAATCCAATTTTAGTAGTTGAGATTTTTTATGTATGGGGTATCGACTTCATGGGACCCTTTCCCCCTTCTTTTGGCCATCAATACATATTGGTTGCTGTTGACTACGTATCGAAATGGGTAGAAGCAATTCCATGTAGAATCAATTATCACAAGGTGGTGATAGGCTTTTTGAAAAGCAACATTGTTTCACGCTTTGGATTTCCTCGAGCAATGATCAGTGATGGTGGTGCCCACTTTTGTAACAAAGCATTCAAAGCTTTTTTGACAAAGTATTCAATCACTCACAAAGTAGCTAATTCTATATCATCCAAAACCAAGAGCTGTTGAGATCTCCAATCAAGAAATAAAGCACATATTAGAAAAAGGTATAAAAGATTGGTCATTAAGACTTGATGATGCATTATGGGCATAGAACGGCTTTCAAGACCCGATTGGGATGTCACCCTGTCAGTGTATAGAAAAACTTGTCACCTACTCCGAACTCGAGCATCGTGTATATCGGGCCATTAAGAATTCAACTTTGACATGCGCAAGCTAGCTTAGAAAAGAATATTACAAATTGCGAATCTCAAGAAATTAGAATGATACAATGCCAAGATTTACAAGCAACGAATGAAAGTCTTTCATGACAAGCAAATTACGAGAAAATCTTTCACTCAAGTCGTAAATTACTTTTTATTCAATTCTCGCCACATATTCCTAAGTTACGCCTCGGGTCCGGGTCCCTTTGTTGTTCTCACTGTTTTTCCACATGGGGCAGAAATTAAGGACCCAAAGAACGGTTTCACGTTTAAAGTTAATAGTCAAAGATTAAAGCCATATCTAGAGTACCAACCATATGGAGAGGACACCGAAATAAATTTGAGTGACCTACTAGATTTGAATTGAGTTTTTTTTTCTTTCTTTTCGGTGATTTGATTTTTTTCCTTTCTTTTTATTATTCTTTTGCTAATTGAAATTATTTTTGCATAAGTGTATTTATTTAACCATTAAGTTTTCTCTTATCATTGTTAATCATGAGTACCATAGTTAAACAGTTCCTCCTGAACATTTTTAAACCACTTTAACGTGTAAAATCTCATCTCAAAAGGCAGATTCGATTTTGTAAAACACATCGTATTTTGGCTCTGCAACCATCAGAGTTAGTATCCTATGCTGAGGATTTAGAAAGCCAACTCAGAGACATTGAAAGAAGTGTCTGCAGCATCCAGTTGGAGCTTGAGGTAAATTCAATAAGAGGACGATTTTAATTTTCTTTGTGTGTTTTAATTTATTTTTCTGTTTGTGTGCTTTAGTTTGTTACCCCAGTGAAGTGGCGGATAACGGTACTCTATGACAATCAAGTCGGTTACTTCAGTTTTCTATAATAACGGATATTCTGAGGTGAAGGTATGGACAGAAACGAGATTTTAGCAAAACTTCACAATCGATTCCCTTCACTTCCTCAGAATGCCCTCCTTACAATCTATAAAGCTCGGTCCGAACGCATGCGATTGCTCATGAGGAATAACATACCTGCTGACATCCGTTGGTTAATCGAGGCTAAAGTACGATTGGTAGGTGAGTTACCTCCAAAATTTATTGCATACATGCCTGGTTGTGGTAAAGGAAATTATGCAAGAAAACGAAGAGCTCGAAGAATTTCTGTTACTTGTCATAAATGTGCCAGGATGAGATGCAATAAAAATCCATGTTCTTTAGGAATGGTGTCTGATAACAGGGAAGATAAGATTCAATTCATTAGGGATGACTTGAATAAGAAGTCATTGGATGATATCCTTTTGTCTCTTGAAACGCATGCTAGTGGATATGTGCAAGGAGCGATTCTCCAGTTATGGCCATTATTCCAGAAAGAGCATGCACGATATAGTCTCAGGAATCTGACTATAAACGACCATGTTTGCCAGTTTATAAGAAAACTAGATGGGAAGCCTATCATCGACCCATAGAGGGCGTTCAAGCCGTTTCTGGACGTAAAACCAGAGGAAGATGTGAGCCACAGTCGCAACTACCTGTAAATATCTTTTTACTTCACTGTTATTTTATTTCATTGTTGTTTTATCTTTTCCATTATTGTCTTTAATAATTTTATTTTATCATTGTTTTTTTTTTACTGTTTCCTTTTTTACTCACGAGCCATGTGTTTTACTCGTTATTTGACACTAACATGCCACCATTACACAATAATCCCACCAAGATTCTTAAATATGACTTTTTGTTAAGCACTCACAAATTGTTTTTGAAAAGTATCCCAATGGCTGCTACTCCCAATAGACAATTCAAGAATATTTGTGTGCTTTCTAGATTTAACTATGGCAAACATAAAGAGTTCGCCGAGGCGCCATGATCTTGATCAAGATAAGCAGAAAACTACACTTGGTGTATGGAGGAGGTGACTGAGGGTTATCAAAATTGGTCTCAAAAGCTGCTTTTGTCAGAGGAAGCCAAGTGTTAGGCATCATCTCAAGAGCCCTAAAACCTTTGGGTAGTTTGTCTGACCCACCGACTGGAGAAGAGTTAGTCGTCTCAAGTATGCAAGAAAGAATAACTGAAATGCTTAATCATGCTGATGTTTTTATTTTCCTTCCAGGAGATCTTGCAACACTAAAGGCACTTATCACACTAGCATCTTGGGCCCATCTGCACATTCACCAGAAACTCATCGGTTTGTTAAATGTCAATAATTTTTATGATGGCTTTATCGCATTTTTTAACCATGCAATAAAAAACTATTTCGTTCCTTCCAATGCGAAAAATTTTTTATTTGTACTCACACTGCTAATGAGCTACTTAATATGTTACAAGCTTATAAACCGAAGCCAGACCCCTGGACCTTTGTGTTGGAGCATCCAAGTAATGATGGTAACAGTAACCGCAGTACGAAGTACAAATTAGATTTAACTCTCTGCCTGTAAATATTTTCTTCTGTGTTGCACCACCAAGGTGATGTCTTCTAAACTCTACTTCTTTCCTTTAAAACATTGAGGACAATGTTTCGTTCTGGTTGGGGGGAGGGAATAGTCGACAATTGTGGAATCTTGGTTAAGTTTTTACTAATTTTTTGTTGTAGAAACTAACTGTTACTAACTTTTTGTGTTGAAGTGGCTGAATATAGAGTGTAGTTACTCTAGAAACGCATCTTCTTCGTTAAAAAAAAAAATTTTCCAGATATTTTCTTTTTCTTTATTAATTTTTTTTACAAACATTTTTCTTCTTCTTATTAATTTCTCCTTTATAAATATACACTTTTAAATTTTTTGAGTCGATGATGGCTGAATATGGAGTGTAGTGTCTCTAGAAACGCATCTTCTTAGCTAAAAAAGAAAATTCTTTTTCTATCATTTTAAGTGTAACTTTTCTAATTAGTTTTTCTGCATCATTTTCACATTTGCATATTTTCCTTTCATGTTTAGAATAGGTTGGGGGTAGAATGTTGTTTAAAAAAAAATTGTGTGATTTTTTTTAACATTAGATGACATGATTAATTTCAAATTTTAGTATTTGTATTATCTTTAGTCTTAAGTGATGTTACGCTATGTTTGCTACTTTACATGTTGATTTTGGAGACAAATATGGGTTGCTTGAAGGAATGAACATGTCATAATAAGTACCAAGTGAGTTTTTGATTTCTTTTGAGTTAACCCTTAAAAAAAATTATTGTAAAATTAAAAAAAAAAAAGAAAAAAAAGAAAAAAAATATGTGTTGCTACATCTGGAGGCCCATCTAACTAGTAAATATGGAAGATTCTTTAGAGCCCTAAAAAATTATGGAAAGGTCATATTTGATTCGTTTGAGCCTTTTTAACCATCACTTTTGTGAAATATCCATAGTTAACCCCTTTGAGCCTTAAAGAAAAACAAAAAAAAAACATTTTCTTTGTCAACTTATCATCTTGACCCACTCCGATTTGGAGTATTACCCGATGTCTTATAAGTTCCATCACCTATTTATGTTTGGGAAAAATGTAAATAATTGTTTTGTTCAGTGACGTTGTGCCAAAAAAAAACAAACAAAAATTGTTGTTTCAAAAAAAAAAGAAAAAAATAACAATAATAGGTGAAATCCACCTTGCAACTTTAAAAAAAATTAAAAAAAAATCTCTGCATTTTTCTCAAACATACACTTTGTTTTCCTTATTTCCCCTCATTTGTTAGCCATGTCCCTAGACTACGTTATGTCCTAATAAAATTCCTTCTTGATTTTAGGGAACTATAGTCCAAGTAGGTTTAGTTATACGCTAAAAGATAATACATAAAAAATAAAAAGAAAAAAGAAATAAATTGGGTTGACTAGCATTTTTATTTGACTTGAGATCGTATTATTTCTAAGTTCGGCATATTTCTTCATCTTCAGAGTAATGCGATATCATTTCTTTATTATTTTCTCAATTACCATTCATTGAGTGACTATTTTTATTGGTTTAATTTCTTTGTGAGAGTGTCACTACTTCCAAAGGAGATTTTGGGGTTTGACATGTCATTATTGAAAGTAGTATGACAAAGTCTATCATTCATGGATGGTGTGATGTTTCTTTAGACTGGAGATAATGCTTATACTTTTATTTGATTACTTTCATTAGACTGATTGAATAAACATGATTGTTAAAATAAAATAAAAAAATCATTTTAGATTTGAATTTTGTTTTCGCTTTATTTGCTAGGGACTAGCAATAAGCTGGTTGGGGGGTGTGTTGAGTGTTAGAAAAATTATATTTATAAAAGTGAAAATCATCATTTTACACTTCAAGTTTTACTAACACCCTTACTTTTATGTATTTAAGCTTCTTGTCATTTAATTATGTGTGTTGTATTATAATTAAGTATTTTATGTATTTTAGGGGCATCATAGTCATTTCACAACGAACGAGAGATTAGACGGCAAAACAGACATCACTTTTGAACTCAGGACGGTCGAAAACCTTATGAGGAGCATAAAAGGAAAAATAATACTATTCACATGTACTAATTATCTACGCATCGCTCACGATAAACGGATCATGACGCATTGACCGATGATGTGGCATTGACTGATGAGGTTTCACGATCCTTGGACTAAAATTTTATGCACCGCTTGATCGGACGGCAAAGACGTTAATGGACTGATGACGTGGCGCAATCCTAAGCGTACGGTACATGCATATACACAGGATAATTTTTAACCAAACCGCGTTACTGTTCAACCCGGGTCAACCCGTGTCACTGTTCAAACCGCGTGGTCAAACCACGCATCGTTGATCCGATGACGCCAATCTCGAGGCCCAAACTGTTTTTAATTCGATGGCCATGATTTACTCAATGTATCTATAAAAAGGGGGCCTCCCCCCCCCTAATTTGATATCTTTAATCCATTTTTGGACTCCATTTTCTTCTTCTATCTTGTATTTTCTACGATTTTAATAAATTTCCATTTTGCCCCTAGTTCAATTATGAGTAGTTAATTTTCTTTCAAAGGGTTGAAGTCTCCACATGTGTCAAGGGCTTTATTTAAATTTATTTTCTATTCCCTCTAGTTTTTGTGGATGTTTTGATTATCGACAATAATAATAATCTTGTTCAGATACCGCTTTGGTTTCAATTCTAGTACAAGGTTATTATTATTTGGCACGATAAGCCCTTAGCACCATATTGATTAGAGCGTGGTTCATGAGGTGTGGAATCTCCCCTCATGATTTAATTGGCATTAATAAGAAATATTTAGCCCATGATGCATGTTGATACGGCTCCAGATACCCAAGCGCTACAATTATTATAGATTTTTCTTCAATTTATTCTCGTCATTTCAATTCCAATTTTAGGATAATCTAAGTCACTTTCACCACAAATCCAACCACCTTCATACAAAATTAATTCTACATATAATTAAAATCCACCTCCTCGTGGGATCGACACTCGTCACCATTAATCTATTCTACAATAGATTCGTGCACTTGCGAGTTCACCCTTCCATGGACCAATTAGATCTTTACACAGTGTTTAGAGCACGCTTGCCTTTGAATATATTAAATACAACAATATTGGCTGTAGTAGTTCAAGTTTGCTCTTGAAAATATTGTCTTGTAGATTTGAATATATATAATTGTGTCTGTTTTAATATAAGTTAATGTAAATTATTTTACTAGAGAGAGAAAATATTGTTTGTGATTTTACAAGGTAGCCTAAACTAATTGAGAGAGCTATTGAATTCCTAGAAAGAAAAGAAAGAAAAATAGAATGGAAGGTTTCCCTTACTCAGAAGCTTAATAGTTATTTAAAAAGATTAGATTCCTTAAGCTTTTGAATGAAATATCTCATCATTCACTTATAGTTTAATTCTAAGACATATTTGCAGGGTTTGGTGTTAACTAGATAATTGTAAAGATTTCATTTTATATTTTGATAATCAGATTATTTAGATTCTTTCGAAAAGAATGCTCTGGCATATCAATTTCTGAATGTTGGATTTTCAAATTCTATTTGTTAAATTTTTAATTCTTTGTTCAATTTTTTCCCTTTGAAATTATGATTCTTTAATATATTCATGCGTAAGCATTTTGATTAGACACATGTTCTAGATTTGAGTTAAAATGACTTTAAAGGACCAAGATTTGAACCTTTAGAGAATTGTCAACTAGTCTTTGTTGGGTATCCAATATTATATAGTAAACCAAGTTATCTTATTTATGAGAAATGTTGCATGTGGGATTGTGGGAATTTTCTGTAAGTGATCGTATTTATGAAAAATGTGATCGTAAACATAAAATCGAGATTGAACTAATGAGTGAAAATGGTGATACTAGGGAATTTTTTAAGGATCTACCTTTTTCTTTACTTTAAAAGCCAATTTTTTTAGCTTTACCTTTGATTTGAATTTTTTGTTTCTGTTCTTTATAGCCAACCAATGAAAATGGTGATACTTGGGCTCGAATAAGTATTAATTTAATAGTAACTACATTGGTAAGCCTAGTTGCAAGACAAGAACTACTTTGCAAAGCATGCTTTGCGTATAATTCTAAGCAAGGATTCAGTTTCTTAAGGGCAAACTTGCTGGCTCAATGTAAATGTTCCAAGTGCCAATAACACCTTATGTAAGCACAAAATATAGTCTCTATTTGTTTTTTAGCTTATATATTTGTTTGTATAATTATATAATATTGGATTTTAATTTGAGAATTCGTGTAGCATATTTTTTCATTATTAGGAGTTACTTTGATCAAGGTTATTTAAGCGTTAAACAGTTATAATTAAGCTTGTGTGTATTTGAGTTTTTTGTATGTAAATGACAATTACATCAATGTGTAATGTAAATTGAAATTTTGCAAATGCGGCTTCAATTGTATAGTTTAGAATGTGAAAACAACTATGTAAATTTTAATCTGAAAAAACAACTTAAGCATGGTAATTTTAAATTACTATTTTTTTTCTTTTTACTCGTACAAAAGATGACGGTTCTTATATAAGAACGGTCATAAAAAACCTATATAAGATGACTGTTTTATATAAAACCGTCATTAAAATTTGACATCTAATGACGGTTTTCTTCAAAACCTTCATTAAAAATATATGCTAAAGTGCTATTGATGACCGTTATTTAAAGAATCATCATTAAATGTTTCTTTTAATGACATTTTTAAGAAAAAACCGTCATTAAAACTCTAGTACATATCGCAAATAATAACTGTTTAATAAAATAACCGTCATTATATATATACATTTAATGACGGTTTTTGAACCGTCATAAAAGGTGTACCTTTTTAATGTCGCTGCCTAAGTTGACGGTTTTTACTTGCTTTAAATGATATCGAAAGGGGGAGAAATACATGTACTTTCAGATTTTCAAGCATATGAGATCTTTTAATTTATATTGAAATATCACATTAGATCTTTGATGAGTTTAATTATCTTGATTTCTAAAATGTAATTAGTAATTATGGAGCTTGGATAGTTGATAATATGCTCTTATGACTTTTGCATGCCTTTACTTGATCTATTACTTATTTTCTTGATTATTAATAAGGGGAGCTACCTCGACAACTTTACTCAGCTCTTGTTGCTTCTATTTTAGATAATATGCATTTTGAACATTTTTGTTGTTCAAAAGGGAGACAAAGTAATATATCATTTTGATGATATCAAAAGGGGGAGAATAACATGCATTTTGAACATTCTTTTGATGGCTGATTATGGTGATGATTTTGAGATATGGTAATGATTTGATTGCATGATTGTTTTATATAATAATTTAATGTTACGAGTTGTTGCTTTGGTAATTGATGGAATAATGGTTCATGATCATTTTATGGTTGATGGATTGTGTGATGATTTGTGTATGGAGTTGGTTTGTATGATGATTTATAATAATTTGGGAGTGATATTACTAAACTTGTATTTGAGGTGATGCTTGTTGTTAGGGGGAGATTCTGTCAAAATTTCTACTTGAATAACAGGGGTAACAAATTTGCTACTCTTTTTCTTTTCCACTAAGTTTTCTTTTTGATGATGAAATGAGAGAAGAATACATGCATTTAAACTTATTACAACATGGGTAACAAATTAACTACTCTTTTTCTTTTCCATTAAGTGTTCTTTTTTATGTTGGAGGAAGAGAATAATACATGTATTTAAATTTATTAATTTAACTAATTGGCAAACTATAAAGGGAGCTTATATTTGTGGGGAGAAATTTATGGAATCATTCTTTAAATACACGAAAGGTTTGTCATTCTTTAAATACATGAAAGGTTTGTCATCATCAAAAAGGGGGAGATTGTTAACATATATGTGTCCATAATGTTGATTTTGATGATAACTAATAAGATTAAGAATGATTAATCTTTTAAAAGCTCAAATTATTTTTCATACATTTTAAATAAATCATTATTTTCATATTATAAAGGTTTTATACTTAATGGAAAAATAATTTTATGAAATTGGCTATTTTCAAGTTAATGGTCTAAATTGAAAAAGTGTTGAAACTCTAGAAATGGACTTATTTGTAAAGTTTTATGAAGATTTGGGCTATAGTATAATTATATAACGTTGTGGGGTAAAACTATAATTTTAAAAAATAGTTTCACTGTAGCAATCACTTTTGCAAATGGCTAACCGTTTACTGAAAACGGCTAACCAATAATTTCCAGAGGTATTAATTTGTTTTGCAGGTTTCTGGAAATTAACGGCTAATTAATAATTCCAAACGGCTAACCGTTTATTTGACATTCAACCCAACAATCATTTGGACTAGTCAAACGGTAAACCGATAATAGTTAACGACGATCTGATTTCTCTCAGAAGGTCAACAATGGTTAGTTTTTAGCTCCAACTATAAAATGACTCAATCAAATTCAAATAAGATGAGATCTAAGAGTTATCATTAAGTTTGCTACTTAGTATAAAACTATTATTTAGCTTTGAACTTGTTTTTGTTTCTTTGATTCATACATCGAGCATTCATTTGTAACCAAACACATTGTGTGAGAGAAAATTCATTTGTATTCTTTATCCTTGAGAGGTTGTAAGTGTGAGATACACTTGAGTTAAGAGATTGAGAGTAATCTCTTATTGTAAAGGTCCATTGACACCTTAAAAGTCAATTGTAAGCATTTGAAGCATTGAGAGGCTTGGATAGTGAAATCATCAAGCTTGGTTTGCTTGGAGGCATGGACGTAGGCGGGGATTACCGAACCACGTAACAGTCATTGTGTTTGCTCTCTCTTCCCTTATTTATTTATTATTGTGTTTTATTAAATTTTTTATTTTTTATTTCATTAAGACAATATATTGAATTGTTGTGTGGTTTATTTAGCTTAAGTTTTAAAATCTCAATTCACCCCCATCTTGGGTTACATAACTAGTATTACAATTGGTATCAGAGCGAGGTCACGGGTTCAAGCCGCCACAGAAGTAATTTTGGGAGATTTTTGGGGTGATGGGGCCCCAGCAATTCTTCTGTGCGCTTTTGGGTGTAACATTCTTCTGTGTAATTCCATTAAGGTGGCAGTAAGGTTACCGTTGGTTTATAAATACTAATGCTATTGGTGTCAATGTGTAAATATATACAACAAGTAATAAAGTGATGAATATTCAAGATTGTTTCCACAGGGATTGATGCCACTTGAAATGCTATAGCAATCACAATAGTGCAAACTAACTTAAATCTGAAGTTAACAAACGTAAAGTATGTTCTATCGTAATTTATGACTGTGAGAGAATAAAATAAAACAATACCGTAATGAAATAAACTAAATTAAATGTGTCTAAGATTCAATTGAGACTATGGTAGTTGAATGATTAAACTCTCCTTATGGACTGACTGCTTTTCATCAAGTTAACACCAGTTGTTACGGCAAGTACTGCAGCACTGGTTATAATTAATCTGCATCCTCAGCTGTCGCATGTTGGAACTCTCATACCCTTAAATATATTAGCAATGACCAGTCACTAATATACTTATGATATGGCCTTATGACCATTTAGTCTCTCCACACTACAAGGTGAGCACCTATGTCTAGTGTGTCACAAATCTTAACTTCAAGTATAACCCTTATGAGATTCAAGATAGCTTAATCCAGGAAACTTAAATTAAGATCAAATAATACTCTAATAATATCTGCTAAGACATGCCATTTTGCGGCTCTATCTTAACTTGAACTATTAAATGGGTGGTCAACCGAAATAACAGTTATAATAATAATAACTACTAGAGTAAAATGCTACAACAATGACATAACAACACACAAGAACGGTCAAGAACCCATTACATTGTTTGTCACTTAACTACAAGCAAATTTACTTCATATTCTGAATAAGAAAAACAAACATCAATATATTGTTCACGGGATACATCAGAACAGTCAAAGAAAGAGGAAGAGTATAAGTTGAGAACGGCAAAAGGTAAATCCAAATAACTATGCAAAACTCCTCAATGCTGTTGAAGCCGACCTCCTCAAATCTAATCTTCTTCTCCCTTTTTCTCTAATGTATTAATGATAATTCCCTTGCCGCCGTTTTATGTGGTACTCGCCCTCCTTTTATACTGCAAACTAGGGTAAATAAAAGTTTTTGGCGTGCATAAAGTAAATTAGGAAACATGCAGATCGTAATTCTGCAGCTGACCCGCGCTTAAGTTTTCTCCCTCAGTGCTCCTGGATTGCTACAGCAATGGTTGCTCTAATAACAGCTACAACACTGCACTGTTCCCGATTGTGCTTTACTCCCATTTCGGCCATCTTCTTTCCTCCTCTTGCTACTCTAGTGTCTCAGCATCCCTTCATGAATTAAGAATTTCTGAAAACTTACAATTATGCACATGTTTTGGGCACAAATTACTGTGATTCAAGAAAAACTTATTAAGACTCAACTAAAATGAATATTTATGCAAAATATAACCAAAATGTAATAAAAATACCTTATTTACTCTCTAAGTGATCTAGCTTTAAGTCTAGAATTTATGTAATAACTCTCATTTCATAGAGTTATCAGTTACCTAGGGCATAATTGCCCGCCCTGTTGGCACAATTACAAATGTGTGTCACTCGCCGCTTAGTGTGGGGGCCCTGCGCTTCCATGGTATGAAGAAATAAAGTTGCGTCTTAACTATCAACTTAAACTTTTAGCGTTGTGGTAAACGCTTGATCCTAACAAGTTTGATTTAAAATTAGTTTCTCATGACTTATCAGTTGTTTGACAAGCAACAACCAAACCATAAAATAATAATAATAAGGGATATTATCATTTTCCCATCAATTTACCACCAAACGTTTAAACTGTTAGCATTTTCCCACCATTCCGTTAAAAATTCATAAAAGGTCAATTAACCTTTTATGAATTTTGTAATTAAATCATCATTTGTTGTTCTTCCTTCTTAAAGGGCAAAAATTACCCTTTATGAATTTTGTAAAATTGACCGTGTGGTGCTAGGTACTTCATAAATTGATTTAATTTATTTAATTTTTAAAGGGCAAATTTATTTATTAAATTGACGAGCTAAAGACAATTTATTCTACTACTAAAAATCAATTTATGAAAGGGAAAAAAAAGAATGTGCAAAAGAAGCAATTTAATCTTTGATATGATGATAATAATTTTACACAAAAAATTAAATAAATAAATTTGCCCTTTAAAAATTAAATAAATTAAATCAATTTATGAAGTACCTAGCACCACACGGTCAATTTTATAAAATTCATAAAGGGATATTTTGCCCTTTAAGAAGGAAGAACAGTAAATGATGATTTAATTACAAAATTCATAAAAAGTTAATTACATGGTCTTTTACGCTCCATGGGTAAAATTGACTTTTTGATGAATTTTCCGTTACATATTAACTGAGTTTTAACGGAATTCATGGAAAAATGCTTTAAACGTTTGATGAATCACTTGGCTTTACTAAACTTGACGATACGTAATATCTTTAAAATGATAATATCCCTAATAATAATAATAACTTTGGGTTAATGCAAGTTACAAATCTCACCGATACTGTTTAAAATATACATGTCAAAGACTCAAAGAGTGAAGAATCAAATCCAAGTAAGGATATCAAATTAGACAACCGAATTCAACTTTTGAAGATCCTTAGCAGTTTAGCTGCCTTTTTCATGGGCGACTAAGTTGCACGCAAAATTAAAGCACATCCTGTTATTTTCTCGGGCCTAAAGCAACGAAAATAGTAGTGTAGGACAAATGTTAGGACTAAATAAACAAGGGCCCAATTTTTTAGTGTACAAGTAAAGCCAGCCCAATATTTTTTCATTAAATTAGCCCAAAGATTTAATCGCCGTACTGCAAATATTGATGAAGAGAAAAAGTATTTAAAACTTTCTGCACATATCAATCCCAAGAGATTTGACAAAGTAGATTGCTGCTAAAATCAAGCAATGAAAATGTTGATACAAAATATATAGCACAAAATATGAAGCATGTATAAAAGGATTTAGATTCAATGTTAAGTTAAATTTTGTGTTAAGGTTTTATAATTTTGTGATTAGTAGTTCTTAAATAAAAGAATAATATGTGATTAAATATTAATCGTACATCGTTACAAATACATAGAAGATTATAAAAAGTTTAGCACGAATGCTAAATTTTAATTTGTATAAAACAATGAAATGCATAGTAAGGGTGAATACTCATTGAGATTCAAAAATCTCTAAAAACAACTTTCGAAGCATATTGTTGTCTAAAAGGGTTCCCTTTTTAAATATATACAAGGAGGCAGTGTTCGAGTAATAGGGAAAAATAAAATAAAATTTAAAAATAAAACTAAAATCATCTTAAGAAAATAAGAAGAATTGAAAAGGTATTATATATTGGGGAGAAGTCTATGTTACGGCTTCTGTAAGTAACAGCAGCCAATGGGGAACTTCCACGGGTGCTAGAGGAGAGGCAAAGAGGTCCCAATGCAAGGTGATGGAAATGGGAAAGTTCGAAGCTGTTACTTGCAGCTTCTGCACGGTAGCCATGTCCACTATATATTGGATTGCTTGTGGGTCTAGACAGCTCTTGGCCATTATTTCATAAACAGCCACACGCTGCTTTAATTAATCTAGGTATCTAACAAACATTTCAATCACTTCACTCAAGAAAAGCAAACGCTTTTTGGTCTTTTAATTGGTTTTAGTCTTTTACTTCGACTGACACTTGACAGAACCAAAGTCATGTTTAGTAGGGTCAATTTTAGCTTTGGGCGGTGTTGAAAAAGACTTTTGTGGGATTTGAAGAATATGAGAGGTTCTTAAATCGTGAAATATAATTTTAGTACAGTTATTTTTTTAATTTAATCAATTAAAAATAAAGCACTATATGCATTTGACTTTTAATGCATTTACTACAACATTATACATTGCAAGTATAATATTTTACATGCTAATAATATTGTCATGCAGCTGATACACGCATTGTTTGAAGGCGGATGCGTCAAATACTCCTAGGTCATTATAAACCTAGGATAGTTCAAATAATGAGAGATACAAATTAATTTGCTAATTAGATAATAAATGAATTTTAATTCCAGCATGTAACAACCATATTCAGAGCTTGTGCAAATAAAATTTAATGTACAAAGAACAATAAATGAAAACTCAATTAGAAGTTTCTATGGAAAAATTTGACATACATCATTTTCATGCTGTATATTTTTATCTGGTTGGCTAGCATAACGAAATCCATGGAAGAGCATGGTCTCCTAATTATTTATTAACTAGGCCGCCAGCTATAGAAAGATACTGATTTGGTAGGTGAATATTGCTCTAGATTCACCAAAAACTTATTTTTTCCAATTAATGCATGAAAATCTTTTTTGGTCTGTGCGATTAGTTGATCGATTAGAAAAATTATAACTTGATACGACTTTCATTTAACTTAGAATTTTTTGACATAACGATCTGGTCTAATAGAAATCTGCATGGTCAAACTCTCATTGCAAAGACCCTCTACTTCATTTGTTTGTTTATTCTAATTTTATGTTTTTGACATGTTCATTTAGGGTAAATGCTCATTTAATTCTTATTTTAATTTAAATGTCAATTTTATCTCTATATTTAAAAATATACCTCAAGACATTCCTGCTGTTAAATATATTATACTCCTACCCTTATTTTTTGTTTCCTTTTATAATAATACCCTTACAACAATATTTTTGTTGATACTAATGAAAGGAAAAAAAAAAAAAGATAATTTATCAACATAGTCTTAAAAGTAACATAAAAGTTTGTCCAATTTTTTATGTTATTATTTTACTTTTAAGATTAATTTGTAACATTATTTTCTATAAAATAATTATTAGTAAGATTATTGCAAGCATGTTAAACATTATTCTAAGTTGGCTTATATTAATTTATTTATAAAAAATTGTTAGTAAATTGTTACATGGGTACAAAAAATACTAGTTCTTTCATATTGATATTTAGTAGTTAATTTACTAATAATAATTATTGGTTGATTTGCCAAAATTAACTTTTGTAAGGATAAAGTAATTAATGTTAAGAATATTGTTGTAAGAATATTATTGCAAAAACAAAAAAAAAAGGTAACAATACAACATACTTTAAGTGTAAGGATATTTTAATGAAGAATTTAAAATATAAAAATTAAACAAGTACTTAATTAAGTAAAAGAATGTAGGGATTAAACAAGTATTTACAAAAAAAAAAATATGGTTGTGGGTTTAAATTCACACTCTGCGGAGATTCTCCTTTTCATTATGATCATGATTTTAGTTCTGACGAAAATCATGTGGCTAATGCTTACTTTTTGTCTGAGCCCGAAGGTACTGAGGGGCTTGAGCTTACCTTTACTTTGGTCACTAGTCATAAGTATCACAAGAGGCATTCTCTCCATTAGCTTTTCCTTCGTGATAATTTTTTGTTGAGCTATGTGCTTATTTATTTCTTTTGGGCTGTTGCATTCTTCTATTTTATGTTGCTTTTATTTGTTTTATTATTTTTTAGCTTAGAGGTATTTGTTCATGTCCCCTCTAGATGTATTTTCATTTCTTTTTATTAATCTACAGGTAAAGATATCTTGTCTAACCCCAAGTGAGTAGTGTGTCAAATCTAGGTAATATGATTAATCATTTTAATATTTAAACTTGAAGTATGTTGCTGGAATAATTATTATTTTTCTTCTAATTCAGTAATCATTATATAGGTATTTTTTGGATGTATAGATAAAATGCCATATAATAAAGAATATAATGAATTTTACACCTGAAAATTAAAATAAAAAGAATTAAATTACTAGAATTGGAAGGACATATAAGCCATAAAACCTCAGAGAGTGAATTTTCGTTGTAAGCTTGAATTGATCAAATTAAATTGTATATCAGTTAATAGATCTTAAACATAAATGGAAGGAATTTTCTTTTATCTTCAGATATATTTGGTAAGAACTAACATGAGCTTTAAGTAATTATTGTCGAAACAACTTCAAATACATTCAAAATGGAAAAGAAATACCATGTAAATGAAGAAACATCATCTCACTACATATAAATTAGAGATGCAAAAAAAATGTGGGTGAAAGAAAATACAAAATCCTTTTGCACCAGATTGAGTTATACTAAAACACAACTCATTTACCACCCAAGAGTGACATGTGCTAAATTGATTGAAATTTTTTGTCAAGACTATAAAATAATTTTTCCCTATTTTAATGTGTGATTAAAATTTATTGGCCATATATTATCTATAAACCATAAATTAATCCCATATGGACTCAACCTGCATATCATAATTTCCCCACTCACAAACTTCATCAATACCGTCGTACAAAAGCATTTGCTCCGGCGACCAAAACGTTCCGGCGGCCAATTCCATCCACATCTTCGGCGAATCCAACGGCGACTCATTGATAGCCTGGATTTGACTCGGCGAGAGTCCAATCCTAACGGGACCCAGACTACAGTTCTCAGCAATCGGTTTCCTGAAACTCAATGCTGCTTCCTGAGCTGCAAGCTGAACGTCTTCAGGTTTCGAGCTGGCTGGCCTCGGGAGAGTGTCCGCGAGCTCGGGGAAGTTGAGATGGGCCCCACTTCGTCCCCGGAAGTGCAATGCAGCCACGTCGTAGGCCGCGGCGGCCATCTCGGGGGTCTCGTAGCTCCCGAGCCAGATTCTCGTTTTGGTTCCCGGCTGCCGAATTTCGGACACCCACTTGCCCCATTTTCTCATTCGGACGCCTCTGAAAGCCGATTGCTTGGTGACGACTTGATTAGTTTCCATGGAGTCGTGTAATGTGTACTTTGTGTTGTAATCAGAAGTGCTTTTGGACTTCGAGGGGGCTTTGAGATTTGATGACTATTTATAGAGGTGGATGTGGTGTAAGCAAAAGTGCTTCTTTGTGAATAAGTCGATCGTGGTTGGAAGTGAAGTGAGCTTCGTAGTAAGTACGTTTGTGCGAGCATGCTGGCATTGCGTGCATGTGTGTATGCACATTATTTTTTTAGGTTTTAAATGATGCAATCACATCATCACGTCCCACGTTTTGTTACATACTAGAATAATTCAATTACTGTAGTATAGTCCTCGAACAAATTCGTAGGAAATTCTGTACGAACTGGGCACGGTTAAAACGATGCCGTTTTGACCGCTCCAGTCACCATTTTGAATAATTTTTCGGACAGTACGGATTTTTTTTAAAAAAAAATTAATAGTGAGCGAAGTTGATCTCTGTCGCTCAGAAATATTTGCAAAGTATGTAATACTTTTCTATGGAATTAAGCATTAAATTGATAGATAGCGTCGTATACGCACATATTTTTATTACTAATAAGTGTAGCAAAATAGTTGGGGATCCCATACTCAAAGGCTGTATCATAATACAGCTTAATAATACAAGAAAAGTACCCTCACATACTTTTCTTCCACTGATGATGTAAAATTGTAAATAGAATTCATTATTTTTTTAATTATTAAAAAATTAATATAAAGCAATAATTGTGCCCAATTGCCCATATTCTATTGGATGTTGATTGATAAGGGCACAAGGCTTTCTGTTCATAAACGCGGAATACCGACATGTGCCGGTAAGCAGTGGACTCGGTCTCCTGGTCCTGTTCTTTTTCAACTTAGTATTTTGCACGGACCCCATTCCAGAGATTACAAGTATAATTTTTAATTAGCCGCATCAATTTTTTAGTGTTATTGCTTATTCCCCCAAAAGGTTTCCTATTCAACCCTAAAATATAATTTATAATTTGGTTTTTTTACTGAATAAGTACCATCGATTCGTTGATCTTAATAGACAATATTAGTTATGTCATCATATATTTGTTGTTATTTAAAAATTGTCAATAGGTCTAAGGAGATTGTCGGTTTTTTCTTACCGTAGTTAATATTTAACATTTATCTCCATATTGTTTTCATAATTCTCCATAACTTTTTTTAACCATAATTTCATAATATTACCTTTATCTGAAATACAATTTTAGTCATATATATAATAAGTTAAGTAAACCATATAAATTGAAACTAAAATAAAAAATTTAGATAATAAAAATAAGAAATAAAGTTTTTAGTGTGAATAAAAAAATAACAATAACATATTTTTCATGTACATTTGTTTATTTTTAAATTTTTTATGATAAATATATATTTTATATTACTAAGATTGAACATTAATCAAATGATCCATTTATCCCTATTTTCTTTTCAATTTTTTTGTGGTAAGGAAGTTATTGGATATTATGAAAATGGTAGGAGACAACTGGTATTTATTGATTTCAGTAGGGGGAAAGGTAGCAATCTCCCCTAGGCCCGAAGGCCTGGTTCAACCTCAAGGCATTGTTTTTCACGACGGACCCAAGCTACTATGTTAAGGCAATCACTATGGGTTGTGATTTGGATGTTACAAATATATTCTAGTAACTCCCAAGACATTGAACGTTTAGATAAACTCACTTGGTTGACATTAGCTTATAAGCGAATGCGTGTGGAATAGGTTAATGGAGAACCAACAAGCTTAAAAGGCACAAATCCATATAAGACTTAACGCGTACGCATTATTTTCACTACAAGATCATCCAATACTTGGGCAAGTTACAGGTAAATTAGGAAAATCTTTTAGAATATCTCTTGCAAACTCGAATTACATCCAAACGCTAGATTTGGATTCAATGCTTAGCTGATATTTTTGTTAGCCTTTTAGAAAGATACAATTGGTAGTTATTAGATAAGAATATAAAACTAATTAAATTTTATTGTATATTGCTATACATACACATGTGGTAGAAGATTATCAAGAGTTGATCACATATTAGCTCATCATTAGATTTGAATCCTCAAGCACTCAACCTACCTCTACTAGGTAGATAGGTTGACGACTAAGCAATAGTAATTCAACCTTTTCAAGAACATAAATCCTGTCTATTACAAAAAGTGATTCTTTACCCACATTATAGAAGGGAAAAAAATCACAATTACAACCTTAAATCCCTACCTTATAGCATTAGGATTGGGGGAATCTTATAATGACCCAATTTCATAACTTAAAAGGCTAGGGTTTATCTAAAGATTGTAAAAAAGGAGACCTCTATTACCATTAGGCATCTGTCATTCATCCATCAACTTTTTCATATTGATTATCTCAAAAAAAAAAAAAAAACCATTAAAACAACAATCTTTGTAACCATTCTTCTTCTTTTTTTTTCCAATCTAAAATATATAATCTCCATTCCTCGTTTCGATTCCTTTGCCCATAAGAAAATTGAACCAACAGACATTATCATTCTACCATCAACACAACCAATTCCCTATCCAAGAACAAACCCTAATTCTTGATTAGACATCCAAAAACCCTAAAAATCATACCTTAAACCCCAAGAAAAATGCTATTGTAGCTTGCTTTACACACTAAAGTCTTTTTAAATTGCAATTCACTCAAAAAAAACCATCCTCTAAACACCACAATTACAGTTTTTGGAGCAACTTTGCTTTAGATTCAATCTTTAGGATCAATTTCGTCAATTTATCTTCACATGCTTACCACTATATCAAACCCTAGGACATCACCTATACCCAACGATTCTCTATTATTTGCTATCCTACTATGCTTATACACTATTATTTATAGCAAGATCTATTACTGTTTGAGCTCATGTTCTACGTTCCACAGAGTCAACATCGATCAAAATTATAACATGAGTTTTTCTAGGTCATTCTAGATACGTTTGTGGGCCTTGCATCCAAATACACATATCAGGTGCGATTGCAAATCATTATCATTTCCAAGTCTAAAATAAATCTGATGCAATCGTATACCAACCAAAAAGAATGTATCCACACACAGCAATGTGAAAATCCCACCATAACAATATTTTTATATACAAAAATTTAGATTAATTATAAGGGAGATTATCAATTTTTCCTACTGAAATTAATATATAGCACATATCCCCTTACAGTTTTTAAAATATCCAAAAACCCCTTTTGATATAAAAACATTAAAGGAAAAGAGAGGTAAATGGTTCATTTGCTTGATAATTTATTGTGAGAATATAAAACATATATCTATGATAAGGAAAATATTATGCAAAATATAAAAAAATAAGACAAATGTCTTATTATTAATTTTTTATTCACATCAAGACATCTTTTTTCTTATTTTTAGTAATTAATTTTTTTATTTTAATTTTCATTGATATGATTTATTGAATTTATAATAAATATGAATGAAAATATATTTAAAAATAAGGCTAGTTTTGTGAAATTATGCTGTTAGGATTTATTAGCTATTATGAAAATATTAAAAAAATAAGTGGTATATATTGATTTTAGTATGGAAACTAACAATCATCTTGATTATAATTTTAGTCACGATTTGGACCTTCAATTCGTTTCAACTCATAAGAAATTAGTTTTTTTTTTAATTTGTAATTGTTATGCTAAAGTTTAAATATTTAGATTATATGTGATATCTCTACTACGTTTATTGTGGGATTGCACACCGGCCAAGAAAGTTTTGAGTAGGTATTCATGAATTTATTAATTACTTTTTAGCATATGGGTAAGAAATTTGCAGTTCAAAAACAAATTTAAAATATGTAGATATTGTTAAGACGTGTAAGAAAATAATTTGAACTAGAAATCCAATGTGCTAAATGCCCTAACAAAGTATGTCATATAAAATGTCTTTTTTTACTTTGCGAATTTCAACATTTTTGTTTTTTATCATTAGGAAGATAAACACTTGTGATTACATTTTGTCTCATTAGGACAATCTACAATCCGATAATCGCGATCATAATAGTTTTTGGGCGGCTTATAGGTGAGGATGGCAATTTTTTCTGTTGGAGGATCCCATCCCTTTTGGAATGAGATTGAGACATATTTTTATCCCAAAAAAATAAAAAGGCCAAAAGTGGAACATTTTTTTATCCCACTTGCATAAACATGACAGAACTAGGATTGGCAAATCCCATACCCATCACATCCCATTGTCAACTCTGTTGGTTTGGTTTATTGTTATATTATTGAAGTATTGGATGTTTTAACATGGCTAAAGTTAGTTACTGTTCAAAAATTATATTGAACATGTATGTAGTCAAATATAAAACTATTATTTGATTACTCTACTTTATATTTCTTCAAGATTTTTGCTATATTGAATTATGATGATCCTTAAAGAAAAAAGTTAGAATTTATTTATTTACATTTGGGACTGTTCAGGATAATGGAATGAGATAAAATATTTAATAGGACGGGACTAGGATAAATTTTTGTCCCAGAAAAATAAAAGGATGGGAATGAGATATTTTTTATTTATCCCATTTCCATATACGGGACGAGACTGAAATTGACAAATCATGTCCTATCTGGTCTCATTGCCAATCCTACTTATAGGGCTTATTTAGAGGTATTGTGCGGAGATTCAAAGTTATTTTGAGAAGTTAAAAATTAATTATGCTTTGGTAAATTTTTTGAAATTATTTTTAATAAAATTACTTCATCTGACAATATAAAAGGAATAACTTTTCAAAATCCTAATTTTAATAATTAGTTTATCCTTTAGTATAATTCCACACACATATTTTCATTTGTTACATAAACCTAAAAATATTTTTATTCAAGTAGAAAATAAAATCACTAACTTTAAGAATAATTTTTTTAACTATAAATTATTTTGAGTTAATAAATAAAAGAAACAAAATTAATAAAGTACAAAATTTGTCAATTTTTTTAGTTAACCAAAATACTATATATATGTTGTAGTTTATGTATAAGTAAATTTCATTCAACGTTATATTCCTTCTAGTTGTTTCCATTTTTATTGCATTTTAGTAGTAAGATTTGTCAATTTTTAGTAGTAAGATTTGCATTTTAGTAGTAAGATTCAAGTAGAAAATAAAATCACTAACTTTAAGAATAATTTTTTTTAACTATAAATTATTTTGAGTTAATAAATAAAAGAAACAAAATTAATAAAGTACAAAATTTGTCAATTTTTTTAGTTAACCAAAATACTATATATATGTTGTAGTTTATGTATAAGTAAATTTCATTCAACATTATATTCCTTCTAGTTGTTTCCATTTTTATTGCATTTTAGTAGTAAGATTTGCCCAATGTATGTATATATACATGCCTAAAGAAAGGGATGTTCGTAATATCTTGTCAAAAATGAATACATCATGTAAATAAAAATGATACAAAAACTAATAGGAATGTGCTTGAAAAATGAAAATTTCCTAAACTATAAGGCTCTAAACGATCGACTAGTTTGTTTAATCCTCGAGCCGCCCTATGCCAACCCACATTAGCCGACACATGAAAAAAATTAAAACAATTACAACCATTAATTAATTATTTTTTTAACCATTAACGCTCACTTGATTATAAGTGTTCAAAAATGACATTATTTTTTTACCCATAACAAACCAAAATAAATAATTATAATCCCAAAAGAAAATCATGTGGTTGGTCTAGAAGACTCAAGAAATATGACATTTCACTGTTTTGGTCAAACTGAGAGAAGATTTAGTAGAAACAGCCATCCATCTAGCTGGATCAAGCTAATGCGTACAAAGCAAAACAAGCTTCAAGTACGAAAAGTAGTTGTGCCCTCCATTCATTTCATGGCACACTTTCTAAATCAGCTTTGAATTTATTTTTAACTTTTCAGATTTATAGCACCGCCTGCCAGCCAAGCCAGCTGCCGTGGCACACCGTACAGGCCTACACACGTACGGTCACCGGCGGCAGCCGGTTGACTACGGTATCTCTTCCGCCTGTACTTAAAAAGTCATACACACGTACCCACGACCCATACCTACTGTATTAATTTATAATATTTTGTTCATTTTTGTCAAACAGTCAAAGTTGTTAGAAAGTTATGTCATTATGTATAGATTAATGTGGCATTACAACTACAGTACAATCGATTGGATTTACAAAATACTATTTCAACGTATGATTTATTTTTATAATATTTTATGTTGTGCTACATCAGTTTGCATAAATGTTTGTACAATGTAACTAATTTTTTGTCCTAACACAACTCATATTTAAATTAATAATAATAAAATCCTTCTCTAGTGTCAGTATTTTTTAAAATGCGGATTTGAGATTTCACAGAGACTTTTAAGATGTTTCAAAATGATTTTTCAACATCTTATAATATTGTAAAAATCTTTAACAACGTTGTGAAACCCTGAATCTATATTTTAAAAAATGAGGACTCTTAACACCTGAAAATAATTAAATAATGATATATTTATAAGGTTTTGTACTCAATTTCTTATACAATCTCATATGACAGCTTATATGGTATGAAGAAATTTATTAAAAAATAATAGCAGTTACTGGAAATAATCATGGACACCTTGTAATTATTTCAACCAATCGATCCTTACATACTATATATGTAATTGTAAGCCATCACTTTTAAAAATTGTATAATTAAATTGGCACAACGGATTGTAGATATATCTAGGTCAGGGCCCATCAAGCTCCGAAATATTTAAATTTATAATGGTAAATCTTATTCACACGCATTTGTTTTAGCATATTTTAACTGGGGGAGAGATATCAGGCAATATTACAAATCCAAACTTGTGGGGTCTGAGAACATAGGCCCAACCAACTTCAGATCACTCGGCTTAGACACAGCTTGTGTGATCCTTTGACACACCTCCAACTGTGTAAGTACAAATCATACAGTATGATTATATAACCAATACATTATGGTGATTACACTCTCTGGCTAGTGGTTAGATAATTAGTTGCAACATCAGCCAGCAATTTGAGAAGGGCAATGAAAATTTTAAAAGTGTAACTAATACCTAATGAAGTGTAACGAAAATTCTGAAAATATATTAATTTTGGTATTTCTAAGGTACCTAGGTAGTTTTAAGGTAGCATTTCACGAGAAAATAAAATAATGCTTGATTACACACTTTGCATATCATAGATAGTTGCTATTACAATTTAATATTAGTCATCAATCTCATATTTCCACTACACACACTTGGTTATGTTGTGCATTTTTCCATTTTACCTTCCATAATCCACAAAGATGGACCTCAAAGTGCTTTAGACATTAAATTTATGTTAGATTTAATTAAACTTTAATTATTAGATGTATTGAACTCTTAACAATTGATTTTTTTTAACACACATTTTGTGGATTTTCATGTTGACGAAACAATCTAAGGAAAGAAAAATATATCTTGAAGTAAGGTTTGCATCTTGTTAGAAAATTTTAGTAACCCTCATCTAATTCTTTAAATCAATCATCGAGAATGATAAAGACGCAAACTATTTATGCATGTCGTTTATGTGAATTACGAGGACAACATGTTGTCTCTCTATTTACTTTCTGGATGGTATGTCATTTGTTGACAAAATGATAAACAACAATATCATCCAATAAAAGTGTGCCAACTAAAATATTTTTAATAGTATTATTATTGTTATTTTTATTATCATTATTATTAGTAGTAATAATAATAATAATACTAAAGACAATAATTAACTAAGGGTGTGTTTGAAACATACTATTATGTTGTATTATATTACTGTTCACATTAATTTATTGCTTACCTATATTTTGAAGTTTTGGAAGTTGGATAGTGGTGCAATATTATTTTCATTATTATTGTTGTTACTATTAGAATGCACCACAATGCGCTAAAATGATGCATTAGACAAACTCGAGTGCAAGTTGCACTCAGATTTATGTAATACGAGCCAACTTTTGCCTCAGTTGAGGCATTAAATATATTTTAATATTTATTATAATAAATAAATTATGAAAATAGATTATTTATGATACTATTTTATTTCATAATATTGTATTATACTATCTTATTATTCCATGTAACTATTAAAACAAACAATCTCTTACTTTTATTAAAATCATTTGACATTCATCTTTTGTAGATAATGCAGTGTTTCCTAATAAATAGGAACAATGTCATGGCATCTGACAGATAATAATAAAAGTGACATGTCATTTATAATGAAAGCATAAATGATGTGTCATCTAGAGTATGCATCGACGTATACTATTTACACATGTCGGTTGTGTGAAGATAACGATGACATGTTGTCTTCATATTTAATCAGTGGATGGAATGTCATCTGTTGACAAAACAATAAACGGCAATGGCATTCAGTACTTGTGTGCCGATTAAAATATTTTTAATATTTATTATTATTATTGTTATTGTTATTGTTGTTGTTGTTGTTATTGTCATTATTATTATTATTATTAGTATTAGTATTTATCATCATCATCATCATTATTTTAATTTTCTCATTATTATTGTTACTATTATAGTAGATAAAATCAATATTAAAGACAATAATTAAGTAAGGATGTGTTTGGTCACTTGGCCTTTGGCCTAGTGGCTAGAGGCACTCCCTCACAATTGTGAAGGTAGTAGTTTAAACCCCCACAATGCTACATTATGTTATATTATTATTCCATGTAATTCTTAAAGAAGAACAATCTCTTATTTTTGTTAATATCATTTAGAATTTAATTTTATAGATGATGCCTCGATTTCCAAGAAAAAAAGATACGTCATGGCGCCCAACCCAAAAATTCATTAATACATTCAATACATTTATAATTGATCTCGACATGTTTTTATATGTTAAAATCGTTAAAACATAAACTTATCATCAAGAATAAAAAATAAATATTTTTCTACATGTGCAACAATAATATTACTCAATCATTAATCATGTGCAACAATAATATTACTCAATCATTAATCTCTAATCTGATTTCATAGATGATTTTTCACAAAATCCATTGTTGAAAATGCATTTTACTACTGTAATCATGACAACTAGTAAAATCAATGCTAATGTTATCAATAAATAAATTAACGAATACAATTTATCTTTTTTAGTATCAACTATTTTTCTTGTTAGCCTATCAATCTCTTTCAATTTTGAAAATTTGTTATTAGAACCCACATATGTAATGTAAACATCAAATTGAATTTTAAGTGTCATAAGATTCATTGAAGAAAAATCATTTTGATAAACTCAATAAGATAAAATTATTTTTTTTTTTTTTTGTGTGAGGAGAGTTAGAGTGCAACGAATCTCAAAATAACAATTTCTTTGTGGGTTGGAATTTAAAGAAAAATACTTAATATTTTGGTTATTTTTAAATTTTAATAGGGACTTTTATGATAAATGAGACAAATATTAAATTAAATTTGTAAATTTTAAAAAGTTAGAGGGGATTGAGCCCCCGTCCTAATGCGGCACCACCTATGGCTAATGCAATGGCTAGGTTTTGGGATTTTTTTCTTTCCTTTTTTTCTTTTCTTGATGGAAATTATGGAGTTAATGGATGATAGAGGAATGATTTGTGTATAAAGTGTGGTTGGTGGAAAGCTCTGCTTGGCACAGAGAAAAGCTCTTATATTGCTTGACTCAGTACAGAAGTGACACCGAATGTTGTTTTAACGTACGCCTTAAATACATGAGAGAAGATAGCCTCAAATAGAGAAAATTTTGAATGTGTCCATCACTTTAGTGATAATTTAGGGTTAGGGTTTTAAGATTCAATAGGATGACTTGATGATGATTTGAATTCCATTTTCTCCCATATTCAAGGGTATGATTCGTATTTCGTTCTTTACATTCTTAGTGCTTTGATTTTAAATTTATATTATCATTGGCTGCTATATGAGCTGCCAATTTGTTAGAACAATTATTTACATCATTTTATTATGAACCAAGAGCGATGTGGTTAAATAAACTCCTCGTGCTTTTATAGACTCCACCAATACTTTTCTTTGAACCGTAACTCTAAATCGTACGAAACTTTGTTAGCAGCTTCAGTTGCAACAAAATACAAGAAATAATACATGTAAACTCCATATATGACCAAGCTACATAGACAACTTTTAGGTACAACAAAATTTATAGCGAGTTATATGGAAATGAGCTATTATATCGAAGACTTAAAACGTGGTCAACAATGATGCCAACATACTAATGCACTAACAATTTCACCACTAGTGATTGATTGTTGATTTTATTGCCTTGAATTGCAATTGTTCTATTTCCACTGATTTAATTATGAGAAAAGGAGGTATTTCCGATTAATTATGAGTTAATTAATTGGGTCAGTTCCACCGCCAACATTTTAGAAAATCAAGCTGTACAAATTTTCATTATAAAGTATAATGAAACAGCTTGGTTATGGTGAACCGTTGTTATATGTTGCAACTGAGGGAGAAAAAGAACCTGAAACAAATTAAAATCCCACCACCACGATTCAAATATTTAATAACGGGTCATAGAATCATGAGGAACAGAGAACAATAAACAATCATAATAATATTTCATTCCTTCATGTCAATCAATATGCTTAGCAGTACATAAAATCTATAATCCAATAAGAAAAATGAAAGAAAATCCACACGCTTCCAATACTTTAAAAACAACACCCAAACAAATGAAACAAAGATTTGTGTTCTTTGCTCCCTCTCTCCCCACGTTTCACCCACTATAACAATTCTTAATTACAAAATATCAAACGGACAAATGCTTAAATAATATTGGGACCCTCCAAAAACTTCCCCCTCTTGCACTGAACTGACAAGTGTCCTTCATTTCTGGCTCTTCTTTTCTTTTAGATGAACCATTGAATAAACCCATTAAATTCTTTAATTGACCCTTACTTAAAAAAAAAAATGAAAAATCTGCCAGTGAATGCTTGAACACGGAACACCAATCATCATTAAGTTACTGACAGAGATTAAAACTCTTGGTTAAAATAATATCACAAACACTGCTGTTATTTATTTAAAAATTCTCTAAAACGGATATTATTATTTTATTAAAATTAACAGTTATACAAAGAGTTCATTAGATAGAAAAAAAATATATATGAATTTTGATTTGTCAAACGTTAATTTTAGTTTTTCTGATGAACTCCTTGTATAAAAAATTGAATTTTTAATTACCATTAAAAATTCAGATATCCGCACTAGACAACTCGTTAATTATGTGTATCATTATATAGCTATAGTGTTGGGTTTTTATGTCTTTCTTTAAGATGAAAATTACCTAAGGGTCCCAAAGGGAGTCGCTTTGCATATCGTTCCACTCGTCACCTTCAAATTCATTTGAGAACATCATATTTTGCTCCAACATCAACTCCTCAGCCATTTGATCCATCCACATCTTCGGAGAATCCATTGTTGAATCATTGATAGCCTGAATTTGACTCGGCGAAAGCCTGACGGTAACGGGACCCAAACTGCTTCCACCAGAAGTGCTTCCACCGCCAGCTTCTTCGGAAGTACTTCCTGCAGAAGTGTTTCTAAGCCCCAGAGCTGCTTCATGAGCAGCCATCCGAATATCCTCAGCATTTGAACTAGCAGGCTTGGGGAGTGAAGTTACCAATTCCGGGAAATTTAAACGAGCTTCACGGCCCCTGAAATGTAAAGCTGCAACGTCATAAGCAGCTGCTGCCATTTCAGCTGTTTCAAAGCTTCCAAGCCAGATTCTACTTTTTGTGCCAGGCTCACGAATTTCGGACACCCATTTGCCCCATTTCCTCTTGCGAACTCCACGGTAACTCGAAGACGTGCCCCCATGAAAACTGTTGCCAGATTTTGCTTCCATGCAGTAGAATTATATATAATTTCAGGAAGTGATTTCTTGTGGAAAAATGTGCTCTTGGAAGTAGATGTGTGATCAAGTTACAAGTGTTATATAGCCTATTTATAATGGTGGATAGATTTGATCTTGCTAGAAGCAAGCTTCCAGGCAGTTGCCTAAGTGATCAGAAAGAAAAAAAAAATCAAAAAAAAAAAAAAAAGGAAGAATGATCGTGATCACTAGGTTTAAAAAGTCATTAATATTTTGTTGCAAGAATGAACCAATTAAAACGTTCCAGGTTTGTGAATTTGAGGGAAGAATTGTTGCCGAAAACAGAGAAAATGGATTTGGAAAACATTGTGTTTCCTATTTACGAACGCGGTTTCATGTTTGTATAACTATATATTTATCTGGACCCACAAATTAACATTATCCATGGCTGATTCTGAAATTTTTAACTTATTGTTGAGTTTTCACTAATTTAGTTGTTTGAAAGGAGAAAAGCCATGGCTGACTCAGAGACAAATTTAACAAAGATTTAAATATTGTCAAGGTGACGTAATCCTAGATCATAGGATCTTATATCTTTATTAAAATAAACTTCTACTGAAATCTAGGGGGAATTAATCTTAGTAAAGATATGTCAAGATTATATTTTTTTAAAGTAACTTCGACCAAGGCCCAGGACCTGGACTACTCTATTGCAATTTTAAGCCGTTTTCTTTAGTCCGTCACCTACGTTCGAATCTTAAGAAAAGATTATGGTAATAAAAAAAAATTGATTTAAACATTATCCATCTTCTATCATTTTTTTAATAAGAAAAAAGTTTAAAAAAAAATTATTTAGCTTGATATGTTGATATACAAAATTAACATCAAAAGATTTTTAAGAACCTTCTTACTCTTGTACAGAAAACTATAATCATTAATTGCAACTAATATATACTGTTCTTTTCTTTTAACCAATTTATCGATTGATGCACTGATTTGATATAATTATATCTATAGAAACTTTTTGAATCAGTCATGTGATGTGATGGTTTAGTGTAAATATCCGAGTTTAAATTAAGAAAAACCTATTTTTAAATATTTAAAAGAAAATCAATCTATATAATATTAATACATATAACAGAACTCAAGTCTTAAATCTTAAGATTGAGGTGAGAATGTGCCTACCACCTTTTTTTTTTTTTTTAATCTCACTTCTAGGGGGTTTTATTACCAAAACCATGAGAGACGCGATATTGCCAGCATTCAGAACAGCCACTAATCAAAATAAATTTTGGTTACTGATTCAAGAAAATAACTTAAAAAATGGTTGAAATAAATAAGATGATTGAATTCTTTCTTTTATAACTCATCATATACCATCATAATAGTATATTGGAAATGTTCTATAAAATATCCAACATGAACATACAAAATTTGGACTGTGTCCAACAATGCAATTATGAACTTAATCTAGCCTCTAGCTGGGCAAATTCAAATCATAAGTGAAACATAGGGTTAACAAGAGGCAATCCTAACTTCCAGAAGCCATTTTTAAAAATTTTATGACCAGAAAAGCCGTTTTAATATTTAGAGTGACAGAGTATTAAATTTGTCTAGAGGCAGGTCCTCATAGACCCTTGGTCCTTGTAGACCCTTGACCTAAAAAGATTCAGTATTGAAAATTAATTTAGAGAGATAGAGTTTCTTCAAGTACAAAATTTAGTTTGATCAGGGTAATGATTTTTGGGAAGATGATCTTGCCACCATGTGCCCACTATATAGTGAACATCTGAACAGGAGACAAAATTTTACAACTTATTATAGATAATATTAAAGTTGTAAACTAGATATTTCCATTTAATATTATCACTCATTATAAGGGGAGTATTTTCACTTACTAAATTATTACTCAGAATTTTGTTTAAAGTAATATGCCAGAATGTATATAAGGTATATTCTTCTTTAAATGGTAAGTAGGGGTAAATCACGTTCTTTTTTTCCTCATTTCTATGATCCGATCTTTGTTTTTTAATCACTTCAAATATTAAAGTTCTCTAAATCTTTGCTTCAAACACTGCCTTATTATTATTATTATTATTAGGCAATCCCTATCTTACATGCATGTAAGATACATCCCCCTCATATGAATAGTGTGTAGATCCATATCTTACATTATTATTATTATTATTATTATTATTATTATTATTATTATTATTATTATTGTTATTATTATTATCTACTGTCTAGAAATAGAACATCTTATCCTACAATTAGCTTGTACCTACCACCCAAAAGCAAATCTAAAAGAAGATGATCTTGCCACCATGTGCCCACTATATAGTGAACATCTGAATATGAGACAAAATTTTACAACTTATTATAGATAATATTAAAGTTGTAAACTAGATATTACCACTTAATATTATCACTCATTATAAGGGGAGTATTTTCACTTACTAAATTATTACTCAGAATTTTTTTTAAAGTAATATGTCAGAATGTATATATGGTATATTCTTCTTTAAATGGTAAGTAGGGGTAAATCACGTTCTTTTTTTTTCTCATTTCTATGATTCGATCTTTTTTTTTTTTAATCACTTCAAATATTAAAGTTCTCTAAATCTTTACTTCAAACACTGCCGTATTATTATTATTATTATTATTATTATTATTATTATTATTATTATTATTATTATTATTATTATTATTATTATTATTATTATCATCATCATCTACTGTCTAGAAATAGAACATCTTATCCTACAATCAGCTTGTACCTACCACCCAAAAGCAAATCCAAAAGAAGAATTTTTTCTTCCACCGTCGGCAAGACTAAAGAATCACCTTAATGACTATTTTTGATTGGATCAATAAAGTCCTCAATTCCCATTGAGTAAGATACGAGTTCTTGATTCAACTTTTATCCTTTGAATTTCAATACTGACATTCTTAGTGGGGATCTGACAGGATTGTACTTGAATTGGACCTATTTATAGAACAATTCGAATAATTGCGCCAAAAAAAGGTATGTATTGTTAAAAATTATTGTGAGAAGTTTTACTCCCAAACAAGAGTATTAAATTTCTAGATATAATTATAACATAAATTGTTTTGTAGTGGTTTAAATATTATTGGAACTTTTTTTAATTGCAAGTCCTAGTTATCCTCAAGAATTTAATAGACTGCTTTTAAAGAATCAATTAATGCAATACGCATAAAAATAAATGATTGGTGACACATTGAGACATAAATTAAGGTATTTTTTTTTAATCTGAATAGATTTGAATTAGTTTGAATTCTGAATAGAGATGAATATCTAAATTTAAATGATATGTTTGGTTTTTTCTCTGAATTACTAAAAATAAGTATTAAATTGTTTATTTTTAAATTTAAAATAAATCAAAAAATTAATATTTTTACACGTGTGCCCTTATAAATTATAAATGTTAAATAAACAACAAACATCTTAAAGACTATAAATAAGATAATATATTATCGTAATATAATTATGTTCGATCGAACCCAACCCCTTAATATTCTAAATTAGTATATGCAAATCAATTTATTGTTGTTTATGATGTTTTATTTGAAAAATGGTCATAAAAAATTATAAAGAATACAAAATGATAAAAATAATAATAGTCTTACCATGGTATTATTGCAAGCTACAAAGATGAGTGATAATGCTAATTATTTAATTTTATTTAGATAAGTATAAAAATTAATTAATTAGATAGGGATGTTTTAGAGAATATATTTTAATGACACCATTCAAACTTTTTAGATTAAGCAAAAAGTTAAAAAAATTGACTAAGAGTGCGTTTGGGATTGAGGTGCTGTAGCTTTTAAGCTACAGCTGCTGTGAAAAAAAAGCTGTAATTATGAAATATAAATTAATAATATATAGTAAATATAAATTTTAAATAATAATTTTATCAAAATTATTAAAGATATAATAAATTTTATATTATACAAGTGAAAAATTATATCAACATAGCTTAAAAACTACAGCAGCTAGTGTTTAAAACTTTAGTCTTTTAAACTTTCAATCCCAAACGCACCCTAAATAACTTAATGACTAAAGATTTACAAAAATTGACTTAATGAATTTGGGTAGTTGTTCCATTATGGAAGCTGAGTTGTGGGGATTGTACCAAGGTTTAAAAATAGCTTGGGAGCATGGTTTTCGCTTCCTGCAAGTTGAGGTGGATAATTTGGGGATCACGCAACTCCTGAATACCTCCGAAGCAAACCGCAGTGGTATTTCATCTTTGTTATGGGGCATCAAAAATTTACTTAACAAAGATTGGCAGCTATCAATGAAGCATGTGTATAGAGAGGTGAATTTTGCTGCCGACTTCCTTGCCGGAATGGCTCTCAATCTCCCACTTGGGTGCCATATTTTTCATTCTCCTCCCATAGGCGTGCATTATTGTTTGTTCAATGATGGACTAGGGACTGCTTTTTCTCGTTTTGTTTAGCCTAGCTACGATCTAGGCTCCCCTTGTACAAAAAAAAAAAAAAAAAAAGATTTTCATTAAGTTAAAAAAAAAAACTTAATAAGTTAACTGATTGAAATTAAACTAATTAAGTCATTAAGTCAAAAAAAAAAAAAAAAACAGCCCCTAAGTATCTTAAACGAGCAACCATTGTATTATTCATTATTTTAAGGGTAAAAACCTATTTAGTCCTTATATTTTAATATTAGTTTAAATTATTTTTTACTTTTACAATATTATCCTTTTATAATAATTTTTTTATTTGGACATTAATAAAAAGAAAATAATTATATTACCAATTTAACCCTAAAAAGTTATATTAATTTTTAATTGAAAAAAATTAAATTGTCAAAAATTGTATGCAAACTACCAAGTATGCAAATGGTGCTTGCAAAAAAATTAATATATTTTTTTTTATTTTTAGGATTAAATTAGTAATTTAATAGTTTTCTTTTTATTAATGTTCAAAAAAAATTTATAAAAGGGTAATATTGTAAAAGTAAGCCAAAGGAAATAAAAAGTAACAGTATGAGTATCAATACTTTAACGGCATAGATGTTTCGATGTATTTTTAAAAATAAAGGAACTAAATGGACATTAATCTTAAAATATAATGACTAAATGAGCTTTTACCCATTATTTTAACCTTTGAAAATAAACATGCCATAAAATTTAACTTTAAAGATTAAACTGCTCTAAAGGGAAAATAACACTCGAGTCTCAAATATTCTTACTTTTACCACCAAGGACCCTAGTTATATTTAGTCACCCATTATATTCCTTGCATTATAATTATTTTCAAATTTTACCGTAGAAGGATAAATGTGATTTCTTCATCTACAATACACTTCCTAGCTTTTAACATAAATATGAAAAAATCTATACTAAATTTCAACTTTAAAGATTATAATAATTTACATCCACTAAGTTTTTCTTAAGAGTAATGATATAGTCACAAATTATTGTACAAATTGATGTGGCATGATAAAATTGTTTGAATTAAATATCTCTTGGCCCACATTATTTATTTTCATTCAACCAATAAATTAATGTCATATCAATTTATACAATATAAGTTTGTACAAAAGTTTGTGACTGTATCATCACACTTTTCTTAAATGAGAGTAGTATTCTCCTTAAAATGAGAGCAAATTTCTTCTTACCATAATAGTAGTAATTTAGGTTGTGTCATAACAAAAATAATGTTAACTAATATGAATAACTTTATGATCGTAAAATATCAATAGTTTTGTAATTTTTAATTATAATTAATAATTAATAATATGCCATATTTTACTTGAACCAACCATAGTGGTGCATTTTTAACTAGTTACGCATACCTATGATGTGACAATCAATTTTCTCTCTTCCCATCATTGGTAGCTAGCTAGAAGCTATTATTAGAACTCTTTTTCCTTCATGTACGTGTGATTCACTAAATCAAGATAATTTTATAAAATTATTTAATTCACCACACGCTTGTGCCGTGATGTATAATTATATTATTGTCTAAACATCAATCAAAAGTCACGTTTACTATCATATATTTATTTGAATTTAGGGAGATTCACACTTCTCTTTTTATGGTTCTCAACTTTAAACAAATTACCTCTTACAATTTTCATAATATTCGTTTGCTTTTCAATGTTAAGTCTTTTTACTGAAAACTCATCTTAGTCATTTTTTTTATCCCTTTATTAAAGTTTTGACGACAATGAAATAAGATAATATTATGAATATTATAGGAAAGTAAGAGATACAAACCCGAAAATTGGTAAAATGTCAATCTTCCTTTAAATTATTTGTTATTCTTTTATAAAACATGTTCAGATACAGAAATTATATAGTTCGAACATCAATAATAATTAGGAAATATTCTAAGATTATTGTTTTTAGCAATATAAAAAGAACATACTAATTAACTAATCATTGTAAATTGTTCCCAATTAATATGTCTAACTCTTATAGATTTTGGATGCATTTTGAATCTTAGAAGTTGATAATTAAAAACTTAAGATTACAATCCCAAACATACTGTACATTGTATTTTGAAGCATATCACCCCCCCCCCCCCCAAAAAAAGCTCACTTATTTTTGGAAAGAAGAAATATAAGTATAACACAAAAGCAAAATAAAGAACTTTATTCTATTTTAAGTATATACAATTTACCATCTATTATTTTCATAATACTCTTAAAGCTCCTTAGCAGAAAAAAAATTAAAGGAAAAGAGGGCTAAATAGGTTAATTGCTCAATAATTTATATTGGGAATAATATATATATAAGAATATATATTTTTAAATAACAAAAAATAAAAGAAAAATATCTTATTATTAATTTTTTATTCATAGTTAAATATATTTATTAATTTTGATAATTAATTTTTTTTATTTCAGTTTCTACTTATATAATTTTATTTAATTTATAATAAATATGAATAAAAGTCTATTAGAAAATAAAGGTCTATAAAATTTGCTGTTGGAGGGAGGGGATTTAATGAATATTATAAAAATAGTAAGAACGTCAATATTATATATTAACTTTAGTAGGGAGAAAACTGATAATCACGTTAAAAAAATGACAAAATTTTCATTTTTAACATATACATCATAACAGAGATTCTTGATTTCAAAATTATAAAGTATCTTTCCAAGTTCCATTCAATCAAACAGTTCTTTCTTCATAAAGTCTAATCTACCTAGGGGAAAAAAAAAAAGGTACAGATTCTAAAATATCCAGAGCCACCAAAAATATTAAATGGGGGCTTGTAGTTTTGTAAAAGGATTAGTAATTATTTAGAATTAGTGGTCACAACACTACTCGATTAAATGTAAATGTTGGCCTTATTTGGCTCCAACTCAAATCCACATGTTGGCTTATAGAGTAATGAAAACAGCTGGATCTTTGAAGGCTACAACTTTCGTTAAAAAAAAAGAAAAAGAAATTGTGTAATATTTCAACAACAACAACAACATCAATGTTGTCTTCAGTGGTTGAATGGTAAGAGCATGATTAATTGAATGGAATTTCAGTGTCTTTGTATTTATTCTTAGGATAATTATATTGCGCACACTTTAGCTAATACGGGTAGTATTTGTTCTTTTTATACTTATTAGAATATACCATCTGCTTTCTTGCGTAAAATTCTATGTGAGGACTACTGGGGTTTCCCCAAATACAAATTTTCATGACGTAGTGTTTTCTTTTAATAAAATTCCTCACCATTCATGAAAAGGAAAAGTAAAAAATAAAAAATAAAAAATCATTACATCATCGTTGAGCCAAGCTAGCATATACACAAGTCACATATGCTATAATTTCTTTGATTTTCCGTTATTAGTCTTAAATTTTTCGTCAATTCGATGTATAAATCTTAAATTTTTGGTTACATAACCCATTAATTGGTATCTGTAATAGTGGTTCAACTGTATCGTACTCAAGGCATCGTTAAATAGTTGGAAAAAGTCAAGGAAAAAAAAATGGTCATTGATAGTGTCTAAACTGTAGATTACAGTACACTACAATTCTGTAATAGAAAATTTTAGAACTTGTAACCGAAACCATAAAGTCGATCTCATGGAGAATCATTTTGAAATTTGGTGATTTTTCTCTGCTAGCTGCATACAAATACTTATACGGTTTCCGCGTTAATCAATTCTTTTTATTTTAATTTGACTCGTATGGAGAAGTCATTGTCTCCCCACTCTTTCTTGTTTCCTTTTGTGGTCATTTTCTAACATTTTCTTGCTTCGTAAGTCCAATTCCATGTGTTCAAATCGAAAATGTTTTGTCATACAAAATTTGTTTGTTTCTCTTTCAATTTTTAGGATATTTTTATGTGTGAAAAAGATTCTTGAATCTTTCTTATTTTTTAAAAATCTGTCTTTCGACACTGAAAATTATAATGATCAACACTTATTATAACTCTTGATCTAACACTACCGTCATTTTAGATAATCTTCTGTGAACAATATTTAAATTTAATGACCAAACTAAACTCAATTACTTTTAAGTCATCATGATTGTCGTTCAATGAATGAAGGAAAAAAACCTTTTGTCCACCGACAGTAATGCTTCCTAGCTTTAATAAATGTAACACTATGTACATTAACGGAAAAAAACAGTATAATCTTTGGTAGGGTATGGACATCACAGCATTAATTATCGTAATCTATTATAGAATATTCTATAGTAAGGTGCAATTTATTCACCTATTACTACTCGTACCATATTGTGTTGAGCTCTTGACGATAAATAATTTTTTATTAGTCACAATATATAATCATTAATCTAAATATGGACAATTATATAATTTAAGAGAAATTTTAAAAAACATCATAGGTACTATATAATATAGGTCATACATGCATTAATTAGTTAAATTATCTCTGATATATTTTATAATTTCTCATAATTTAGAGTTCTATCGAGATCAAATCTTAAATCTACGATACATTGTTACAATTCTCACATTCAATACAAATACTAAATCAAAACCGTCATGGGATCTTTTGTTTTAGTATACAACTACGGGAAAACGTGTCAAAATCCCACTTCTTAGGAAAGGGGAACTAATAAGGGAATTGAATCTAATCAATGCATTATTATTATTAAAACTCTAATGGGATTAAAATAATTGGAACAACAATCTCAATTCAAGGGAAACAGCTGCAAGGCACATTCAAAGAAGTAGGTTGATTGAATAAGTGAATGAACGAAAGAATCCTTACATTGACTAAATCGATTAATTAATTACTAGGAACCTAATAAGCTTTATAAGACGACATCATGGATCTTTTGACTCAATTAAAAAAATAATTATCTATTTACAAATGTTCGTGTCAAAAATCTTTTGGATTTTGTGGGCCAACACTGTTGCAAATGCCGGTGCTTTTATCATATTTTCCCCCTTTTTGACTTCAGGTTTAGAAAAATAATTGACTCGTATTTGGTTATCTACTTGGGCGTCTCTTTGTTACCAAAATTTTTTCTAGCACATACGGTTACAAAATTTGGAACGAGGTATGATGAAAGGCGCCGGGATTGTTATTTGAGAAAATCACTCTGATATTTGTCGAAGATTGATTGTGCCTTCAGTAACGCTATCAGAATTTAAAGAAGAGAAAAAAGTGCTAAGAATCTGGGGAATTGAACTCTCAATAGTTCAAAGGGGAGGAGAGCGGAAAGGAATGGGCCCATTGAGTCAATTCGTTCAGATTTTGTTAATGATTCGAAGTTCAATTTGACTTTTTTGGAGCTTGGTTTCCCTCCCCTGTTGTTGGGGTAATGCTAATCCAATCTCTGAGTCTCTTGTTTCAACGTCCTTTATGTTAGAACTCATGTTGGATTAAGAGTTCGGCTCGGCGAGGCTTTCTTATGCGAGCTTAAAGGGCCTGATGGGCTACTGTACGTGTAGCCATTGGGCCTTGGAGCCTAATGGGTACTTTTGGGCCACAGGTTTAAAGAAAATCAGGGTATTACATGTCTTTAAAGAAAAGTTACCCCCCCCTTACTTGAAATTACTTAAATAATCAAAGAGAAATTGATTCATTTCTGAATTTGAATGTAAATTCAATTATATACCTAAATAAATTATTCTTCTAACAAATTTTTACACTCCCATGTCATAATTTGTATTTGTATTTTAAATTTTAATTTATTTTTTGAGAACATTATAAGAGTTCAGAGTTATGGAGATAGAAATTATGTAATAAGTAAAAACAATTTAAGACTTGTATGTAGTTTAAAATTAAAAATTTATGGGAAGATGATTAATTTTAATATATGGGTTTGTTTTTCACAAATTAAACTGGAGATATTCTAGGAACAAAATTCAAAAGGAGTGTTATAATGAAATTTATTAAAAGCTCTACCCTAAAGCAAATTTAAATACTAATTACATTCAATAATTTGAATAAAAAAATTGTACTATACAAAACTGTAATTCCAGCTAGCAGTGCCATTACAATTTTGGAGCTAAAAAGGAGTTTAACTCTGCAAATTTGTAGCTTTCAAAAAGAAGAACAACTTAGCAAATTTGTACCTCTATAAACTACATGCAATTTTAAAGATCAATTGTTTCAATATAATTTGGTGACTGAATATCATCCCATTTGCATGGGGTAGTAATTTAGGTTAAAATGAAACCTGATATTGCGACAATGTTTTGGCCTTTCTAATTTGAATCCATTCAGCCCATCAAGGTGACCCGCCCATGTTTTATACCTCATTTATACTTGCATACGATGCGATGCCGTCATCTAGCTGCGAAAAAATGAAAACCATAGCCATTAGCCATATTCAAATGTTCATGCAGACATGTACGTCGTTTGATTCTTGAACAAATTAATGTATCAAAGAAAAAAAATGAACCAAATACTTCTCGATTGTAAAAATCTTCAAGGAGATTCATATGTTTATTACTTCTTCTGTTTAAGTTGTTACATCAGTTAAAAGTACACTTAATCCCACTATTACAAAGCCATGTTTGACTGCACAATCTTAATTTTAATGCATTCAGAATTGGCATATATTCCTATATGGGTTATAGGATTGGTCGAGAAAACGAAAAATCTTCTGATATAGACACATGCTGATTGGTTTGGACTAATCATTTTCACAGACATGTTTTCATAGATCAAATCTTGTCAAAGCCATAAATAACATGTTAAAATAATTGACATAGAAAATCTCATTAACTAGATGTCAATTGTGTTTAATAATGAGACAAAGCTATAATGGTTTTTGAAGAATGAAAATGGATTAGGTATAGTGATATTTGTGTAGAGATTATCTATTAATTATGATAGCGACACCGTTAGGTGTTATGATAATAAGAATTCTAACGATACTAAATTTGACTTTAATAAATTATGGTAATTAGTTCAATAAATTCTGATGATTAAATACTACTGATCGTCATAATTTTTTATTTTCTGAATAATTAAAATATTTAAAAATATTCATCAATTATACCATAAATGATTTTGTATTAAATTTTAATAGACCTCACTACCACGTATGGAAGAACAAAGTGGAGTCGGCGCTCTTCAACAACAAAGTGAAGTACATCCTACCCGCCCATTCCTGATAAAAGAAACGACGCCGGCGGCCACCAGAACTTCGTCGCCGATGGCTTCACGGCTCGCCACTTCATCCTCGCCCATTTGGCTTTTCAACACTACGACTCGGACAAGTCGCGGCTGCAAGCCCTGCACACTGTTTCCGCCACTCCCACTACAAGGAACTCAAGATGTCTAAGACTGATCAGGATGCGAGAGAACATTTGTTGAAAATGAGAACGATGGTTCGGCAGTTGGAGTTGCAAGGACTTAAGGACCATTCTATGTATGGATACCTGATTGTTATGTTTGTTAGATATGAGGGAATTTGTTGGCAAAAGTTGAACGAATTTTTTTTCCTGTTTTCCCACACCTAATCACAAATTTTGGCACTTGGGATGGGTATATTTGATTTCTCACAGTCATATCATGAAAATAAGGTGTGTGAATTGTTAAGTTTATTGAGAAGTTGTCTGCGAAGCATATTGGGTGCGTACTGTTGATTGCTGGTTCAGTTCTCGATGCTGCTGTTTGGCTTTGCTGTTTTCTGGATTCTTCACTTGCGTCTCTCGGTTCTTTGCACACTGCCATTGGGTTCATTTGCATGCTGATTTTTGTTTCTTCTTAGTTGCTGGTGCTGGATTTTAGTTCTACACTCATTCTGTGCCAAAGTTTACAACACTTACTGCACAGTTATTCATGTGATTTAGGGTAATGGGGAGTGAGGTAAAACGACTGTTACAGAGCAGGAGATGGCATTCATAATGTGATCTTAGATATATGCTTACAATTCAGATTTGAGACTTTGGCCCTTCTGCTTATGCAATAAGATGTCAAGTGGACAATTGATATGCTTCAATATTAATTCTTTTGAATCTAATAAGAAATCATCAAGGATCCAGGGGGCGAGCAATGTGTTGTCATCGTTGATATGCTATGCTCTTTCTTGCCTCCTTTTGCCCTTGTGATCGGCATAATTTATATACATATTTTACCCTTAATTATAGTTGTTAGTTATTTTTATTTGTTATTTTTAATTAATTGAATTATTTTATTGAATATGGAATTAATTGGAGATTATGGATAAAAAGGCATGAAGAAACTCAATTTAGGAAGCAATGGAGATTAAATTGAGAATCAATTGAAGGAGAAGGAATTAAAAGAATTAATTTATTGAGATTTAATTCAAGAAGAGAAGAGATGAATCACGTGAGAAAAGCAATCGCCATTATTTTTAGCATGCGCATGACATTAAAAAATAAATTTTAATGCAATTCTAAGTGGTGGGCACGTGTGAGAGCAAAACAAATTAAAAGACCAAGCCTTTTGGCTTTAGAATTGAAAAGATCAGTGAACCATTTTGAAGACTATAAAAGCTGACTTTGGCTTTTGAGAGGGCAGCCGCTAGAGGAGAAAAAAGAGAGCAACATTAGGCATTCAGCAGAGAAGAAAACCGGTAGCAGCACTTCAATAATTTACATGGCTAGTTTTATTTATTTTGTTGCTCCCAATTCAAGTATGTTTAACTAATTTTCTTATACTGAGATTAAGGATGAAACCTTATTCAATGAAATAATTATATTTCTATTTAATTAATTCCCTACATGTGTGCTTTAATGTTTATGGTTCTTGTTTCACATGATTAGTTGGATGTTATTAAATATTTTCATCAATTTTTTCATGCATTATTGATTATTAAGATTAATATTTGACTAAATCTATACTTGGATCTATAAAGTTTATATATGATTATATTTGATTATGTGTCTTTCATTAAATTATTTACCGAGTGTGCTTAGGAAAACTTTGACTTTTTGTTATTCAATATGTTTACATGTGATGCTTAGATATCATACTATTAAACAGAAAAAGAAACTACACAAGATTAATTTTAATTGAGCTTAATTGTTATATTTATGAGATGACTTAGATTGATTTCGAGTTGTCACTCTAAAATTGGGGATTAATAAATAATTAGATAATTATTAGTTGAATAGTGGTAGATTCTAAAACTTTAGTAATTTTTGTCTTATTAAATTCTCATTTGCTTTAATTATTTTCTTAGTTTAATTTAGTTTAATTTCCCTTAAAAACTCAACTTGCTCAACTACGTTAGGATTAATATTAATTTTAGATTTAAATTAGACTTTTCAATTTATAACAATCTTTGTGGGTTCGTGTTGAGCGTTAGAAGGTGTATATTTATAAAGGAGAAAATCGTCATGTTATACTTCAAGTTTTACTAACATTCTTACTTTTATGTATTTAAGTCTCTTGTGATTTAATTATGTGTGTTTTATTTTAATTAAGTATTTTATGTATTTTAGGGGCATCATGGTCATTTCACAATGAACGAGAGATCAAACAGCAAAACGGACATCAGTTTTGAACTCAGGAGAGTCAAAAACCTTAGGAGGAGCATAAAAGGAAAAATGGCATTGTACATATCGTTTTATTAGATGATGTGGTTAATGAGGTGTCACGATTCTATTGGACTAAAATTCTTATGTACTATTGATCGGTGACGTGGCGTATGATGGATAGTATATATACCATTATATACAACCATGTGCTCAAACCGTGATGCTCAAATCGGTGAAACGCGAAATGTTTTTAATCTAATGGCTATGATTTACTCAGTATATCTATAAAAATGGGGTCTCCCCCCCTAATTTGGCATCTCTGAATTCATTTTTGAGTTCCATTTTTTGTAATTCATTCTCCATCTTATATTTTCTACGTATTTTAATAAATTTTCATTTTACCCCTAGTTCAATTATGAGTAGCTAATTTTCTTTCAAGCTTGGGTTGAAAATGAAGTCTCAACTGTGCTTTTTATTTAAATTTACTTTCTCTAATTATTATGGATGTTTTGACTTTTCGACAAATAATAATAACTCAGAAATGGAGTCAAAAATTAATTCAGGGATGCCAAATTAGGGGGAGGCCTTTTTATATATCGAATTAATTTTGCGTCGAAAATATTTTGAATCGACAAATCACCACATCAACGTATCATTCCCGGACAAGAATACGTGAATAGTATCGCATAAATGCTTTTTTTCCTTTTACGCCCTCCCGGTTTTCGATTAAAAACTAATATGCTTTCAGATGATCTCTCGTTCATTGTGAAATAACCATGATGCCCCTAAAATACATAAAATACTTAATTAAAATAAAACACACATAATTAAATCACAAGAGACTTAAATACATAAAAGTAAGAATGTTAGTAAAACTTGAAGTATAAAATAACGATTTTCTCCTTTATAAATATACACTTTCTAACACTCAACACACCCTCCAACCAGCTTATTACTAGTCCCTAGCAAATAAAGCGAAAATAAAATTCAAATCCAAAATGATTTTTTTTTAAACACTCGTGTTTATTTAATCAGACTAATGATAGCAATCAAATAAAAGTATAAACATTATCTCCAGTCTACAGAAACATCACACCCACATCAACCATCCACATGAATCAGCCCAATAGACTTTGTCACAGCTACTTTCAAGAATGGCATGTCAAACCACAAAATCTCACTGGAAGTAGTGACACTCTCACAAGGAAATTAAACCCAATAAAAACAGTCACTTCAATGAATGCTAAATTTGAGAGAAAATAATAAGGAAGTGATATCACACACTCTCACCAAGATGAAAGAAATATGTCCACAGCTTAGAAATAATACAATCTTAAGTCAAACAAAATGTTAGTCAACCCAATTTATTTATTTTTTTTCTTTTTTTCTTTTTTCTTTTTTTATATGCATCACTACATCTTTTTAGCCCATATAACTAGCTTCTACTTCAGACTATAGCTCCCTAAAATCAGGAAGGACTTTTATTAAGATGTAACGTAAGCTAGGGACGTGGCTAACAAATGAAGGAAAATAGGAAAAACAAAATATATGTTTGAGAAAAAGTAGAGATATTTTGGAAATTACAAAGTGCATTTCACTTATTTATTATTGTTATTTTTTCTTTTCTTTTTTTCTTTTTTGAAACAACATTTTTTTTGTTTTTTGTTTTTGTTTTTTGCTTTTGTTTGGCACAACTTCATTGAATAAAATAATTATTTATATTTTTCTCAAACATAAATAGGTGATGGAACTTATAAGACATCGCGTAATACTCCAAATCGGAGTGGGTCAAGATAATAAGTTGACAAAGAAATTTTTTTTTTTTTAAAGGCTCAAAAGGGTTAACTATGGATTTTTCACAAAATGGATGGTTAGAAAGGCTCAAACGAGTCAAAAATGACATTTCCATCATTTTTTAGGGCTCTAAATAATCTTCCATATCTACTAGTTAGATGGAACTCAAGATGTAGGAACACATAATTTTTTTCTTTTTTTCTTTTTTTATCTTACAATTTTTTTCTTTTTTTAGAGGGTTGACTCAAAAGAAATCTAAAGATCGTATATAAAATAATAAACTGATAAATTGTATGAAGAATGGGCAAAAATGGTTACTCTCCAAGAAAAATGACTGGCTCAAAACCTCACTTGAAATTTATTATGACATGTGCATTCTTTCAAGCAACTCATATTTATCTCCGACATCAACATGTAGAGTAGCAAACATAGCGTAACATCACTTAAGACCAAAGATAATACAAATACTAAAATTTGAAAGTCATCATGTCATCCAATGTTAAAAAATCACACAATATTTTTTTTTTAAACGACAGTCTACCCCCCAACCTATTCTAAACATGAAAAGAAAATATGCATGCAAAAATGTGAAAATGATGCAGAAAAGCTAATTAGAAAAGTTACACTTAAAATTATAGAAAAAGAAAATGATTTTTTTTTTTAACTAAGAAGATGAGTTTCTAGAGGCCCTACACTCCATATTCAACCATCTTCGACTCAAAAATTTGAAAGTGTATATTTATAAAGGAGAAATTAGAAAGAAGAAGTTAGAAAAAAAATGATTGTCAAAGCTTAATAAAGAAAAAGAAAATGTCTGGATTTTTTTATATTTTTTTTTTCAAACGAAGAATATGCGTTTCTAGAGTCACTACACTTCATATTCAGCCATCTTCAACACAAAAAGTTAGCCACGGTTAGTCTCTACAATAAAAAATCAGTAAAAACTTAACTAAGATTCCACAATTGTCAATTATTCCCTCCCCCAACCAGAACGAAACATTGTCCTCAATGTTTTAAAGGAAAAAAGTAGAGTTTAGAAGACATCACCTGGGTGGTGCAACACATAAGAAAATATTTACAAACGGAGAGTTAAATCTAATTTGTATTTCTTACTGTGGCTACTGTTACCATCATTATTTGGAGACTCCAACACAAAGGTCCTAGGGTCTATAAGCTTGTAACAGATCAAGTAGCTCATTAGCAGTGTGAGCACAAATAAACAGTTTTTTCGCTGTAGAAGGAATGAAATAGTTTTTTATTGCATGGTTAAGAAATGCGATGAAGCCATCATAAAAGTTATTGACATTTAACAAACTGATGAAGCCATTATAAAAGTTATTATTATTTGGCACGATAAGCCCTTAGCACCATATTGATTAGAGTGTAGTTCATGAGGAGTGGAAACCCCCCTCATGATTTAATTGACATTAATAAGGAATATTTAGCCCATGGTGCATGTTGATGTAGATCCAAATACCCAAGCGCTTCATTTCAATAGATTTCTCTTCAATTTATTCTCGCCATTTTAATTCAAATTATAGGATAATCTAAATCACTTTCACCAGAAATCCAACCACCCTCATAGAAAATTAATTCTACATATAATTAAAATCCACCTCCTCATGGGATCAATACTCGTCACCGTTGATCTATTCTACAATAGATTCGTGCGCTTGCGAGTTCAATAAAATTTGCTCAACAGTTCGACCTCGTTACTACTATTCTATTTCTAGATTCGTGCGCTTGTGAGTATATTAAAATTTTTCACAACACCTTGTTTACTTTGGCTTTCATTTCGTTATTTTTTTTTCGCTTAAATATAGTTTTATGAGCTTTGATTCATATTGATGGATAATATTAAATTCTTTGTGTGGATGCCAAGTCATTTCCCACAATAGAAAATGAATTGTTTAATCAACAATCTCCCACTTGAAGACCAATTTAAATATGTCTTCACACCTTAATCTATACAGTAGCTCTTCTCCAATTTTGCTACTATTGTAGACCAGCTGAAGCTGGACACAACTTCAACTTATCAATAGTCATTGTCTTTGTCAACATGTCTGCTGGATTTGAGCTCCACTGATCTTGTCAAGTTTCACAATCCCATCTTTTAGAAGAGACTAGATAAAATGATATTGCAATTGTATGTACTTTGTTTTGGAATGAAAAAATGGATTCTTCGCTAGATGGATAGCACCCTGACTGTCGCAATATAAGACATTATTTTCTTATTTCTTGCCTAATTCCTCTAAGAAACTCTAGAGCCAAACCATCTATTTACTAGTTTATGTAATAGTAACATATTCTGCTTCAGTTGTGGAGAGAGCAACTATCTTCTACAGTTGATAAACCCAACTTAATGCAACACCTCTTAGAGTATAAACATACCATATAATACTCCTTTTAATGTCAACATTTCCGGCTAAGTCAGCACCTACATAGCTTGTTAGTGTCATATTTCATCTTTGAAACAAAGTGTCTTGTCTGTGGTACCTTGCAGATATTTAAGGATCCACTTGACTGCCTCCTAGTGTACCTTGCATGGATTATTCATGTACCTACTAATAGCTCCCATTGCTTGGACAATATCTAGAAGGGTACAAACCATGACATACATTTGACTTCTAATTACTCAGGCATATACAGGGTCGACTTTAACCAATTGTGGGCCTTAGGTGAAATTTTATTTTAATCATTCTGATGTTAAAATATCAACTCTCACAAGAACATTAAATAGCCCAAAAAACTCTCACAACAACATCAAGTAGCTCAAAATTCAAATATATTCAATAATATCTTGAATTACAACAATTATTAACAAGATCCAAAAAAAAAAAAATAATAGTCAGAAATATATCTATTTATTTCCACACAAATATTAACTAACTTTGTCTTCCACAAATTTCATCTCCTTAAGATACTCTAAAACTTCATCACCCACAACCATAATCTTCTTGTGAACTTTAAATCATTGCTCCTACCTGCTATGATCCTGGTTGCAAGCCCTCACTAATGCAAATTACTAATCAATTAAATTTTATTCTTCTTGTTTTTTTAGATGCAAAATGATTAATTAAAATCTTATATTATAATTTAGCTAACAAATCTTTTTCAATAGCTAATATACCTAATCCCACTACTAGAAAAATGGTCTTTACTGACATTAGAATAGTGTCAGCAATTACTTTTAGTGACACTTGTTAATTGTGTCAGTAATCTGGCAATCAGAAAAATAGTGACACTTGTAATTGGTGTTAGTGATTATTGTTACTATAGTATCACTAATATTATGATGGTAAAATTAAAAGGCGCCACAAATTTTTTTTTAAAAAAAACACCTCGATTCATATTGCAAAATATTTCATTTCATATTTAAATATTGGTAGTATATATATTCTTACAATTGTATCAAATACAAATTCAAACAAGTATTAAAGAAACATATAAATTCAGAATATCTCAAATATAGGAACCCTGATTCATTTTCGGTGCCATGGAGCTGGACTAGTGAACTATTAAGCTTTCTTCAAAAGGATGGCTGCTTCCAAGCCCACCTCTTGGTTTTGAAAGACACACAAGTATACATTCGATTTGAGAAAAATACAAGTATTTAGTTGGCAACAAAATTTTCCTCAATGCCGCTACACCTTGAACTTCATTGTTTTCCCACCTACAAGTGTAACATATAGAATTAATTAGTCTACCAGACAAATTATGTCTTGGACATTTACAATAAAAAATATACTCATACATTAGATGATTATCGAATGCTACAAATAACTTGGCAACATATGCGGCCTACTCATCAAGAAGTTACGAAAGATCATCCATAGTGTGTACTCATCACATCCAACTTCAAATCCAATTACTAACAAGTCAGTATAACTAAAACAATAATCTGTAACCAACCACTCAACATTTTCTAGAAATTACGGAAAGCAAGAACATGGAAATAAACAGAACCAGCACATAGCACACCTAACAGTAATTACCAAAGATCCCTAACAAGCTCAGAATTGATATTAATCCTTTTCATCTTAAGTATTCTTAGGGTATTACTGATGAATTAAATAAGTATTCTTAAGAAAAAAATGTATAGTACCAAACTCTTGCAGTACTTTCCAATTTCCTATCAAATCTTCAAGACACAATTATAACAATCTGGGGCCAAAATACAACACCAGCTTTTTAGAAACTTCACTTATGTAAAAAGAAACTAAACATATTCAGTTATTAATGTACAAGAATAAAAAATGGCTTAAGGTCATTGAGATGAAGAAACCAAAAGGAAAGATTGAAGAAAGATCACTGGATCAATTAATAGAAAGTGAAGTCTATTAATAGAAATTCCAAATCCAAAATACAGGTACATAATATAAGACAATAAAACATATATGCTATATTTTAATAAACCATCAAGAAATGATTGAATTAAGCATTACGTCAATGGGTTCAGCTACTTCCCATGGGAGACGAGACAAAAATGCAAGTTTCATAAAAGTCGGCATGTGCTAGCTAGGAATGATTTCTTTTGACTTCATCCACAGTTTGCTGAAGAATTTTGCTGCACATTTATAGAACACAAAAAAGTATTAAGATTAAAATTTTAAACCCTATTTGAAATTTAACCCCCAAAAAAAAAGTATAGAGACTAGATACATAAACTTCTTACATGTGCATGAATACTCCTAAGCTTCATAACTAAGTGATAAATATATTTTTTTAATGAATTAAAGTTTGGGTTACCAAGCATGTAATTAATCTAACATAGGTGATAATGCCCTGTAGACATAATGCAAGATTAAACTTTTCAAGTTTAAATAAAAGATACAAATTGCAAAACAAAGCCATGTTTTGTTTGTTTAAAGTCACTTAAATATATGTACATGTTCAGCAAGCCAACAAAACATGCCATAAACATTTTTCATTTTTCATGTCATTTCATTTTTTTAACTGATTCTCTACTGATTCTGTAGGTTGTAATATCCAATTTGACGCAATAAATCAGTCTGTTTAATACACACCCCATGTCTTTATACTCTTCTCTCTTTTGGTTTCTTGTACTTTAGGACATTTAACACATAACAATTGATACGTACATAAAACAATCTAGCAAATTGATGCAAGCAAATGAATTAATTGGGCAACTTACTACTTTCACGGATGAAATAATGCAATCCTTACCAAGAGGGCTCACAACGCTGGATGGCAACCTGCCAAATAGCAAATCAAGTAGAAGTCATCGTCTTTTCGTAACTTCTACAAAAATAGTACAAACATATTACATATTGGAGAATGCCAACAAGCCAAATAGCAAATCAAGGAAACCAAGACTATGGAGAATTCCAGATTACTTCAAATTTCTCCTTGTCCTCTCTTGTAAAAGCATTTCTTAGTAAATCAAATTCGGGACATGGTTTTCAGTTAATGGAATTTGGGAACTTAACTCCACGGGAAGTTGCATGTGATGTTTGATTAAATCTGAAATTTTTTTATTGTTGGATCAAATCTTAGAGAAAGTGAAGTGCATGTGATTTTAATATGTGCTACGTGGTTTCTTTTGTATAAAAATGATAAGTGTGAAGTGGATGCACCCAAATCTTTGTGCAAGTACCCCAGATAAAAAAAACAAAAACAGATTCTGCAAATTACAGAGAATTTGCAGCTTCTGGCGAGTTACACTAGGCCATCTATACTATATATTGCCTCATCCAACAAAAAATATTTTATTTGGCCTAAACAAAGTAAATTACGGACATATAATAAAAGCATATCCAATAAACTAACACAAGAGGACATAAAAATCTGAAATAGATTATTTCAATCTTTTTCCAATTATATTCCACACGTTTTGCTATTTATCATAAAATTAGTTAGATATTATCCACTCTATCAATCTTTCATAAAGAAATAAAAAGAATTTATAAAGCATTGTTAAAGCATATCAATGAACATGATCAAATAAACTAAATTTTCTATGAAACTCATAGTATTATTATTATTATTTATACAGACAGTTCTATAAGAGAAGCACCGTAAAAATTTGTAAAATAAATCTTACTTTCTTTTAACTTTTTTTCCCCTTTGTTTAGAAATCAAACTTTCTTGGGACCAAAATTTTACTTTATTATTTTTTGGGAGCCAAGTCAAAAAGGTAGGTTAGGGAGCAGAGTGTGTGGGTGTGAGAGAGAGATTTATTGAAAGGTAAATCAACAGACAACTTGTGATTAAACTTTCATTTCATTTTTCATTGTTCTTTAATCGTTACTACTCTTGATTTTGCATTTCGTAAGCTACACATAGATTCATTCATTCATTCAATGTTAGATATAGATATATACAAGGCTGTTATGACGCGATACCCCATCTGTTTGAAAAAATTACTCAACGAACCAGTGAATACCCATAAATATAATTGGTGACTGAAGATACACTTTAAGACTTGAAGAAGCAAGATTTGAAATCTAAAATTGTTGTTTTAACCTTTTAAGACTTGAAGAAGCAAGACTTGATGATACTAAAAACTTAAAGAAGCAAGACTTGAAAAAGCATACCTGGACACTGTGGCTCGAAGTCTTGAGAAGATTTTGTGGAGTATTAGCAGGTAGTGGCAGGGTATTGTGGTGGTGGGTAGCTAGCACGACTGTCAATTTTGGTGGTTGGTTGGCTAGTGATGGCGCGGTGCCGCGTCGGTGACTTATGACAGCAGAGAGAGGCTTGATGTGGTGACGCATGATGGAAGCTTGACGACGTGACAGAGAGGCTTGACGCAGTGACACTTGATGGAGGCTTGACGCGGTCATATAAAAGCGTGAGATCTGAGCCGGTGTTGGAGCACTGGGTCGAGAGTAGTGACGCTCTCTCTCTTTCAAAGTATTGTAATGTTAATTGTTAAGGACTTAGGGTTTGTTTTTGCGTCTTGTGAGTGTGAGGGGTAAGGTGTCATGTGTGAATGTGTGCGTGTGTTTTTGTTTTTGGTTTTTTTTTTAACAGTTAGCGATACCTTAGTGTCATTGCGAAAAATTATAATGGCTTTTGTTTAAAACTTAAAAGCTTAATTTTTATAGGTCTTGGGTTTCAAGTTTTATCGGGAGCAATATCAAAATTACTTTAATTTTTTTACAGATACCTTAGTGTCAGTAATCTCTGATGTTTAATTTAGAGACACCATAATATTAGTATTTTGTGATACTTGTATGTTAAACATGAAAAATTGTCCATATATATGTAAATACTGATACTTTTTAATAAAGTGTCACGAACTAAGTATCAGTAAAGACAATTTTTCTAGTAGTGTCCATTTAATATTTCTTGTGACATTGTAGTTCTTAAATAAGATTTTATTAACTTCAATTTAGAAAAACTTCTCTCAGCAGAAGCAACAGTACAGGTACTGTCAATAATATTCTATAAGCAACAAATGCATTTGTAAAAGAATATACTTTTTTAATATAATTAAGTATATCAAGTGGAGTATTTCTTTCAATGTGTAAAACTTCTTTTAAGGCTTTTAACTTCGAAAACAAATCTAATCCATTAATATCAGAAAACTTATCATATTTCAAGACATTTTTTAGATTAATACATTAACTTTTTAAACTTTCATCATCTAATGATTTTAATTTTTCAAAATTAAATAAAAATTCAAAAATATTTTCATAGAATTGAAACTGCTCAAATCTATTGGTGATTGAAGAAATAGCTTGATCTATTATATAGACAAAGTAATCAATTCTAAAAGAATCTTTGGGAGATAGAATTTTCTACAAATTATACGTTTGTCATGAAATTTTGGTTCTATTTCCATTTCATTTGCAATCATAGCAGACACAAAACCATTTTCTCTTTAATTCTCAAAAAAGGATGTAAGACATTTGAGTTTATTTATGGCAACATCAATTTGCATATCTTCTTTTTGTAAGCTTTTACTAACAGTGTTCACAGCAAATAATATATCATACCAAATAATTATGCCTAACAAAAATTCAAAATTTTCCAATTCATATGTTGCTAAACATTTAGCTTCACTTTTTATTTTAGGATTTTCACTAACTTCTGCTAATTCGAGTAAAGCATCTCTAATTTGGGGAGCTTGAAATCTTATTGCTTTGACACTTTCTATGCGACTCTCCTAACGTGTTTGTGACAATGATTTAACAATTAAATTAGGTATATTATCTTGTAAAAAATTTCAATCTCTTAGGTGAAGAAGAAAATAGTGAGTAAACACGTTGAACAACTCCAAAAAATGAAATAGCTTTAGGACAAGAATAAGCCTTATCACAAAGTACTAAGTTAAGACTATGACAGCCACATGGTGTATAAAATACTCTAGAATTTATTTCTAATAATCTTTTCTGTACACCTTGATTTTTTCCGTTCATATTAGATCCATTATCATATCCTTGTCCTCTTACGTCATTAATATCAAGTTCAAGAGTTTTAATTACATCTATAAGTTCATTAAAAATACCTTTTCCAGTGGTATTGTCAACTTGTAAAAATCCTAAAAAATATTCTTCTACCTTTATTAGATTTGTTGAAATATCCACACATCTTAATATAAGAGACATTTGTTATTGGCGGCTTGCATCTGGAGTACAATCAAGTATAACTGAAAAGTACTTTGCTTCCTTAACTTTGTTAGCAATTGATTTATTTATTTTTATTTCAAGTGCTAGCATTAATATCAATTCATTTTGTATGTTATGTCCAAGATAATGATCACAAATTTCACCAATTTTAATACGTCGAATATGTTCTTCCATTGTTGGGTCAAACTCTGCAATCATTTCAATTAAGCTTAAAATATTTTCATTTCTCTCTTCATAGATCTTCTCATTTTTTTCCACGAAATGCTAAATTATTTTTAGCAAGATTCTTTACAACAACAATAATTCTTATTAATACTTTTTGTCAATGTTCTTTTTCCTTGTCAATTATTTCTCGAACATCTTTATCAATTGTTTTTCTTTTCGATTTTATTGCTTCCAAATCAACCCATGCATTCATATTAGTTATATGTTCATTGGTTATTTCATGACTTTTAAGTTTAGAACTAAGATTTTTCCAATCTCTTGTTCCTTCATCATTAAGCTAATTTTTGCTACAACTTGTATTGAATAATTTACAACAAAAACAATATACTTTGTCAAAATCTTTTGAATATATTAACCATTTTCTATCATGTTTTTCTCCATTTGGTAACATTTTAACATAAAATGCAGTAGAGAAATGCCTAGAATTTTCATCTTCTGGGAAAGTTATGTTATTCTCTCTAATTGGGTCTTTTTCTACTAAAAGATCTCTTAACTTTGTATCAACATTTTCCCATCTTCCTGGATCATGAATATTATTTGGAACAAATAAATTTTCTTCATCAACTTTGTCTGCATTTTTATTGTTATCATCTTCAATGTTGTTTATTTCATTCACCGTTTCATCATTGTTTAATTCATTTGAACTTGTTGTTCAATAACTAATTCTTCATTTAAATCTATATCTTTTTTACTAGTTGTGACAAATTTATCAACATATCATTTTTTAGATTGGACTAACTTTTCTATTCTCCTCTTTCTTTTTCTTTTTTTTAGTTTTTCATATCCTGATGCATATTTTCTAGTTGACATGCTTTTCAAATAAAAAAAAACAAATAAACAAACACAATTTTTTTCTAGATTATTCAAGCCAAAATTGATACAAAAAATCAAAAATAAATTAAATTTAAAAAGGATAAGAACAATAATAATAAAAAATAGAAAAAATAAAATGATAGCACTTGGAATTGAGACAATTGACTAGTTGAGATGAAGATGATGATGACAATAAATTTTCTGGAGAAAGAGAAGAGAGCACAAAAACTTTTTGTTGAAAGTAGTTTTGATTCAATGTGAATCGGTTTGTAGATAATGAGTTTTTAAATATATTTTAATAGAATATTAAAAGTTGGCTCTAAAAATCTAACGTTACTAATTTTAATAAGATTTGTTTTTTGGAAAGGGAAAGCATTGATTTTTTTTTTTTGGGAAATAGTAAAAGAAAATAAAGAAGTAACGTTCAAAATAATTATTATACCATAAAAATATATCTTATATTTAAAGTAAAGATTATCAAATAAGAGAGATAATTATGAATGAGAGTAATGATGGGTTAAAGCCTAAAAATTAGGCTTTTTTATTGTACAAAAAAATATATACGTAACTTAATCTTAAAAAAAATTAACTATATTAATTAATAAATAGATACCAAAAAATTGGGGCCTTCCTAAATACGGGGCCTTAGGCAACTGCCTAGTTCGCCTAGCACTAAAGCCGCGACTGGGCGTACGAAACCTTTTCCATGTGTGCACATTCTTTCTCTATCTATGGTGACTACTTTTTGGATAGTTCGAAATGAACACCCCAAGTTGTACTTACTGGTTTAGCATCTTGCATGGTGAACGTGGAGGGTACTTTGTTAATGTATTTAGCTTGTGATAATAACAAAGCCTTTGACTTCGTGTCTCTTTTGATCTTATTATAAGAATTTGCTTTGCAGCACCTAGATCTTTTATTGCAAGCTGCTTCAACAAATTTTGTTTCAAATTTAGAATCTCTTGCACATTGGAACCTACAATGAACATGTCATTTACATACAACAATAAAATAAGAAAGTTGTTGTCGAACTTCTTGATATAGCAATAATGATTTGCTTGGCATCTGTTGAAATCGCTATTACCCATAAAACTATCAAACTTCTTGTATACCTAAGAGCTTGTTTTAAATTGTACAAACTCTTCTTTAACATTATACTAGGTTTTCCTTGCCTACCTCTATGAACCCTTCTGGTTGCCTCATATAAATCTCTTCCTCTAAATTGCCATGAAGAAAGGTTGTCTTTATATGTAATTACTCAAGATATAAATTCTCTACAGCTATAATTTTTAACACTAGTTTGTGAAATACTAGTTATGCAACCCAAGAGGAGGGGTGAATTGGGTTTTTAAAAATTAAGCTAATCAAACCACACAACAATTTAATCTAATACCCTAGTGAAATAAAAAATAATAAATTTAACAATACTAAAAAATAAAAGAGTAAGGGAAGAGAGAGCAAACACAAATATTTTTACGTGGTTTGACAATCCTCGCATACGTCCATGCCTCCAAGCAAACCAAGCTTGAGGATTTCACTATCTAAGCCTCCCAATGTTTTAAATGTTTACAATTGACTTTCAATGTGTCAATAGACCTTTACAACAAGATATTATCCCCAATCTCTTCACTCAAGTGTTTCCCACACTTACAAACTCACAAATTTTACAATGAATTCAAGAATTACAACAAATACTTTCTTTTAGAGTAGATATACAAATAATAGCTTAATGAAGATTAATCTACGATGATTTGTGAATTGTAAGCTCAAAATATATTGTTTACACTTGTTTATGCTTGCAAAAGTCTTAAAAATTAATTGAATTTGAGTTTATATAGTTTTGACACAAAAATTAGCCGTTATGCACAAAATCAGCAAGCAAGCGACTAGACTCTTAATTAGCCAGCTCACCACTTAGTACAGTGCAGGTTACCATTGCAATTTAAATTTTGCTACAATAACACTATTTTTCAAAATTATGTGTTTACCTAAAACTTTCAGTAATTTGACTATTGCCCAAAACGTTATAAAATTAACAAACATATCCAATTTCAGAGTTTTTAAATAATGCTAGTTATTCCATAAAACTTTTTGAAATTATGTTGTGGCCAAAAACTTTATAATACTTTACAAAGAGATTCTTTTCATAATTCTTACTAATTTCGAAGTTCTCAAAACATTTTCAATTTAATCCAAAATTTGAAAATCACTCAAATCCACAAAATATTGTCTTATAAATATAATACCTTTTGGTTTATAAAAAAGTAATTATTTATTAAATAAAATCTTGAGCTTTTCAAATGCTAAACCATGCATATATTAAATCATACAGGCTTTACAAGAATATGTCGCAATAATGACTCTATTGAGTTAAACTTTTTTTTTTATCAAGTCGTTGTTTGTTAAGTGTCTTGAGCTTGATTCACTTGCATAAATATTTTGCTTCAAGAACTAGTGAAAATGTAAAATACAATATTTATCATATCACTTAAGATACATGTTTGTTATCATCAAAATTACAATATGTGTAGCCCTTGAGGCTAACAGTCTGATTGTAGTAAGGTTTGCGACTAGAGAGAAAATTTCATTGTAGTCAACACTTTCTTCTTGTTGAAAATCTTCGACAATCAATTTTGCCTTGTAGTGCTTGCTCCCATCGTGCTCTTCTTTGATCTTGAAAACCCACTTGTTATGGAACGCTTTCTTGCCTGGTGGTAGTTCAGCTAATTCTCACGTCTGATTTAACATAAGCGAGTTCATCTCATCTTTCATGGTAGACTCCCACTTAACTAAATCCTCCAATTGCATTGCTTCATCATAACACTCTGGTTTTCCATTATTGGCTAACAACAAGTAGTGGAAAGAAGATGAATAATATTGGATTGGTTTAAGAATTTTAGAAAAGCATCTCAATTCTAGAGTGATCGGTTGTTCTTGAACTCCTTTAGGACTCATATAAACATCATTTTCAAAAATCTTCTCAAATTCAACAAATTTATTTGTTTAAAGATCAATATTGGAGTTACTTAATTCTACGGTTGACCTGTCTTTATACATCATGTTCTCATTAACGTCTCTTCTACTAGTGATCTTTTGATTTTTACAATCTTAAAACCTATTGCCAAGCTCATCTCCATCATAACCAACAAAGACAAATTTTTTTTACTTAGCATCAAGTTTTCTTCTTTTAATAGAGTGTATGTGTATATAAGAAACACAACCAAACACTCTTAAATGTGAAATGTTTCCCTTTTTTCGCTCTAAACTTCCTTTGGGATTCCACCATCCAAAAAAACTGAGAGCCCACATTTGATTAGGTAGGTTGTAGTGTTGACAGCTTTAGCCTACAACATTTTAGGCAAGTTGGCATGTATCCCATGCTTCTGGGACATTCATTTAGTGTTATGTTCATGTGTTCTGCTACTCCATTCTATTGTAGTGTTAAGGGAATTGTTTTCTCTATTTTGATCTCATTGTTTGATCAAAATTCTTTGATTCTACTGTCTCTATACTCTTCTCTACTATCAGACCTCAATCGCTTGACTTTTAAACCAATCTCATTTTCCACCATGGCCTTATTAAAGACTTCTAATTTCTTCTTCAAAAAATAAACCCACATCTTTCTTGTAGAATTATCAATGAAGGTGACATAATATAGTAAGCTTGCAAGAGATAGAACTGGAGATGGTCTCTATACATCAATATAAACTAACTCTAACTTTTCTACTTTAGGTGTCTTGTAAGCCTTTGCAAGACCACATTTTTTCTGTTCACCAAAGATGCAATCCTCATATAGTCTGTGATTTACACTCTTTAGATTTGGCAGTTTCCCTTTTCATATAAGTGTCTCAATCCTTTTTTTTTTCTCATATTGCTAAGCCTTTGGTGCCATAAGTTTGATTTTCCATCAACAACTCCTACTGTAACAATATTTCTTAAATTTGAGGTTACGTAAAGAGTACCAGTCTTCTTACTATAAGCAATGACGAGTACTCCTTTGGTAATTTTCTAGTCATAACCTGTGAAGGTTGTACAATAATCTTCTCTATCTAGTTGTCCCATAGAGATCAAATTTATTTTAAGACCAAGAATGTGTCTTATTCCTTGTAGCTTTCATATAGTCTGATTTGGTAATGTTAATAAAATGTCTCCTTTTCTGATGATAATCAAGGTTTCATATTAGAAAGATGAACTTTCCCAAAATCCCCAGTAACATAGTTCTCCATGATTTCTTGATATGAGGTGGCATGGAAAGATGCCCATGAATCCAAAAATTCCTGATTCAAAAGCACTGTCAACACTTAGAATCATAACATTACTCGTTTCCTCGGTCACATTGGCAAATTCCTGTATGCCAGCATCTTTTTTGAGTGCTTAGCAATCCTTCTTGAAGTGACCCTTCTTACCGCAATAATAATAATTAAAATATTTCTTTCTCGATCTAGATTTACACCGTCTAGATTTTGATCTACCACGATTTGAATTCTTTTTTGAGCTTCTCCCTCTAGCCTTTGTGTGTAAACTCGAGGAGTTTGATGTTTCATCAGATTTTCTCCGTCGAATTTCTTCACTCAATACTAGATCTCGAGCATCATCGAATTTTAATTTATTTTTTTTAACGAGCTACTAACTGCTGTAACAGTAATGTTCCAACTGTCTGGTAGAGATGATAAGAGAATTAAAGCTCGAACTTCATCATCGAATTCAATTTTCACTTAACTTAACTAGGTTGTGATTGTGTTGAGTTCATTCATATGTTAAGCCACTGGCGTCCTTTCCACCATATGTCAATTGAATAATCGTCTCATCAAGTGAACTTTGTTTGAGGCCGATGTTTTTTCCTTTGTTGTGCTGAAAGCAACATTGTATGATAATGTTAGTTCGATAACTTCGAGGGCTTGTCTGTCGAGAAGAGTCCAGTTTTCATCATTCATGCCCTCTGGTTGCTTTCCTAAAAGATGTTAATACAACTTTTTCTAGTATAGATAATCTTCAATCTGCATATTCCAAAAACTAAAGTTCGCGCTATCAAACTTTTAAATTTTCACCTTCCTTTCGTCTACAGCCATTGTTCTAACTCAAATCTGGTTTCCTTTGGATCTTTTCTGACAAATTCTCTTAACAGAATTCGCCATCAAAAGCTCTTATACCAATTGTTAGGATCGTTGAGTACAAGATTTCCCTATGACTAGATTTGCAAGAAAGTAAAATAAAAGTGTAATAATAACACACAAATATTAATAACAGAGTTCAGCCAATTATGCTTATATCTCTGAAGCTGCTGCAGATCTTTTACTAAGGGATGAATGATTTACAGTATTTACAAAAAACACTTACACCTCACAAGCATTTCACTCAAGAGTTTTAATAAAAAAATTCAAAATTCTTTTTCTTTATTCACTCTTTTAGATTCCTTCACTGTCGAGCACCATACTCAAGATAATAGCCTAATTTCTCCACAAAAAATAATATTAAATTCTTTGTTGTGGATTCCCCATCATTGCCCAAAACAGTGACATAACTTTTGGCCTAATTTTTTCACCTAAAATCAATATTAAATTCTTTGTAAGGACGCCAAGTCATTTCCCATAATAGAGAATGAATTGTTTAATCAACAACATTCGTCGGGGAGCATCTGGTGAGGATGACAGTGGTAGTGAAGGAGTTGAAGTTTAGGGGCTCAAGGTTAATGAGTCTAATCAAGCAGAAGTTCTAGTAAGGGAGTTTGCTGGACATGTGGAGGAAGCTGACAGGGAGTCTTTCGGTTCAGTTGGGGGCTTTAAGGTTAAGTTTGGAAGACGTGGAGGAGAAGGTGAGAGAGTGGAAGGTTAAGGCTCATGCTGAAAAATAAGAAGAAGAGAGTGAGATGATGCTTTTCAGATTACAAGATATATGTTTGAAGGAAGTTGCTATGGTTGTGGCGAGTATTACCATCCCAAGGATGAGTTTAAGGTATGTTTCTTGAATACTATACAGATACGCGACGTCTGCACTTGAGCATGACTATAATCACAATTTTAATATTGAATTTGAATTTGAATTTGATTTTAGTAAAGATTAATTTAGATTTAAATATATGATTACAACAATGTATAATAAAGTTAAATTGGTAGTGAATTAGTTTATTGATCATTAATTTCGACACTCCGGCTAAAATGGGTCATAATTAATTAGTTTTTAAATTTCAATTTGTGATATTTTAATTGTTAACAAAGAAATTTGATCGACTAGGTGAGATGATGTCACAAGTGACAATGAGAATTTAAATAGTTAAGCTATTGGCCTATGCTTATGGGAGAATAGTAAAATAACTTCTCTCTTGAAAAACATACTACAACATTAAAAAGAAAGTAAAACTGCCTAGTATGTTTTGCTCAGCTCATTTGCTTGCTTGTAATTCCATAGCACCCAGTTTTTGAAATATAAAGTTTTGTATACGAAATATGAAGATTTTGTAGTGATGATTGTATCATGTAAGTAAGATTTGATATGTGTTTTTTTATGTCAGATTGAAATCTTTGCTCAAAACTACTTTAGAATTGATTCCTCTAGGAATTAAAGCTCGAGTGGAATCTAATAAGAATAAGTGATCATGGTGTTGTTGCTTTTGTTAAAGTGAAATAGTGAAATTGATGATCTTTTATTTTTAATACTTGCTTATTATGAAAATTTTCATCTATAAAGTGCTGACCAATACATTTTTTTTTTATGTTTTATGTTTAGGATTTTTGATTGATGAACTTCACTGATGAAGAGCAATCCCAAGATAATAAGCATATATAGATCATTCTACTTATATGAAAAAAAATTTGTTTAGTTTGAATGCTTTATAATTTACATTAGTCTAAATATGTGTAGATGTTTAGTAATTAATTTGCAGTTTGGCCTTGAATTTTCTTGTAATATGAAGAAATGATGCCCCTAGATGCAATTTAATTTTCGTCCATGTTGTCTTTTATCATTGATCTAACTTTAATGGCACAACCCTTGGTTTTGAGCAAGTTTTTAACTTATTGAATGCAAGCACACGACGGTGGTTTGGATGACAAAGGATTGATCGAATTTTGATTCAGTGCTAAAATGACCTTTTTGCCAACTTGTTTGAAAGATAAATTGCTAGTTGTTGGATAAAAATATAAAATTAATTAAATCTTAGCAGAAGATTATAAGGAGTTGAGCAAAAATCAAATCAATGCTGGATTAAATCTGAATTCATCACCTTGAATTCTTAATACTCTCATCGAAGTCTGAATTTGAAATATATATTAATCAAGTCAAATGTTAAGCATTTTGTTTGTCTTTCCTTTTTGGCTTCATTTTGAAAGCCACACAAATGAATTCAAGTTTATGTTCTCTTCAATGACTAATAATAAATCCATAAACTTTTATACAAATTAATGTGCCAAAGTTGAAATCAATTTTTCAAAGAAAAACACGGTGACTAGATGTGAAAAGCTTCTATGGATATAATCTAGTTGAATAAGAGACATCTTCTTTGGATTTAACCAAAAGTTAACAAAGCTAACATTATTCATGTCATTTTCTAGGTAATGGGATAACAAAAAGAAAATTAAGAATCTTTTTTTTTTTTTGTCAGCATAAAAGAGAAGAAATACATGTACTATATATTTCAATTTTTAGATGTCTCTTTAACAACTAAAAAACAACGACTTCTGCTTCTTCTTTTTCGACCAATCTTAAGCCTGAAGCAAAATGCGATGTTTTCCTCAGTTTCAGAGGCGAGGATACCCGCAACAACTTTATTAGCCATCTTTATGCAGCTTCGTGCTGGAAAAATATAGAAGCTTTCATTGATAACCAACTCATAAGAGAAGATGAAATATCTCCAGCTCTTTCGGATGCAATCGGAGGATCAAAGATTTCAGTATCATTTTCTCGGAAGGGTATGCTTCGTAAAAATGGTGCTTGGAAGAACTTGTGAAGACCCTAGAATGCAAGAATTATAAGAATATTGAACAAATTGTTGTACCTGTTTTCTATCATGTTTATGCTTCGGATGTGCAGAATCAATCTAGGAATTTTACGGATTGATTTTTGAAGCTTGAAGAACGTTTTATGCAGCAGCCAGAGAAGCTTGAAAGTTGGAGGATTATGTTCAGTAAAACAGCATTGAATGGAAGTTGTTAAATACACGATTCGCACCGAATGGCAACAACACAGTTGGTGAAGATCCTTCCGTGATATGTGTATCTAATTTTTGAAAAAATGTAACCTCTGCATCTATAAATATGCTCAATGTATATCGTTTTACTTTTTTTTTTTTTTTTTGAAACTGGAAACTTCATTAAACGGCAAAGATTACAGAGAAGTAAATAACCAAGGAGGTGGAACATGACACCACTCCTCAAAGCCTGACAAAGAACCCCCCACCCGAGTAGTAACATGGGCGGCAGTGTTCGCAGACCTTCGAACAAAAGAGAACTCAATATCTCCTATAGACTTAGCTAAAGCTAGACAATCATCAAGAATAAGACCATACCCATTAGGACAAGAATAGCTTGTTGTGAGAGCTTTAAAAACCTGAAGGCAGTCCATTTCTACTACAACACAAGACAAATGACGCTTCTTAATCCAGCTGAGGATCTCACGCACACCAAGCGCTTCAGCATCCCTTGCACCAAAACTACCGATGCACAAAGAAGCTACCACAAAAAGCCCATCAGAGTTGCGAATGACCCCTCCATAACTTACTTTTCCCTGAGCTGAAAAAATGTTGCAGCATCAACATTACACTTAAGCCAACCTAACTGAGGAGGTGTCCAGCAAATTGCCCCTTGACAGCCTTGGAAACAAGTAGCATTATTGACATCAGATTTCTACCTCGCAGTTTGCCATTGAAACAAATAATTTCCAGCAGAGTTGAGGACATGACGCACACTACAGACTTTGTTATTCCAAACTTTCATTCTCCCAGATCCTCCAAAGAAATCATGGCAACAAGGTTACACATCTCTTTATTACAGCAAGAAAAAACAAGCTCCAACCAATTAAGAAAAGAAGGTTGAGGTCCAATTAAACCAAGAGAAGAAGTCAGCCAACAAGTCAGAACACTCTCATCGGGACCATCAAACTGCTGACTGGAGCTGAAGCTACACTTTCATTTAAGCTGGTGGAAATAAACTCATTATCTGCATCAGGAAGCCAAGGATCCGACCCGATGAGAGTGTTCTGACCACTGCCAACCTGGATCCTACTACTGCGAACAATAAGATGCTTGGCTGCCAACAGAGATCTCCACACAAAACTTGGATTATGACCTAAGACAGCCTCTACAATAGATGTGCGAGGGAAACTTATTTTTTCATGGTATCAGAGCCAAGTTCGTTGCTCTATTTGTAACAAAAACAGAGGAAACTAAATTCTTCCCACAACCATTTTTTCACCATTTTTCTTTCTTAAAATCATTCCTAGCATTACAGAAACCCATGCCAATAAAAAAACAAGCCACCCATACGTAAAAACTTAAGTTTACAAATCTATCAACAGTCCTATAAATTTTCCAAGAGAGTGATCTTCAAAAACCAAGAATACCATCAAATTCTTCAGCTTCTAGTAAGCAAACTGTAAAAATTTTGCATTTAAACACAGCTACACGCGCTTCCTGGAATCACAGCAAACCACCGCGCACCAACCACGCGCCTCTATCACCACTCACGCGCCCTCACGGGCTCCGGAGGTTTAAGAAGACGCAAAACGACGTGTCGTTTTCTTCTCCAGAAGTGCAGCAGACTGGAAAATGACTTGTCGTTTTTATTCCATCATAAACGACATGTCATTTTATTAAGCAGAAACCAAACGACGTGTTGTTTACTTCTCCAGAAGTGCAGTAGCCTGAAAACAACTTGTCGTTTTTATTCCGTTAGAAACGACATATCGTTTTCTTAATAAAAAACAAAACGACTTGTCGTTTTTGCCCTAAAAAAATATTTTTTCCCTCAATTGAAGTTATATGACGTTTTTCTTTCTAAACCTGTTTTTTACTGAAAAACATACCAAAAAAAAAAAGAAAAAGAAAAGAAAAAAAATGAAAAAATAGAGAAAACTCCAACTGAATCTACTCATGTTATCATTCAATTTGTTCAATATGATGGAGTATTTAATGCTGGAATTATCCTTACTGGGACAAACTACGATGTTTGGTCTCAAATAATGGAGAAGTATCTCGTAGAAAGAGAAAAACTCTCATATATTCGTAACAGCACAAAGCCATCTGATGAATCTTCAAGGGAATATGAGAAATGGTATAGTAAGAACCAAAAAGTAAAAAGATGGTTACTCATATCCATGTCTCTTAAGATCATCAAGCGATATTTACGAATTCCTACAGCCTACGAAATCTGGAATGCATTATCAAAAGCTTTCTATGATGGAAGCAATGAATTACAAGTTTTCACTCAAAACCAGAAGGCGTTCTCTACTAAGCAAAATGGACGACCACTCTCTAAATTCTACAGAAAATTGATCGAAATATTTCGAGAACTTGATCACTGAGATAAAGTGGTCATGTAGGATTCAGAAGATGTTGTAATATACAGAAAGTCTATTGAAAGATTGAGAGTGCACATTTTTCTTGCTGGGCTAGATGAAGAATTTGACCAAGTTCGTAGAGAAATTCTAAGAAAAGATATTATTCCAGACTTAGAAGAATGTTATTCTCTGATCTAAAGAGAATATGTACAGTAAAACAAACTAAACAAGAAGGTGGACGACTCATAAACATCTGCTATAATAGCACAACAACAACCTCAAAAGAAGCTTATTGACAAGTCATAACTCCATTGCACTCATTGTAGGAATAATGGTCATACGAGAGAAAACTGTTTTGAAATCGTTGGATATCCTGACTGGTGGGATACTTGAAGGAATAACACCAAGCAGGGATAAAAAACTGCAGTAGCTGAATCCACATCCACTACAGATCTTAGAAAAGAATGTTAAGTGCAAATTACAACCTCTGTCAATCCAGGTAAGGCTCTTAAAACTCTTACACATGTTATTAATAGTACATGGATAATTGATTCTGGTATAACTAATCATATGAATTTTGATTCTCGATAAGTTTCTCAATTGAAACCATCTTCACAAAAACATATTTCTACTGCAAATGAAACCACAACCTCAATTATTGAGAAGGATCGTTACGACTCACATATAAATTAAATTTGGACTTTGTGTTAATTGTTCCATCTTTAGATTAAAATCTTTTATTTGTGTCTCAAATAACCACTTACTTATCATGTGTTGTAATGTTTTTGCTTGTTCATTGCGTGTTTAAGGACATCTAAACGAAGCAAACAATTGGTTATGGTATTAGACGAGGCAGCTTGTATTACCTGGAGATGACATCAACAAACACTGAAAAGCTAAGCCCCGCATTAGTAGCAGACAGTTCCATGAAAAAAAGAAAATCAGAAATTTGATTATAGCATAGACGTTTAGGGCATGTATCATTTGGTTACTTAAAAAAATTGTTTCCTAGTTTGTTTCTGAAATTTGATGTTTGTAACTTCAAATGTGATGTTTGTGAACTTTCAAAAAGCTATCAAACTACTTTTCCATTGTCCTTAAATAAGAATCTAGTTCCTTTTATGGTTGTACATTCTGATATACGAGATCAAAATTTTAATGTACTTTATAATCAATCAGTGTAGATCAAATGATCGATCCCACGGAGGTGGATTTTAATTATATATAGAATTAATTTTGTAAATGGGTGGTTGGAATTACGGTGGAAATGATTCGAATATGCTAAAACTTAAATTAAAATGGCGAGAATAAATTCTAAACCTGGAATTGAAATGGCGAGAACGAATCAAGAGAATTCTATCGAAATGACGACGGTATCTCGATCCGTATCAACATGCATCAAATAATCCGTGATATTAATTAAATCATGAGGGGGGAATCCACACCTCATGAACCACGCTCTAATCAATATGGTGCTAAGGGCTTATCGTGCCAAATAATAATAACCTTATACTAGAGAGCCGGTGTAACCAAGACGGTATCTAGACAAGATCAGTATTATTTGTCGACGAAAAGTCAAATCATCCACAAAAATTAGAGGGGAAGAGAAAGTAAATTTACCAAATAAAGCCCATGACACATGTTGAGACTTCACCTTCAACCCAAGCTTGAAAGAAAACTAGCCACTCATAATTAAACTAGGGGCAAAATGGAAATTTATTAAAATACGTAGAAAATACAAGATGGAGAGGGAATTACAGAAAATGGATCCCAAAAATGGATTCAGAGATATCAAATTAGGGGGGAGAGGCCCCCTTTTTATAGATACATGGAGTAAATCATGGCCATCGGATTAAAAAAGCAGACGCTTATCATCAATACCCACGGTTTGACCACGGATGAACAAGAATACGGTTTGACCCGACTTTGAATAAGTAACGCTTTGAAAAATAATCCGTGTGATGCATGCACGTAGATTTTTCGTCTAATCCGATATACGCCACGCCACCATCAACAAGACATAGAATTTTAGCCCAACGATCGCGACACCATCATCAACGCCACATCATCGGTCAATGCCACGCCATCGTCCGCTATGAACAATGATCGTGAATAAAGAACGATAAGTCCCGTACATGTGAATAGTACCGCATATGAATAGTGCCATTTTCCTTTTATGCCCCTCCCAAGGTTTTCACTGAGTTCAAAAGTGATGTCTGTTTTGCCGTCTGATCTCTCCTTTATTGTGAAATGACTATAATGCCCCTAAAATACATAAAATACTTAATTAAAATAACACACACGTAATTACATCACAAGAAGGTTAAATACATAAAAGTAAGAGTTGTTAGTAAGACTTGAAATGTAAAATGATGGTTTTCTCCTTTATAAATATGCATTTTCTAACACTCAACACACCCCCCAACCAGCATATTGCTAGTCCCTAACAAATAAAGCGAAAACAAAATTCAAATTCAAAATGATTTATTTATTTATTTATTTATTTATTTAGAAACACTCGTGTTTATTCAATCAGATTAATGATAGCAATCAAATAAAAGTATAAGCATTATCTCCAGTCTAAAGCAACATCACACCCACATCAACCATCCACATGAATCGGCCCAGTAGACTTTGTTATAGCTACTTTCAAGAATGACATGTCAAACCCCAAAATCTCACTGGAAGTAGTGACGCTCTCACAAAGAAATTAAACCCAATAAAAATAGTCACTCCAATGAATGGTAATTGAGAGGAAATAATAAAGAAGTGATATCACATGCTCTCACCAAAATGAAATAAATATGCCCTCAGCTTAGAAATAATACGATCTCAAGTCAATTAAAAATGTTAGTCAACCCACTTTATTTATCTTTTTATTTTTATTTTTTTTTATGCATCACTACATCTTTTTAGCCCATATAACTAGCTTCTACTTCAAACTATAGTTCCCTAAAATCAAGAAGACTTTATTGTGACGTAACGCAGGCTAGGCTAACAAAGAAAGAAATAAGGAAAACAAATTATATTTTTGAGAAAAATGCATAATTTTTTTTTTTTTTTTTTGAAGTCACAGTGGATTTCACCTATTATTATTATTTTTTTCTTTTGAAACAACAACTTTTGTTTTTTTTTTTTTTTTTTTTGGCATAACTTCACTGAACAAAATAATTATTTACATTTTCTCAAACATAAATAGGTGATGGAACTTAAAAGACATTGGGTAATACTCCAAATCGGAGTGGGTCAAAATGATAAGTTGACAAAGAAATTTTTTTTTTTTTTTTTTTTTATTAAAAGGCTCAAAAGGGTTAACTATGGATTTTTAATAAAAGGGATGGCTAGAAAGGCTCAAACGGATCAAAGATGGCATTTCCATCGTCTTTTAGGGCTCTAAATAATCATCCATATCTACTAGTTAGATGGGCCTCCCAATGTAGCAATACACACATTTTTTTTTCTCTTTTTTTTTTTTTTTTTTTTTAATTTTACCATTTTTTTTTTAAGGGTTAACTCAAAAGAAATCTAGAGATCGTGTATAAAATAATAAACTGCTAAGCTGTATAGAGAATGGGCAAAAGGGTTACTCTCCAAGAAAATGATAGGCTCAACAACTCACTTGGCATTTATTTATGACTTGTTCATTCTTTCAAGCAACTCATATTTGTCTCCGACATCAACATGTAAAGTAGCAAACATAGCGTAACATCACTTAAGACCAAAGATAATACAAATACTAAAATTTGAAATTAATCATGTCATCCAATGTTAAAACAAATCACACAAAATTATTATTATTATTATTATTTTTTTTCAAACAATATTCTACCCCCCAACCTATTCTAAGCATGAAAGGAAAATATGCATGCAGAAATGCGAAAATGATGCAGAAAAACTAATTAGAAAAGTTACACTTAAAATGATAGAAAAAGAAAATGGTTTTTTTTTAAAAAAAAGAAGATGCGTTTCTAGAGGCACTACACTCCATATTCAGCCATCTTCGACTCAAAAGTTGGAAAATGTATATTCATAGAGGAGAAATTAAAAGAAACAAAAAAACTTAATAAAGAAAAAGAAAATGTCTGCAAATTTTTTTTTTAGTTTTTTTTTTTCAAACGATGAAGATGCGTTTCTAGAGTCACTACATTCCATATTCAGCCATCTTCAACACACAACGTTAGCAACAGTTAGTTTCTACAACAAAAATTAGTAAAAACTTAACCAAAATTCCACAATTGTCGACTATTCCCTCCCCCCAACCAGAACGAAACATTGTCCTCAATGTTTTAAAGGAAAGAAGTAGAGTTTAGAAGACATCACCTGGGTGGTGCAACACAGAAGAAAATATTTACAGGCGGAGAGTTAAATCTAATTTGTACTTCTTATCGCGCCATCTGTTACCATCATTATTTGGTCGCTCCAACACAAAGGTCCGTGGGTCCGCCCGCTTATAAGCTTGTAATATATCAAGTAGCTCATTAGCGGTGAGCACAAATAAAGAGTTTTTTACATTGTAAGGAATGAAATAGTTTTTATTGCATGGTTAAGAATGCGATAAAGCCATCATAAAAGTTATTGACATTTAACAAACCGATGGGTTTCGGTGGATGCGATGAGCCCAAGATGCTAGTGTCATAAGTGCCTCTAGTGTTGCAAGATCTCCCTAAGGAAAATAAAAGCATCAGATGATTAAGCATTTCGCTTATTCTTTCAGAGACGACTAACTCTTCTCCATTGATGAGTCGATTTAACCGCCCAATGGTTTAGTGACTCTTGGACGATGCCTAACACTTGACTTCCTCCGATAAAAGTCGCTCGAGACCATTTTTGATAACCCTACCTCCTCCATACACCAAATGTAATTTTCATATGCTCGACCAAGATCTATACCGCCTCAATAACTCTTTATGTTTGCCATAGTAAATCCGTAGCACACAAATGTTCTTGAATTGTCTATTGGGAGTAGCTGCCATTGTGATACTTCTCGAAAACAATTTGTGAGTGCTTGACAAAAAGGAAATCACATTTAAGAATCTTGGTGATGGATCACAATTGTATGAGGTAACATGTCGTGTCAAATAACGCGCGAAGCACATGGCTCATGAAAAAAAAAAGAAAAGGAAAAAGCAAACAAGAATAAAATTATTAAAGACAATAATGCAAACAATAAAACAACAAATGAAATAAAATAACAAGAAAGTAAAAGGATATTTACACGTAGCTCACATCTTCCTCCTGGTTTTACTAGAACGGCTTGAACGCCTCTACGGGTCGAGGATAGGCTTCCTATCCAGCTTTTCTTATAAACCGGCAAATGCAGGTCGTTTATAGTCGATTCTGACTTATATCGCATGCTTTCTTCGAATAATGGCCATAACTGGAGAATCGCTCCTTGCACATATCCACTGGGATGCATTTCAAGAGACAAAAAGATATCATCCAATGACTCCTTATTTAAGCCATCCCTAATGAATTGAATCTTATCTTCCCTGTTATCAGACATCATTCATAAAGAACATGGGTTTTTATTGCAACTCATTCTGGCAAACTTATGACAAGCGATAGAAATTCTTCGAGCTCTTCGTTTTCTTGCATAATTTCCTTTACCACAACTAGACATGTATGCAATAAATTTTGGAGGTAACTCACCTGCCAATCGTACTTTAGCCTCGATTAACCAACGAATGTCAGCAGGTATGTTATTCCTCATGAGCAATCGCATGCTTGAGCTTTATAGATCGTAGCGAGGGCATTCTCGAGTGAAGGGAATCGCTTGTGAAGCTTCGCTAGAATCTCGTTTCTGTCCATACTTTCGCCTCAGAATGTCAGTTATTATGGGAAACTGAAGTAACCGACTTGATTGTCACGGAGTACCGTTATCCGCCACTTCACCGGGGTAACAAACTAAAGCACACAAACATAAAAACAAATTAAAACACACAAAGAAAATTAAAATCGTCCTCTTATTGAATTTACCTCAAGCTCCAACTGGATGTCGTAAACACTTCTCTCAATGTCTCTGAGTTGCTCAAACCCTCAACATACGCTACTAACTCGTGGTTGTAAAGCCCAAATGCGTTGTGTTTACAAAATTGAATCTGCTGAGATGAGTTTTGACACGTTGAAGTGGTTTAAGAATGTTCAGAGGAACGGTCCCAAGTAAGGTACTCATGATTAAAAATGATAAGAGAAAACTTAATAGTTAAACAAACACACTTATGCAAAATAATTTCAATTAGCAAAAGAATAATATAAAGAAAGGAAAAAAAAATCAAATCACCGAAAGGAAAAAAAAATCAATTCAAATTTGGTGGGTCACTCAAATTAATTTCAGTGTCTTCTCCATGTGGTTGGTACTCTAGATATGGCTTTAATCTTTGACCATTAACTTTAAACGTGACACCGTTCTTTGGGTCCTTAATTTCAATTGCCACAAAAAAAAGATGAATAATAAATGGACCACCATCGAGAGCGAATTCACGGAATGTAGAATTGAATAAAAGCACTTTCCGATCTGAGTGAAAGATTTTCTATAATGTTTGTCATGAAAGACTTTCATTCGTTGTTTGTAAATTTTGGCATTTTCAGTATGCATCATTAATTTCTTCAAGTTCGCCACCGTAATCTTCTTTCGAAATGGGTTTCATGTCAAAATTGAATTTCTTGATGGCCCAATACGCACGATGCTCGAGTTCCATGTAGGTGGCAAGTTTTTCCATACACTAGCCAGGGTGACATCCCAATCGGGTCTTGAAGCCGCTCTATATGCCCATAATGCATCATCAAGTCTTAATGACCAATCTTTTCCGTCTGCCTCACCGCCTTTTCTAATACGTGCTTTATTTCTCGATCGAGATCTCAACTTGGCCACCGGTTTATGGATGATACGGTCGCCACTTTGTGAAGTGATTGAATACTTTGTCAAAAGAGCTTTGAATGCTTACAAAAGTGGGCACCACCATCACCGACATCGCCGAGGGAATCCAAAGCGTGAAACAACGTTGCTTTTCAAAATCCTATCACCACATTGTGATCATCGGTTCTACATGGAATTGCTTCACCCATTCGGAGACGTAATCAACACCAACCAATATGTATCGATGGCCAAAAGGGGGAAAGGGTCCCATGAAGTCGATACCCGTCAAAAATCTCAACCACTAAAATTGGATTTAATCATGTTCCTTCGTAATGCTCCCCATTCGCTGACACCTATCACACGAAGAAATGTAGTGTAAGCATCTCGAAATATAAATAAAAACCACATTGTAAAACTTTAGTCGCTTTTCTTAGCACCGAAGTGGCTCCACAAGCTTGTTCATGGCGTAATGAAAGTTAATATTCTCAATTTCATTTTAGGGGACACATCGCTCAACAATTTGGTCCGCATAATACTTGAACAAATACGGTCATCCCAAAAGAAATTCTTTATTTCAAAGAATTTAGCCTTGTCTTGGGTCCAATGCTCCTAAGTTTACAATAAGATAATTAACTATATCAAGATACCAAGGTAATACTTCCACATTCATCAATTGTTCATCCTGAATGACTCATTTAATGGTAATGGCTCAGAATTGTGTCAAAACGAAGACGAGAGATGGTCCGCCACAACATTTTCTCTTTCTTATCTTCAATTCTAAGTCAAATTCGCAAAAGTAACACCCAATCTAATTAGTCTAGTTTTTTCGGTAAGATATTTAAGAGCGATCTGAATATAATTATTTTACAACCAACGAGATAAGATCGAAATTTTTCCAATGCAAACACTATCGCTAGCATTTCTTTTTCAAGAGTTGAATAGTTCAACTGCATCATTTAATGTCATACTAGCATAGTAAATAACGGAGGAATTGATCAACTCTTTGTCCTAAACCGCCCTACTACATAATCGATGCATCACACATAAGCTCAAATGGTCTGAATGATGGGTGATGATGTCAACAATTGCTTTAATTTTTCAAAAGCTATAAGACATGAATCATTAAAGATAAAAGTACATCCTCAAAGAGATCAGAAAACTTTAAAATCTTTAATGAAACGCCTATAGAAACCAAAGATGCCCAAGGAAAGATCTTACTTCGATCGTTTTGTGGAGGAAGATTGAAACGAGATCCACCTTGGCTTTGTCAACCTCAATACTTTAAATGATGCGACCGAACAATACCTTGTTTTACCATAAAATGGCACTTCTCCCAATTTAAGATTAAGTTCTTCTCACATCTCTCAGAACTAGTGTTATGAAAGCATCGATCAAACGAGTCACCAAAGACGTAAAAATCATCCATAAAGACTTCAAGGAATCGTCAACCATATCGTAAAAAATGCTCAACACGCATCGTAATGTAGCAGTGCATTACATAATCCAAATGGCATTCTCCTATATGCAAAAGTGCGCGGCAAGTGAAAGTAGTTTTCCCGATCTTTTGCTATGGAATCATTATATCCCGAGTAGCCATCTGTAAAGCAATAAAATTCATGGCCCGCCAATCTATCAAGCATTCGATCGATAAATGGTAAAGGAAAATGGTCTTTACGTGTAATTCAACTTTCTATAATCAATGCATACACGCCATCCTCGTAGTTACTCTAGTTGGTATCAATTCATTATCTGCATTCAGAATTCATCCGACTCGACTTTTGGGACAACTCAGATCCCATGAACTATCGTGAATCGGGTAAATGATACCAATAGCCAAGGACTTCGTTTCAACAATTTCTTTCATATTAGATTTAACCGACGTTGCATTTCTAGATTTAGCATTTTCATCAAGCGTGAATGTAATGCAACTGCAGGGTTTATGCCTTTTATGTCTGCGGTCCATCCTAATGCTCCTTTATGCTCTTTTTAAAACATCCAACAACTTACCTTTTTGTTTATCATCGATGAAATGATTACCGCAGTACTTTCTTCCCCAAAAATGCATATTCCAAAGTGTTGGGCAAACGGTTCGAGCTCGAGTTTCGGGTGATTCCGATGATGAGTTTCTTCTTCCGATGGTTGTTCAACTCTCGACTTCCATTTATTAAGGTCCATGGATTGAAGTCAAGTCATCATCGATCTCAATATCAAAATCAAAACCAAAGCGAAGCATGTCCGTAGAAAGGATCATCACTAAGGTTTGAAAGAAAAGTGTCATCAACTAATGCTTCAATTAAATCCACATCAACAACTTCATCATCTGATGAGGTTGTTTGGCAATGTTGAAAATGTTTAGCTCCATAGTCACGCTAAAGGACAATCGCATATTTCCAATCTGCAATACGAAGCATCCGCAGCCAAGAAAGGTCGCCTAGAATAACGGGATGTGCTTCGAATCTCATTGGTTGAGTGTCAATTACAATGAAATCAACGAAAATAAAACTTGTCTCACCGATAAGCGCCTCCACAATACCACGAGGTATTTTCGTGGACCGATCCGCAAGTCAGTAACACCACCTGAGTCGTGTAATTCTCAAGCCCAAGTTTCACTTAATACGTAGTAAGGCAAAAGATTTACACTAGCCCTAAATCCAACAAAGCATTCTCAATCAGGTTCCCTATACTACATGAGATAGGGAGCCCGTTCGTGATTTTTAAAGGAATTTTACGTTGAGTATGAACTAACGCTTTAAAAATGCCTTTTCAACATGCATATTTCTTTTTAAGATAAAGGTCTTTAAGAAACTTGGCATAAGATGGAACTTGTTTAATAGCATCAAGAAAGTGGATATTGACACTTTTTCAAGATTTCGGAATCTCACCTGTGATTTTCCCTTCTTCCTTTTGCTAACCTTTCGAGGAAATGGAGCTTTAGAACATATTCTCGCTGGTTGGTTTTCTTTCTTTCTCCCGGGTGAGTCCTCAACATTCATGTACAATTTGATTTTCTTGTCACCGCATTCCACTTTGTCGACTTCTTTTCCTTTTCGCAAGGTCATGACCGCTTTGACCTCTCCATGCCGCTGGTGAACTAGTACTTGCTGTACTCTTTAGATTAGGCATCGGTTGACTTGGAAACTTGCCTTTCAACAAGAATTGCTGGTCCGAATCAAGCAAGTTGTCCTACCATCTTCTCGAGGAAACCGATTGGTGAGTCAAGCCCGCTCAATTCATTTCAGTCCATCAACGGTGCGGTTACTGCTGCTCAATCGTGGAGTGAGTAAGATTCTTGAGATTCGGAATGAATCCTCCCATGGTTCAGGAGAGTAGCTTCCGATTGAATCTGAATGGTGGTAGAGGCTCGAGGATTTTGAGGAATTTGATCATGAACTGGAGCCGGGTCCATTCTGTTGGAATCCTCGACCATGAAAATCGGGGTCTCCATCCGTGATTATATGTGTTGAGTATGGGTTGTAATTCGATGGTTTTCTCATTACACCTATGGCATTGGCTTGATCCGAGTAATGTATCATGGATTTAGCGATGATAACGATGCTATTTGTCGAGAGAGACCTTATTATTGCTTTGACTTCTTTGATTTCGACTCGCCAATTTGAACCTCATTTACCCCTTAATTCTTCTAGTATTCCCGAGTGATCGATTCGTTGGGAATTATCCGCTTGTCTCGGAAGAATTCCCAAATCTCCGATGCACTTTTGACATTAGCTCTCCTCCACTTGTTGCCATTAGCCATTCTTGCATTCGCAATAATCCTCCAAAAAGTATTGGCATTGGCATTTCACTCCATGATGTGGACACTTCAAGAGTAGCCCATTGAATCGCTCCCATGTTTCGAAAAACTGCTCGTCTTCTCTCTGAGTAAACTCTGAAATTTCCCTGCGAATAGAATTGGTTTTATGCACTGGGAAATATTTATTCAAAAATTTTGTTACCATTTGTTCCCATGATGCAATGCTATTAGCAGGTAAAGTATTTAACCATGAACGAGCTCTATCTTTTAAAGAAAATGGGAATAATCTAAGTTTAACATCATCGTCTGAAAAATTTTCATATTTAAATGTTTGACAAATTGCATGAAAATCATTCAGATGATTATATGGATCCTCATTTTCTAGGCCATAAACGCGGGAGACAATTTAGCACAGGGTTTTAATTCAAAACTCCTAAAGCCTACATTCGGATATCTTATGCATGATGCTTCAAATTAGCTAAAAGATGGTCTAAAATGGCCTCTCCGTAAATCCATTCCAAATTTATTAATGCTACAAGTTGCTGTTTTTCTAATTCGCCTATAGTTCAAGATTTTAAATAATGATTCACTACCACGCATTTAAAAACAAATAAAATAAAAATAAAAGATGAACAAAACAAATAAAATAAAGACGAGGGAGAAAATTACGATACTAACCTTTATCAAGGCTTATTACAACCTTTCTATAAAAATACACAAAAACAAATACGGAAATAAATTAACTAAAAATTAAAATGAATAAAATAAACAAAAAATTACAAAGAAAAAATAAATTTCAAATTTAATTAAATAATTTTAAATAAGGGAAAAAGAAAATAAATACTAACCATTAAATGTAGATTTTATTTTTTTTTTAATAATAAAAAAAAATACAAGAAAACAAATAAAAGAAATTATTCACAAAAATTAATTCTATGAATTAAAACTACTTACCTCAAAAAAACTTGTTGTAAATTTTAATGTACTGCAAATCACATCTAATCAATCAGTAGATCATGGTGATCGATCCCACGAGGTGGATTTTAATTATATATAGAATTAATTTTGTAAATGGGTGGTTGGAATTATGGTGGAAATGATTTGAATATGCTAAAACTTAAATTAAAATGGCGAATAAATTTAAACCTGAATTGAAATGGCGAATGAATCAAGAGAATTCTATTGAAATGACGCATTGGGTATCCGATCCGTATCAACATGCATTATAAATAATCCAGACATTAATTAAATCATGAGGGGAATCCACACCATGGTAACCACGCCTAATCAATATGGTCTATCGTGCCAAATAATAATAACCTTATACTAGAGCCGGTAACCAAGACGTATTCAGACAAGATCAAGATTATTTGTCGAAAAGTCAAATCATCCACAAAATTAGAGGAAGAGAAAGTAAATTTACCAAATAAAGCCCATGACATGTCGAGACTTCACCCAACCCAAGCTTGAAAGAAAAGCCAACACTAATTAAACTAGGGCAAATGGAAATTTATTAAAATACGAGAAAATACAAGATGGAGAATTACGTAAAATGGATCCCAAAAATGGATTCAGAGATATCAAATTGGGGGAGAGGCCCCTTTTATAGATACATGGAGTAAATCATGGATTAAAAAATGACGCTGCGATTATCACGCCATCAGTCAACCACCTGCGCTGGATGAATACGCAGTTGACCCGACTTTGAATAGTAACGGTTTGGTTGAAAATAACTCGTGATGCATGCACTGCGAGATTTTTCGTTCAATCGATATACGCCACGCCACCATCAACAAGACATAAGAATTTTAAGTGATCGTGACACCTCATCGGCCAATGCCACATCATCGCCAATGCCACGCCATCGTCTGCCAAATGATCGCGAATGAACGATAAGTCCCGCATATGAATAATGCATACGTGAATAGTGCCATTTTTCCTTTTATGCCCTCCAAGGTTTTCGATCAGTTCAAAAGTGATGTCATTTCGATCTCTCCTTTATTGTGAAATGACTATAATGCCCCTAAAATACATAAAATACTTAATTAAAATAACACACACGTAATTACATCACAAGAAGGTTAAATACATAAAAGTAAGAGTTGTTAGTAAGACTTGAAATGTAAAATGATGGTTTTCTCCTTTATAAATATGCATTTTCTAACACTCAACAAGGACCATCTAAAGTTTCTACAATTAGATGAGCTCGTTGGTTTGTTACATTTATTGATGATTGTAGTATAATGACATAAAGTTTTTTGATGAAATCAAAAGACGAAGTAAACTCTTCATTTCAAAGATTTCATACGATGGTGACGACTCAATTTCATATACAAATTCGAGTTCTACATACTGATAATGGAGGCAAGTATATGAGCACAACAATTCAAGAGTTTCTGAAATCACAAGGAATTGTCCACCAAACCACTTGTGTGGGGACACCTCAACAAAATGGCGTTGCTGAACGGAAAAATAGACATTTACTAGAAGTTATTCGAGCATCACTAATCCAGGCCTGCATGCCACTATCTTATTGGGGAGAAGCACTGGCATCCGCAACATACTTGATCAATCGAATACCTTCAAGCTCCCTTAGATTCCAGACTCCTTTCCAGGTTCTAAATGAAGCAATTATGTCACCAAATGTACCGAATTTACCCCCACATGTGTTTGGTTGTGTTGCCTTCGTTTATTTACCACGACAAGACAAATTATCTCCTCGAGCACTACATTGTGTGTTTGTAGAGTATGTCTTACATCAAAAGGGGTACCGATGCTATCATCCTCCATCAAGAAAAATATACATCACTATGGATGTCGTCCTTCATGAAGATATCATGTACTACACATCGAAGCCTGAATTTCAAGGAGAGTATAATGAAGAGTAAATTTATACTCTTACATATCTTCCACCTGAAGAAGATCAATCGTCTATTGAGGTAGTAAATCTTCAAGATACTAGAAAAGAAAATGGCGATAATTCTCAGGCTGAGACAAGTGAAGACACATTTGGGGAGCAAAATAACTCAGACACAACCACAATAAAAAACGAGTCCCATGAAAAACCACAATTCCCAATCTAATCAGAAGAATACTTCCCCAACGTCAAAATAGAGGTAACCTTCAACCCACATATGAGCCTGACCTCTCTAGTAGAGTCAAATACCTTATGAGTCATTTTGTGTCTAACTTTCGCTTGTCAGAATCAAATCAGTCGTTTGTGAATCCATTATCTACTGTATTTATTCCTAACAGTATGCAAGAAGCCTTAAAAAATCCAAAGTGGAAAGCGGTTATGAACGACGAAATGAGATCTCTTCAGAAAAATCAAACATGAGAACTAGTTGATCTTTCACCAGGAAAAAAACCAGTAGGTTGCCGATGGATCTACACTATAAAGTACAAGGCAGATAACTCCATTGAACGATACAAAGCAAGGCTCGTAGCTAAGGGTTATACCCAAACCTACGGGATAGATTATACCGATACGTTTGCACCGGTAGTAAAAATTAATACTATTCGTATCTTATTATCATTAGCAGCAAACTTGGATTGGCTAGGGCAACAGTTCAATGTAAAGAATGTTTTCCTCCATGGAGACCTATCTGAAGAAATTTATATGGATCTATCACCAGGATGTAGTGGACCAGAACAACTCAATCAAAAAGTATGCAAATTAAAGAAATCATTATACGGGTTAAAGCAATCCCCAAGAGCATGGTTTCGGGAAATTCACAAAGGTTGTGAGTTTTTTTGGCTATAACCAAAGCAATTCAGATCATACCTTATTCATTAAAAAACAACAAGGTAAAATCATTGCCCTTATCGTCTATGTGGATGATATGATAGTTACAGGCAACGACGAGGAAGAAAGAGAGGCCCTTCAGAAGTATTTGTTGAGAGAGTTTGAGATGAAAGATTTAAGAGCCTTAAAATACTTTCTTGGAATTGAGGTTTCTCAATCTAAGGAAGGAATTTTTCAGTCTCAAAGGAAATATGCCTTAGATCTATTGCACGAAACGAGAATGACAACTTGTCAGCCTATTGACACCCCAATAGAAGAAGGACTAAAGTTCTGTATTACCTCAGACCAAGTTCCAGAAGAAAAAAGAAGATATCAAAGGCTGATTAGAAGATTGATGTACTTGTCCCACACAAGGCCAGATCTTACTTATGCATTGAGTGTTTTAAATTAGTTTATGCATAATCCCAGAGAACAACATATGAAAGCAGTAATGCGGATCCTGAGATATCTAAAGTTAAATCTAGGAAAATGAATCTTTTTTTCCAAAAATGAAGATTACAACAGCTTATAAGTTTATACTGATGCAGATTGGGCCAAGTCAGCTAGTGATAGACACTCTACCTCAGGCTACTTTACCTTTGTAGGAGGCAACCTTGTTACATGGAGAAGCAAGAAACAACATGTTATTGCTCGTTCAAGCGCTGAAGCAGAATATCGAGGCATGGCCCTTGGGGTATGTGAAGGGCTATGGATAAGCTTTATCTTAAAAGATTTAGGCTATCCATCACAAGAACCGATACAACTATACTGTGACAACTAAGCTGCACGAGATATTGCTCATAACCCAGTTCAGCACGATCGAACAAAACACGTCGAGGTAGATAGATTTTTCATCAAAGAGAAATTAGATGAAAAAAATCTTAGAACTGTTGAAAATTTGGCCAGAAGATCAACTTGCAGATATTTTAACGAAGGCCATTTCTAGTAGAGCATTTACAAAATTCATAAACAAGCTAGGTATGCAAGACATCTATGCGCTAGCTTGAGGAGGAGTATTGAGAATGTCAAATAAAACGGCATTGAATGGAAGTTGTCAAAGACACGATCCGCACCGAACGGCAACAACACGGTTGGTGAAGATCCTTCCGTGATATGCATATCTAATTTTTGAAAAAATGTAACCTATGCATCTATAAATGAAAAACTTGTTTCTTTAGATTGCTCTGTGGAAAATTACCAATCTATCTGGTTTTCCTTCAAGTAACTCATTCTCTTATAATTTTCTCGGGAAAAATGATAAAAAATGATTAGCAAATTAATATTTGATAGGCATGAATCTAAGATGAGGCTTTTGTTCGGGCTTTATCATTTTTCCACTTTTCTAATTACTTTCTGCTGAATTTTCAATATTCTCTAATATTTTTCTTTTTGAATTTTTCACATTTATAAGGCCTGAATCTCTACTAATAGAGAAAATTGTCAGAGGAATTTTGAAGAGATTGAATGATATGTATCCAGCTGATAACAAAGACCTTATTAGAGTAGAATCAAGAATACGACAAATTGAATCATTATTAAGCACAGGGTCTAATGATGTTTACACTTTAGGAATTTAGGGAATCGGTGGTATCAGAAAGAGAACACTAGCTAGTGCCATTTTTAACAAAATATCTAACCAATTTGAAGGTTCTTACTTTCTTCAAAATGTTAGAGAATAATCAGAAAGAACTGGTGGCTCAGTTGCAGCAACAACTTTTTTTTCTGGGTTATTAGCGGATGAAAATCTAAGTGCTGGTATTCCAAATGTTAGCCTCAACTTCAGAAGTAAAAGACTTAGCCGCAGGAAGATTATAATTGCTTTTGATGATGTTACTTGTTCCAAACAAATAGAATTCAACATCTTAATCTCTCAGGTTGCACTAATGATGAGAGATTGCTAGATGAATTTGGAAATTTAAACGCTTTGAAGGGATTGCAAGTTGATGGAACGTCTTTAAGAGAGGTTCTACTGTCATTGTACATTTGCACAACCTTGATTCGTTAACTTTTGATAGATATAGGGGTTTGTAACTACCAATTTTTAGGTTTGCACAATCTGATAAATATATGTCTTACTGATTGTGGCATCATGGAGTTACCCGAAAGTCTTGAGCAGTTATCCTCGCGAAAGTCTTGAGAGGATCCCAACAAGCATCATACAACTTTCAAAGTTAAGCTGCCTTAAGTTAAACTATTACGAGAGGCTTCAATCCATCCCAAAGCTTTCGTGCAGACTAAGCAACATGGCAGCACATTGTTGCACATCATTGAAAGCATTACAGGTTTATCTATTCTATTCAAACCAACATTATGGACTATACAGACATTTAGCTTAATAAATTGTTTCAAATTGGATGGAAATGAGCTCAAAGAAATTGTCGAAGATGTCCTACTAAAAACTCAGCTTAAGGTGTCTCCCCTTCACTATCTCTTTTTGTATTACTATTATATTCCCTCGGTAAGGTTGGCAGAATTCCTTAAATCCCAATCAAGATTCAGGATCCTGGATTTGACATGGAATTCGGGACAAAATTATATCCTAATTTACTATTTGGGTAGGGGATTTGTGATCCCGACTCATTTAGGATGGAATTCGGCACAAAATTTTATCATAATTTACTATTCAGGCGGGGATTCAAGACATTTGAAAATTCTCGTCGGAATCTCGAATGCCTTGAAATATGAGATTTCAAAAATGTATAACAAGTCAGTTTAATGAATAATTAGATAAATATGACATATCAGTATTTGCATATGACATCTTGTTTAGAAAAAAATGACATGTCGATTATATACATATGACATGTCATGTCGGTTATAAAAGCATGACATGTTAGTTATACGAGTAAGACATATCGTTATGACATGTTAGTTATATGAGTACGACATCGTTTATGAAAGAATCTACAACGTATGATAGGAAAATGTCATTCTGGACAATTCGGGATCTCGATTGGCACGGGATAAGGGCATATGTTTGTCTCGATTTACTGTTCGAGATGGGATAAGGATCGGCAAATCCCGGCCCATTTTTCCCCATTGCCAACCTTGTCCCTTGGGTTTGTGTAATGGGTGTCGTGCATTGCTATGAGCTCCCAAATTTTGTCAAACACATCGTTAGCAATAAATTAATGAGAACAGTGTTTAAATACCATATTATGCTACGATCCAAACATACCTTATGGAATTAAGGCTTCTGAAATTGATTATCTGTTTTTTCTTGAATCCAAGGACACTTGCTTGTTATGATAATTTCATTTATAAAGTGCTGATGAGTACATTTTTTTTTTCTTTTTTGTAGTTTAGGATATTTGATCAATGAGCTTCATTGATGAAGCTAACCAGCAGGGAGCATTCCCAGGATAACATGCTTAGTTCTTTCTACATACATGAAGATGTTTTATTTTTTTTCTTTTTCAGTCATTTAATTTATATTTAGGTGTCCATTAGTTTCAATGTTTTACAAATTACGTTGGTCTTAATAGGTATGGATGCTTAGTAATTAATTTGCAGCTTGGCCTTCAATTTTCCGGTAATATGAAATGATGCTTCTCAATGCTATTCAATTTTTGCTTATGTTGTCTTTTATCATTGATCTAATTGCAGCGGCACAATCTTTGGCCTTGAACAAGTCTTTAACTCATTCAATGCAAACACACGACCGTCGTGTGGATGACAAAGGATTGATCACCTTCAATTCCTAATACTCTCAATGAAGCCTGAATTTGAAAGATATAGGTAGCGTTTATTTCTCGGATTGGATTGAGAATTTTAAGAAGTGGGAATCTTGGGATTAGAAGTGTGGAATATGAATCAGAATCTCATTTATATGTTTATATTATCTTGGATTGGGAGTGAATAAAAAATATATTTATAAAATAAACAATTAATTTTATTATTAATTTTAATTATTAATAATTACTATTAATATTCTTAATTATGTAAATCATAATTTTTTATTAATTTTAATTTTAATTATGTAAATACAAAATGATTAATAAGAGCAATATAAATGAAACATTATTATTAATAATATAGTACAAAATTATTTTTTCTTAGAATAAATTATTTATAATTATTATTATTAATTATTGATATTAAGAAAAAATAATACTATTAAAATTAAATAAATATAATAATATTATATTTTCAAATAAAAATAGTAAATAGTAATATTATCAATTCTTAATATTATCAATTCTCAACAAAGATGATAATATTATTTTTAGATAATTCTAACTTAGATTACATAAATTATTATTTTAACTAAATATAATATTATTAATCAAATAAATATAAGATTATTATTTTTAAGCAAATATAACATAATATTATTTTAATAAATATAAATTATATTATATTTAATAAAAGAAAGATAAAAAAGGAAGAGATTGGAGTGGATTCCCACTCTCACCTCTCCCATGGGAGTAGGAATTTCACTCCTCTCTTTAAAAATGAGTGGATCCACGGAGTGAGACTTCCATCTCCCTCCTTAAATGAGTAAGTAAATAGTGAAATGGAAGGAATCCACACTCTCAATCACATTTCAGCAAGTAAACACTACAATAATTAATCAAGTCAATTGCTATGCACTTTCTTTGTGTTTTCTTTTTGGCTTCATTTGAAAGTCACACAGATGAATTCAAGTTTATATTTTCCTCATTGAGCTATAATAAATCCACAAATTTTTGTACAAACTAATGTGTCAGCGTTGAAATCAAATTTTTTATACCCGGCTTAAAACTACTCGATCAAGAAACTAGTGACTAAATATGAAAGCTTCAATTAATATAGTTTAATTGAGAAAGAGACATCTTCTTCGGATTTAACACAAAAGCTAACAAAGCTGACAATATTCATGGCATTTTCCAAGTAATGCATCGGCTAAATTAAACAATAACGAAATTCGATAAAAACAAGAAAAATAGAAGTTACCGTGTTTTCTTGTCAGCTTAAAAAAGAAGAAATACATTTACGATATATTTCTATTGTTAGCTGTCTCTGTTCAATTGAAAAACAATGGCTTCTGCTTCTTCTTCTTCTTCCTCTTCGACCAATCTTAGGCCTGAAGCAAAATACGATGTTTTCCTCAGTTTCACAGGCGAGGATACCCGCGACAACTTTACTAGCCATCTTTATGCAGCTTTGTGCAGGAAAAATATCGAAACTTTCATTGATAACCAACTCGTAAGAGGAGATGAAATATCTCCAGCTCTATTGGATGCAATCGGAGGATCAAAGATTTCGGTTATCATTTTCTCGGAAGGGTATGCTTCTTCAAGATGGTGCTTGGAAGAACTTGTGAAGATCCTGGAATGCAAAAATGATAAGAATATTGGACAGATTGTTGTACCGGTTTTCTATCGCGTTGATCCTTCAGATGTGAGGAATCAAACTGGAATTTTTGGGGATGGATTTCTGAAGCTTGAAGAACGTTTTAAGGAGAGGCCAGAGAAGCTGGAAAGTTGGAGGATTGCTTTGAGGGAAGCAGCCAATCTGTCTGGTTTTGCTTCTCATGCCACCAGGTAACTTATTCTCTAAGAATTTTCTCAGGAAAAATGATAAAAAAATGATCAGCAAATTAATAATGGTTAGGCATGAATCTAAGATGAGGCTTTTGATGGTTTTTATCATTCTCCATTTTTCTGATTGAGTCTCCTGAATTTTCCTTGTTCTCTAAGATTTTTCTTTTTGAATTTTTCATATTTGTAAGGCCTGAATCTCTACTAATTGAGAACATTGTAAGAGAAATTTTGAAGAGACTGAATGATATGTATCCAACTGATAACAAAGACCTGACAGGAGTAGAATCAAGCATACGGCAAATTGAATCATTATTAAGCACGGGGTCTAAAGATGTTTACACTTTAGGAATTTGGGGAATCGGTGGTATAGGCAAGACAACACTTGCTGGTGCCATTTTCAACGAAATCTCTAACCAATTTGAAGGTTCTTACTTTCTTCAAAATGTTAGAGAAGAATCCGAAAGAACTGGTGGCCTGTCTCAGTTGCCGAAAGAACTGGTGGCCTGTCTCAGTTGCGACAAAAACTTTTTTCTGGGTTATTAGAGGATGAAAGTCTTAAGTGTTGGCATTCCAAATGTTAGCCTCAACTTTAGAAGTAAAAGGCTTAGCCGCAAGAAGATTATAATTGTTTTTGATGATGTTACTTGTTCCGAACAAATAAAATTCTTGATTGGTAGCCTTGATTGGTTCACTTCAGGGAGTCGAATCATAATAACAACAAGAGATAAACAGGTGCTTAAAAACTGTAGAGTGGATGAAATATATGAAGTTAAGGCATTGCTTGATTATTATGCTCTTCAGCTTTTTAGTCGATATGCCTTTGGACAAAACCAGAACCCTGATCCAAGTTATAAGGAGCTGTCAGATAGGATAGTAAAATTTGCTCAAGGTGTTCCATTAGCACTTAAAGTTTTGGGTTCTTTTTTGTTCGGAAGAAAAACGGAAGATTGGGAAAGTGCTGCAAATAAGCTGAAAAAAGTTCCTCATTTGGATATCCAAAAGGTGCTAAAAGTAAGTTATGATGGGTTGGATGATGAAGAGCAGAATATATTTCTAGATATTGCATGTTTTTTCAAAGGAGAAGATAAAGATCTTGTATTAGAGTTCCTAGATGCTAGTGGCTTCTCAGCAGAAATAGGCATAAGTGTTCTTGTTGATAAGTCTCTCATAATCATATCAAAGAACAAGATAACAATGCATGATTTGCTACAAGGAATGGGTAGAGAAATTGTTCGACAAGAATCTATCAAAGATCCTGGAAAACGTAGCCGGTTGTGGAATCATGAGGATATTTATCATGTTTTGACAAGAAATAAGGTAACACGTCCAAATTTACAAACTGTTAGACAAACTAATGTGTCACAAATGCAGTGCTAACTTATGTTCTTTTCAGGGGACTGAAACAATTGAAGGCATCTCCTTGGATATGTCAAAAGTCAAAGACATAAACTTAAATCCACAGACTTTCACAAAGATGCATAAATTGAGATTCCTCAAATTCTATAACTCAGTTGATGGAGAGCACAAGAATAAGGTGCATCATTTTCAAGGCCTGGATTATGTTTTCAGTGAGTTGAAGTACTTTCATTGGAATGGATACCCATTGAAAGCAATGCCATCGTATATTGATCCAGAGAATCTTATTGCACTTGAAATGCCTCATAGTAGTGTTGAAAAACTGTGGGGTGGTGCTCAGGTACTGTTAATTTCTGAATTTGGGTAAAATTTCGATGAGGTCCTTATAGTTACTGATTAATATTATCGTATTTCGCTCCTTCTTGCAGCAACTTGTTAACTTGAAATATATGTTTCTGAGCCACTCCAAGCAGCTAACTGAAATCCCAGACCTTTCACTGGCCTCAAATATTGAGAAGTTGAATTTAGATGGTTATTCGAGCTTGCTTGAGATTCACCCATCGATTAAATATTTGAATAAGCTTGCTATCCTGAGTCTAAGGCACTGCAAATGCATTAAGAGTCTTCCTACAAGCATTCACTTGGAATCTCTGAAACAACTTTTTCTCTCTGGCTGCTCAAATCTGAAAACGTTTCCAGAGATCGCTTGTAAGATAGAAGAATTGTTTCTAGATGGAACTGCAATTGAAGAGCTACCCTTGTCAATCGAGTGTCTGTCAAGACTAATTACATTGAATCTTGAAAACTGTTCAAGGCTCGAGTGTCTCTCAAGCAGCCTCTGTAAGTTGAAATCTCTTCAGCATCTTAATCTCTCTGGTTGCACTAAAGTTGAGAGATTGCCTGACGAATTTGGAAATTTATAGGCTTTGATGGAAATGAAAGCTGCGCGAAGTTCTATAAGAGAATTACCATCATCTATTGTACAATTGAACAACCTTTATAGATTATCTTTTGAGAGATATCAGGGTAAGTCACACATGGGTTTGCGACTGCCTACTATGTCAGGCTTGCGCATTCTGACAAATCTAAATCTTTCTGATTGCAGCATCACGGAATTACCCAACAGTCTTGGCCAGTTATCCTCATTACATATACTGTTTCTAGATAGAAACAATTTTGAGAGAATTCCGACAAGCATCATACACCTTACAAATTTATTCTGGCTCAAGTTAAGCTATTGTGAGAGGCTTCAATCCTTACCAGAACTTCCATGCAATATAAGCGACATGGATGCAAATTGTTGTACATCACTAAAGGAATTATCAGGTTTATCTATTCTATTCACACCAACAACATGGAATTCACAGGGACTCAACTTCATCAATTGTTTCAATTTGGATGGAGATGCGCTCAAAGAAATTGCCAAAGATGCCCAACTGAAAATTCAGCTTATGGCAACGGCTTGGTGGAATGAATATCATAAGGTGTCTCCCTTGCAGTGACTCTTTTTGTATAATCTTAATTTTTCTTTTTTGGTATGTTTTTACTAAATTATTTTTTATCGACAGGAATCATATGAAACACCTTTGGGTTGCATCAGTTTCCCTGGTAGTGAAATTCCAGACTGGTTTAGCTTTCAGAGTACAGGATCTTCCACTATTCTCAAGCTGCCACCAGTTTCCTTCAGTGATAAATTTGTTGGCATTGCTTTGTGCGTTGTTGTAGCGTTTCGAGACCATCAAGATGAAGGGATGGGTCTTAGAATTGGCTATGAATGCAAACTCAAAGCCAGAGATGATACCTGGCACGTCGCAAAAGGCTCTTTGTTTGGCTGGGGCGATGGTTATAGCAGACCTCGTTATGTGTTGTCCGATCATGTATTTTTGGGGTATGATTTTGCTGTGCTTTCTAACAATTTTGGTGAATATTGTCACCATAACAAGGAGGCCGTCATCGAGTTCTATCTCTTGAATACTCATGATTTTGGACCTAGAGACTGCTGTGAGATAAAAAGGTGTGCAGTTCATTTACTGTATGCCCGAGATTTTGGGGAATCAATGGAATACCCTAGTGAAAGTTTCAGATCCAGCGAGGGAGACGAGCCACACCCAAAGAGAATGAAATTTTTCAAAGCTCTACAAGCAGATGATCATTGGGTACTGCCGGTGTTTATATAGGCCTTGTTTTGCTTGTACCTGTGTTTATATTACTCCTTACCTCAGATTTACAAACTAGTACATTGGAAAATTTGCAATGCATCCATTCCATTGAAAATTTGAGGTTACAGAAGTTAGTACACTTAACTTTGATACTAATGGATGCTGCATTTGTGCAATATATGAATAGTACCTTTCATTTTCATATCTTTTCCCATTCATTATAATCTCCACACCATTGGCTGAAATCCTATTTTTTAAAAGATAACACCCAAAAATGAGTACCCATATTAAAACTATCATGTTCATATATATATATATAGAACTAATAGAGACAAAAGATCAGCTATAGAAATTAGCAGAGAAGATTTCACATGCCAAAGACTAGCCTCAGCTATTATTGTGGAGTTCAAGGCAGCGTCAGAAAAATTTTATTTTATATACATTTTGTCCTAATTTTATTTGTAGATTATAAACCTATAATGTTGTGAGCAAATTTTGGAATTATTGCATTCAACATAATATGTGTTTATATTATGAAAAATCATTCATAATATATTATGTTATGAAAAATCATTACAATGAAAAATCATTCATCCTTTCGCAGCTAACACTATTATGTTACACTAAAATACAACAAATATATACATTTGCAAACAAATGATAATATAGGAGGTTCCAGGAGCTTACTTGATGATTCGGAAGATAAGAAAAATGTCTCTGTTATGACAATGACAAACTCATTTCTCTAAATCTGTGAGCCTCTTCAATGCGACCAAAACGTGTAAGAATTTCAATCATTATCAAGTAATGTTCTTCCAATGCCTCAATTTTATACTCACGTGACATTACATTGAATATCCGGCAAGCTTCATCTGCAAATCCAGCTTGGTTGCAAATTGATAGAAGAACTTTGAAAGTGAAATGGTTTGGTGTAAAACCACCATTTCTCATCTTATTAAAAAGACTAAGTGCTTCTTGACATAAGTCATTATATCCATATGCTTCTATAATGGCAGTCCAAGTTATAGAACCTTTGACAGGGACTGCATCAAAGACCAGCTTTGCACATTCAAGAAATCCACACATCCCATACATTTTGATATTTTCAGCAGCAACAAAAGGAACCGACTCAAAATCTTTCTTCAAAACTTGTCCGTGAATTTCCTTCCCAAGCTTCAAAGCTTTAAGTTGACCAGAAACACTCAACATTCTTGCCATTGCAACAGAATCAGGCCTGTGCTTTGACAACTGCATTGACCTAAACACACCAAGTGCATCATCCAAACGTCCATTTTCAATGCATGAATCAATCATGGCAGTCCATGAAATCACATTCCTCACCTCCATCTCATCAAACAATTTGAGAGAATAGTCCAAGACACCACACTTAGAGTACATTATCATCAAAGATGTAATTATTGACACATTGGGGAGGAACTGATTCTTAACAGCATAAGCATGAATCTCCTTCCCGTGATTCAAAGCCTTCAACTGAGAACAAACCGGGATAACAGTAGCAACTGTGACAACATCAGGCCTGAACCCTTCCTGCTGCATCCAAGCTATTGATCTCAAGGCCTGCTCGAGCCTCCCATTGGAGACATAACCCGACATCAAAGCAGTCCATAAAATTTCATTCCTCTCCTCCGTTTCATAAAACACCCGCCTAGCAGAATTCATATCTCTACACTTACAATACATATCAACCAAGCTAGACCGAACAAACAACTCCTCTGAATATCTCTCATTTTTCAACACATAAGCATGAACCTCTTGTCCTAGTTTCCGCGCCCAAGCTTCCCCAATCACAGGGAGTAATATAGTTAACACAACAGAATTCGGATATATCCCTTCACGAATCATCCACCTGGCACAATCCAAAGCTTCCCAGCGCAATCTATTATGGGCAAAACCCGCAATCATGGACCCCCACACAACTATATCTCTGTCATCAGTTTCATCAAACACCCTCCTAGCGAGCTTAATTTTGCCACATTTGAAATACATATCAATCAAACTGGTCCTAAGAATCGAATAATCAACAAAACCATTCTTGATCAACAATGCGTGTGTCTTCAAACCTTGCATAAGCGCAGACGCACCCGCGAAACTCTTAATCACACAAGAGAAAGTATAAACATTCAATTGAACACCCAACTCTCGCATTTTCATATAATTAAAAAGAACATCACGATACCTCTTTTTCCCGGCAATGACAGCACCTCTAAGCAAAGCATTCCAAGGATAAACACTCTCACTCGAACTTTCATCAAACACCTTCTCCGCATCCTCAAAGGACCCACAAGAGGTATACATTTTCACAAGTTTCGTTCGCAGAAACCCATTATTCTCCAACCCATTAATCCGAATATGGGTATGAATTAGTCTCCCTTCCACTAACGATCTAGTTCGAACACAAGCAGTAATAAGAGCATTGAACGTGGTGACGTTAACAGGGATACCTTGCTGGTCCATGTAGTCCAAGATGACAAGGGCCTCCTTGAGCTTGTTTTGCCTCGCGAATCTTTGAATGTCCTTGTAAATGGCACGTGGGTTCTTTTCGTGGAGCGGTAACGACGATGGAAATGCATCTTTTTCGGCCGATTTTTTGGTGTGGTGCTTCTTACGTTTTTGGAAGTACGTTGATTCGGGTTTTGTTGCTGAAGCTTTGAGTTTGAAGAATCGGTGGTTGTTGCTGATAGGATTTGGAGGGAAACTGTGAACACAAAGAGACAGAGAGAGAGCTAGCGCCTGTGTGCTTTCCATGATTGACTTTCTTGATTAGTAAGAATAAAGCTAATGTGAAATTCAAATTACCAACTTCTTGAGATATTTTTTTTTTCACATATTTTTTTTTAATTTAGCTATTAATTTTTAAATTTGGAGAAATTATTTTAAGAGAACACATGAGATTTTTTTATTTTTTATTTTTTTAATTTAGACACTAATTTTTTAAAATTCTAATAAATATTTCATTTCATGATATTAGGTAATGAGTAGTTGTCTGCTAAATATAATACTTAAAGTTCATAATTAGTAGAGGCTAAATAGTGTATAATGAATGAATTAATGAAATAAATTTGTGATTCTACTCACAAGAACAATAGATTTTTTTTTCTTTTTTAATTGCAAAAAATATGATAATGTGTTTTTATTACTTTCTTTTAATATTTGGGATTGGAGTTTTTTTACAACTGAATTTTATGAAATTAATGACTTCAAATTTTTCTAATTTAAAATAAACTAGGAAACTCATAAAATACAACAGTGCAATTCCAATGCATTAGTTTTAAACTTTTTAACAGTTTCCATTTTTCATCTCATACAATCAGCACTTCGGCAGCATTATCGACCATGCTGATGACGTCCAGCATATCATCATCCTCCCTCCGCACTTCTCCTTCTTCCCTTCTCCCTTGCTTAAATCAGACAACGTTTTCATATTCAAATTCAACAATCTCCAGTCACTTTATCTCAACACCTACAACAAGAAGAAAGCGTTTGGCCCCACTGAGCAGGCTGAGGATCTCCTCATCAGAAAATAATCGGAGCGCTGTCGACGTTGTATCTCCACCGCCGACGACCAGCAACGCTGATGGCGATGACGGTGGTGGGGCGGATGTTGTTAGGAGATTCTATGATGGTATCAACGGCCGTGATCTTGCCTCCGTGGAGGAACTCATTGCTGACGACTGTGTCTACGAAGACCTTATCTTTCCACGTCCATTCGTTGGCCGTAAGGTAACCAACGCATGTGCATGTCACGTGCGCTGCCCAAAGTGATTATGGTTATTACTTCTATTATCACTTTTTCACGGCGATTTGCAATTTAGTCCTTAAAATACCATTTCAGTCCTTGATAAATTTTTAATGTGTTACTTCATCTCAGACGTCAAAAGCAATAACAAATACACACACACAGGGTTATCATTTAAATATAAAAACAATTAATTTGTCTGGTAAATGTTGCATTTATACCTTAACGGTACGTGTATTCTCCACTAATGTTTTAACATTAAGAATGAAAATATTAAAAAAATTTATCAAGATCAAAGTGGTAAAATAATTTATATGAAGGACTAAAGGGTCATTCTCGTTCTTAACATTGATAAAGGTTTAAAATTTATTTTGGTGCTTCTCTATAGCTTGAGTTCCAAGAAAATTTAGATAATTTTTGACTAATTTGTTGAAAAAATATGTAATGAATCCACTATATATATATGCAACATTGAAAAATTGAAAGTAGTTTGAGACTTTTTATGGGATTGATGAAGTCTAGAAAGATTATTGCATATTTTCTAGTTAATTGGCACAAATGTTTGTGTAAGAGGAATTTTCAGTACTAAACTAGAAGATCATAGCAAAGACAAAGATAATATTGAAGTTGGAATAAAAGGAAATCAATTTCTGAGCTCAAAGAGATCACAGGAACTCGATCTTTTATCTGCAATTAATTCTGCTTTTTGACCTTCAAACTAGGTATCAATTTTTGATCTCTCGGTCTAAACTCAATTTGTCTTCAATCTGTCTGTAGGCAACTCTAGACTTCTTCAAGAAGTTCAGTGATTCTATCAGCTCTGACTTGCAATTTGTTATTGATGACATTTCTGCTGAAGATTCTTCAGCAGTTGGTGTTACATGGCATTTAGGTATTTTAGAGAATATATTTTGTTATATAAATCTTGATTGATGGTGCATTTTAACTTCTTTAAATGTTACTTTTTTCCTTGATGAATTTAATAACCAAAGGAAATATTGACAGAATGGAAAGGAAAGCCATTTCCTTTCAGCAAAGGTTGCAGCTTTTATAAACTGGAGGTTGTGAATGGCAAGAGACAGATAACGTGAGTCAAAGCTTTTGTGTTCAATTAATTATAGTTTTTGGTCGCCTATTTTTGGTTTCTTAGCAAAAGGTAAAAACATTTTTCAGTTGCCTATTTTCTGGAGTTGCAAATCCAGTAGCCTCTTATTCAAGCCTTGAGATATATGGCCAAGGGATTTCTTTTCATTTGAGAATTATGATCAGTTAAAACATGTAGTTTCTACTTTCAAGCATTAACAAATTGAAATTACGAATTGTTACTGGAGATACTCACGTTGTCATCTAAAATCAGCTATGGACGAGACATTGTTGAACCTGCATTCAAGCCTGGGGAGACAGCTTTGGTATGTACATACATCAGCCTTCATTCTATAACACAATCTCAAAATGCTTTTTGTCCTAATTCACCAGCTATTGGAGAATATGTACCAAATCCTTTAACTATCTGGTTTGTTATTTTTTTTCCTTGTAAAATATGGATAAATGAATTATTGTATCTATCTCAAGGTTTCCCAGAAATTAACTACAATGATCACCTGGTCGATTATCAGATTTTTGTCAGAGATTGTATATAGTTAATGAGACAGGTATCAAATGTATGGTAGTCATCCGATGAGAATTGGTTTATCATGTTCCCCATGGATTGAAAGTTGTAAAATTTGGCAAGTTACTTTTCCATTTTTCTCCAGTCTGTCAAGATGCTAGTGAAAGTTGAGTTGCAAAGAGTAATACTAGAAGTGGATGAATTATGTATTCACTTTTATGCTTATACAGAGTATTGATCCTCCTCAAACTCTTTTTTCTGAGTGCAGGCTGCTATCGGGGCTGTAACTTGGCTGCTGCAACAATTTCCCCAGCTAGCAGACCGGCTGTAATTGAAAACAGTATTTCACTTCAGTCAAATTAGTAGGTCCAGTTGTATACATTACTACCTATATCAGCATGAAGAAAAAATTAAATCTCTGATCCATATTTTGTAAGTACCACCAAATGGTCTTTGACAACGTTAGCTATTTTTTATGTGTATAAAGTACATCTTTCCCATGTAATTCAAGTTAGCTGAATGAAATGAGCAAGTATCATATTTTCAACTGCCAATATATTTCTATATTTACAGTTGCATAATGTATTGAGCCATATGATACATCACAAAGGAGAAAGAAAATCATAACGGATATCGACTACATGTGGCATAATCAGTATAAAAATACTCTTCTTCATCTTTTGCAAATCATATCGTTCTATAATTGTTGTTCAATTATACATTATGAATACAAATGCAATATTGAGCCTGATCAGAGATGCACCTGTTTTCATAAAGGAGTGCCATTATCATTTCCTCTCCGCGCATGGCACAAGCAGCAAGAAAAAACTGAGCTGCCAAAAGAATCTGAGATTCAGAGGGATGGAATTTCGATAGTTCTATTTGACAAAAGCTCTCCCATGTTGAGCTCCAATGGTAATAAGTTGCTTCAAATAGGAAAATAAACAAGACTCCAGGATTTTGACAAAATTATCTACTTTCATCCAATTTCTTCAACAATTTCTTCCTCTGAACAAAATTCCTCCTTAACAACATAACCAGCATCTTTCATTAGCTCAGTTAATCCACCCAATAAAGGGTAAATCTCTTGTGCCTGAACGTTTGATGTATCGTCCACCAAAAATGGAGAAAATACACTGCCCGCATCAACCCAAGCGCAACCAGGAATCTTCCTTACGCCCAAGTCTCTCATGCATGTCCTCACCTTCGCTAGCTTATCCCAACAACCAGCAGCAGCATACATATTTGCAATCAGCACATAGTAACCTGAATTTTCAGGTCTTGTTTCCAATAATTTCTCAGCTGCCCATTCCCCAATACCTGTATTTCTATGTATTTGGCAGGCACCTAAGAGAGTAGCCCACATGGCAGAGGTTGGAGTGTAAGGCATTTTTGTGATGATCTCCTTTGCTTTATTTAACAAACCAGCCCTTCCATATAGATCGACCATGCAAGCAAAGTGTTCCAATTGGGGGAATATACCATAGATGCTAGTCATCCTTTCAAACTGCTTCTGACCTTCAACCACTAGACCTGAATGGCTGCAAGCTGATAGAACTGCAACCATGGTAACATGGTCTGGTTTGATTTGATTCTTGTTCATCTCTTCAAATAGTTTCAGAGCTACTCGCCCCTCTCCCTGGATTCCATATCCAGCAATCAACGAAGTATAAGTCACTTCATCCCGTCTGCTCATCAAATCAAACACGCTTTTTGCTTCTGGAACTTTTCCTGATCTTGCATACATCTCCACAAGAGAATTCCATAATAACAAATGTTCGTTAAACATCGCACGCCTTAGAATGTAGCAATGGAACTCTTTACCATGTTGTAGATTAGCTACTCTAGCACAAAGAGGCAGAATGCTCGCAATTGTTACATAATTTGGTTCCACCCCAGAACGAAACATCTCTCTAAAAAGGAATGCAGATTCCTCAGCACAATCCAAGTGAGTGTAACCAGAAAGCATGGAGTTCCAGGTGATTATACTTTTTTCTGCTGTCATCTTAAACAAAATATAGGCATGCCTAAGGTCCTTGCATCTTGAATACATAGTGATCAATGCATTCCGAACATTCTCATACTCACCATAACAGCCACGAACAGCAGAACCATGAATCTCTTTACCCAATTTTAAGGCCCCAATATGGGAACAAGCTCCTAAACCAATAACAGTTGCAACTGAATCCAAATAGGTTTCCTGTGTTCTCATCCGGGATAACAACTCAAGGACACCCTTGAAATTGCCTGTTCGCAAGCAACCTCCAGCTATGGTGTTCCAAGTTATGACATTAACTTCAACACCTTCCTCCTGCATTTCGACAAACAGCTGAAAAGCCTCCTTCCACAATCCCTTGGAAGCATAAGCAGAGATCATCGTGTTCCAAGAAACAGCATCTCTCTCGAGCATTTTATCAAACAACCTCCGCGCAACATCCACTTGCCCGAACTTCCCATACATCGAAACCAGTGCATTATGCACAAACAAGCTCCATTCATGACAAGCATCAATACAACTATGAACCACCCTTCCAAAATCCACATCCATCATTTCACCACATGCCTTAAGCACAGACGGGTATGTAAAATTATCCCCTCTAATCCTCCTACTCTGCATTTGTTTATAAACACACAACGCCTCTGCGTAAAACCCATCTCTAACATACAAAGATATAAGCAAATTCCAAGGCAAAGGGTACCGGATATTAGAATTTTCAACAAGAAAACAAGCATTATTATAAAGACAAAAGCTTGCGTAAAAAGTTACAAGCTTGGGAACCAAAACGGGATTTTTTTCCAAACCCAAAGCTATTGCACAAGCATGAAGCTGCTTCCCCTGCGCCAATGCTTTAACCTTACCGCAACAAAAAATAATATGAGCAAATGAGTCTAACACAACATCATGAGAGGCTGCAGTAATCCTGATTCGAGTAAAAGCTTCGAATGCTTTCGATAAATTGCCTCGGCCTGCAAAATCTTTGAGAGTTTCAAGAAGATTAATTCTCATAATATGTTCATTATTGATGGGCTGTTTCCATTTCTTGGGTATAAATTTCTCAAGTTGAGACACAGAGAGGCCATTGAGAATGAGACGAGATGAAGATGGCGGCATACACTAACATGGTAAGTGGCAAGTGAGAACATCGCTGACAATTCACTCTCATTTGCTGGTTTGTGAAATTTTGACCAAATGGGTGGTTTCGATTTTTTATTATTGAGCTTTTAGTTAGATGAATGAGTGATAGTCATCGGCGCCGGCGGCTTTAAAGGGTGGCCTTGCCACCTCCTTCAGGAAAAATCGAGGGTTTATGCGGGGTTTAGGCGACTTGCAAAAGAAAGTCATGCACTTTTGCTTTGAAAATTACATTTGAATCCTTATAATTTATCATAATATATGTTTAGAACCTTATGTTTCTAAAAATCTCATTTCACCGTCCACGTGGTTGTACCTTTTTTTAATTTTTTATTTTGTTCCCGAGTCTTTTCAATTTACTATTCTTGAATGGCAAACATTGCAAAATTTAGCGAAGCCTTCATACTCTATGTTTCATTTTGACTTAAGAAGAGTAATGTATTCCTATATTTAGGAAAAGGGCTGAACTACGAGAAATTTTAATTAGACTACAAATAAATAAAGTTATAATATGCATATATTTATTTTAAAGAACCAGCACGCAATTAATGATTATATAAAATTTAATTAGATATATCACACTTATAGTAATTAGTCATGTTATCTCAAGATTTATTCCAAAATTCCTTCTAGTTACTTGCCTTTAAATTATACTTCCAAGTCCCAACTATAAACGTGATTGCAAAGTAATGTTTGTTGCAGAAGTTTTAAATATAACTAAGGCCAATTTGAAAATATTATAACTTTTAAAATAATTATTGTTAGCTGTACAGTAAAAATAATCAGCTGTGAAGAAAATCAGTTAAGTGTTTGGTAAATTTTATTTTTAGAAGTACTATGAGTTTCGAAATGGATAAAATTTATTTATACATATAAAAACATGTACATATAATATTTCTAATTGTGTATTATAATAATTTTTTACTAAAAATAAAATTTATAATATATTATTTTTTTATCTTAAAGCAATTGATAATTAAATTTATAATATAGTGAAACAAATTTAATAATAATTAGACCAACAAATTGATATTAATAAATTTATATTGATGAATTATAATAAAATTTATTAAAATATAGCTTTTGTTTCCAATTTGAATAAGGATAATTTTGGATTTAGATAATAATTTTAAGGAGATTTATGGAATTGTATTAAATTATAAAATTGATTTTCAAAATCAAAATCTAAAAGTTACTTCTTCCTTACTTTTCAAATTCAGTTGTAAAAAAAACTGATTTTTTTTTTTTTTATCAAACACTAAAATTAAGTTTTAAATTTTTAAAATTACTTTTAATCCTCCTAAAAACAATCCCAAACGAGCCCTAAGTCACAAATTTTATTACATCCTTTCATTAACCAGATCAGCTTTAATTACAAACTTATTATCCTTGATCAGCCTAATGACTTATAAAATTATATATTGATCTAAAAAAGGCTTAAATGAATTATCATCGCCGATATGTCCTCCAAATTGGCAAGATTTGGAAGCACCCTGCAGGCCAGGCAGCCATAAGCTCGGCAGCATCAGCACTTTTCTTGGATGCTCGTAAGGCGAGAACAAGCCATAAGCAGTGCATGCCATAAGTGACTGATTAAGCTTTAAATCAATTAGATTTATGGCATAAGTTGAGAACCCAAGCCACTTTCATCTTTTTATCTTCGTATTTCAACGTTTTGTAAATTAAGAAACAAAAAAAAAAGTTTCCACATGTATGCTCATATACCATACCATATCATCAACTTGAATAAAAACACAGTCGGGTATTTGTTAATGCAAACAGACGACACATAAAAAAATGTGTTGAACAAAAGAAGATCGAACCGTCTTCAGCACAGCAGAGCACCTGTAACGCCTCCAAATTCCTATATATATATATATATATGACCAGGTAATATAAATTGCCAATTTCAAGCAGCACTAATTTGTTTTCAAATATGCAGCTTTAACTAATTATTTTTAGAACTAATATGCTCATGAGCACATTAAAATATATATGTTTATTGCCTTTTTATTTCGAATGGACATTTATTACATTCTCAATTTGGTATTCAATAAGAATACTCATTAATAAAAAAAAAATCATTGGATATAATTTTTTTTTATTAATTTTAATATTAGGATTATTATTGTTTCGCTATTTATAGAAATTGTATAATATTAAATGACAACAAAAAGTATTATTGTATATCATTTTACTATTATAACTTTGCAAAAACCTTTCATTTTACTATTTCTCTATCAGAATTGTTAATTGACTAATAAAATAATAATTTTATCTTTTAATGTAAAATAAATAAATAGAGGTATCAAATAGTAGATTAAAAAATTACTGTTATGCTCTTAAATTATTAAATAATAGTTTTATCTGTGAATTTATTATAACTAAAAAAATAAATTAATCCATTGGGGCTAATATTATAATAAAATAATCATTTTATTCTTCTTCCATCTTTCTCTCTCTCTCTCTTTTTTGGTATAGTTATTTTTAACGTATAATGACAACACGGCCATTGTAATTTTAAAGTATATACAATTTAACTTTCGTAAAGTCGTTTTGTCCTTTTAGTGTCAGCATTAGATTAACGGTTATTATGTAGTTATTTAATATTTTATAATTTTTTAAAGTTGTGAAACGACTTTAACCGTTAATATTATTAAAAATAAATAAATTTGTTTGATTTAGACTTTCAGTTGTTGGGTGACCGTTGAACCACTTGACTCGACGAATGTCCAGGAGTGACACAGTTGCACCGCGAACTACATGTGCAAGTCACGTGGAAAAGCAATAAATAGGCGACAATATTCTACGCGCTAAAGACCACAAAACGGGCTAGGGAAGGTGTCGTTTTGTCCCTTGATTGCGCCGCCACGGAGGTTCTGAGGCACCGCTAACCAATCCTCGGTGTCTCCCCCCTCTGTTTTCTCTCTGAGTCGAGTAGAACAAAACGATCCGGAGCTCTTTCAAGTCCTCCTACGGCGTCGTTTTGTCCGGTCGATCACAATGTCGGCGATTTCAAACTTTGCCGCGTCTCCGTTGAGCCAGGGCGCCGTCCATTTCGCCGACAGGAAGCTAAAATTCGAGTCCTTTTTCGGTGTAAATTTGAGAATTTCAAGATCTTACGAGGTAAAAATTCTCAGCATTGCTGTACTGAGAATTCAAATATCTTCACTTGTTGCAGGCTGAATTTGAATGCAAATGTGTAATTGTTAGAAAATTACAGGCCAAGAAAATAAAAATTGTATGATTAGTGGAAACTTTTTTGCAATATGAATTTGGTAAAACCGTAATTATATTATTTTTGTTTTGTCCTTGTAGAATGATGCATTACGTGTCTCTCGGTTAGATCCTGGTCAATCAAGCAGTGTTGCTAAACGTACAAATGTACGTATGGCATTAGTAGATGAGAGGCTTGCTCGAGTTGGCAAAGATGTGGCTGAGCCTTCTGGAGTCTTGGTAATAATAGAAAGCCGATGTTTGAAATATGCTTATGTTTGTTTACTTACCTTTCATTATTAGTTCTTCTTTTACAATATATGGTAAATAGTCTGATTTTTGTTTGCAGGCATATGATCTTATTCAAGGAACACTTGTAAGTTCTATGAGTCCCTCAATTTACAGTTTTATAAATTTTTTTTTTAGAGATGTGCTAGTAGAGATGCTGACATTTTTGTTTGATCCTTCTCACGGTATATAAGTATGCATATAAACTATTTGGTCTTGTAGGTAAGATGGAGCTCAATGATGGACAAATCAATACCGGATCCACCAACAGCTGTTCTCTTGCATGGCATTCTTGGGAGTAGGAAAAACTGGGGTATTTATTGTTAATTGTTCTACTTGCCAAAATAGCTCAGAAACATAAATTGCATGGCTAAGAGAAATAGTTTAAATAGGCTACTTGAACAGACAAAGGATGAATCTCCCATCTGATGTAAACAACTTGATAATATTTAGACATGTAATTGCAGTTTCTTGTCATTCTGTATGCACCTGTTTTTTGCATATGCTTGGCAATGTGATAAGTATGGTTAATGGGCTAAAATGAATCTTCTATTGAGCTCCCTTTCTTGAATTTAAAGCACCTATTCATTTTAATTACTGGGGAAGAAAAAAATTATATTAGAGTGTGATCTCTGAAACTTAACCCAATTGTATGTGACGTTGGCAACAAAAATAAGGATTGGCTTATTGTTTTGAGGTTTAAGCAGCGGTTTTTGGATGATAAGTCCTAAAGTAATATATGGATGTGTATGGGTGTTCAGAGATGACAGTCACAAAATGTGAAGTTCAATGGGTGTAAATTAATGCATGTCTTTTGTACTTCTGGGCTCCAGTTATTACTTAAACACAAACTACTCTTTATTTGCCACTGTCTTTCTGAAATACATGTTTCGTGTCCTGCTGTATTCATGGTTTTCTGGCCATAGTGCAGACAATGACAATAGTTATATCCTGAAATGTCTAAAATAGTTAAAAACTGAATGTGCCACTTTTATTTTGTTTTATTTCTTTCATTAAAATGTTGTGAGCAAAGGGTTCCATTTCTCTCCTTTTCCCAGGATCATTTATCATAAATTGTAATAAAAAAAGTTCCTCCTTGTAGCTGTTTCTTATAAAATAGTTGGTTTGAAATGTTTCTGATTAATGTTGAATAGTGCAGGAACTTTTGCCCGAAGACTGGCTCGAGCATATCCGACATGGCAGGTATTCTTAAATAAACTTATTCTTGCTAGATTATGCTATTTTTTACTTGTAGATGTGTTGTTGAGTGTGTGTATGCATGTGACGTGTGTACGGAAAAAGTCACTGGAGTTGTAGCACTCTGTGCCTTGTACAATTTATGATAAATGATCACAAAATATGCAATTTTTTCATTGTTTTATTGTTAATTCAGATAATATGCAATTTATTTTTTATCTGTAATATTGTTTTATTGTTTCATTATTTAATTCAGATAATTTGTTACATGAGCTGTAATGTAATTGCTAATATTTGTGACTTTTTGAGAATCATGAGAAACTTACTTGTTCCTTGTGGTCCTGTTGATCCAGTTTCTCCTAGTAGACCTGCGATGTCACGGTGATTCCACATCAATCAAGAAAAGGGGGCCTCATACTGTTGCCTCAACCGCCCTTGATGTCTTGAAACTGGTGCGCAGTTCTCAAGTGTTGGTTATGACTGTTTTGCAAACATTATGCCTTTACTCATTCTGCATTTTCTGAAACTGAGATCTAATACATCTTCAATTCTGCATTAGCTAGAACACTTCTCCTGCCATTTGCATTGTTTTGTATGGTTTCTGTATCATTTAATATGATCCGTCTGCTTATGCACCAATGAATGCTATAATATTACCCAGCAGTTACTCATATACTTCCTTGTAACTTCTGGTAAAATGGCTTTAACTGGATTAGCCACCTCAATATGAAATATATATCAGATTCAAGTTTGTTGGTCATTAGATGACTCCTGGATTTGGTAGTTAAATTTCATAATTTGTTGGGTAGATCTATAATGTCATCGAGTATTGGATGAATGATTATGAAATTAACTTAAGATTCTATAGTCTAATGTGTTTAGGAATAATGTAAATCCATTTCATTTAGTTAGATAATTTGTTGATCCTATACAGCGTTAATGGTTGTTCTGCCTTGTTCTTGCGCCATCAAAAAAAACATAATACGCTTTCTTAATCTAGAATTGGGGTTTGTAGCTTTCCTTTTCACCTGGCATATTATCTAGCACATTAGTAGTCTGACATGCCAGTGTTTTGGTGATTTATTTAGATAAAGTTAAGAGTTAATTCTTTTAGCTTTAGTTGGAATCCAACATTGATGTTATCATTCTGTCATTCGTGGCTTTGTTTTCTCTTATACTGACAAAAGACAGTCAAGTTAGAAAATTTAAAATGCATATGCCTTTAATATTTTTATATTTAGTTCATATAATAGTAAGGTACTTGAAGATTTTTGTTTGATCCTGTGTTTATTTTAAGGATAGTTTCATCAGGCCCATGCTCAATGTTTTCTTAAAATACTTGTTTAATTCTCTTTTTGCTCTTTTCCCCTTCATAATTTGTATGCAAATAAGTAAATAGATTAATGAATTAAAAAAAATGAAATGTTTAGTTTTTCAGCTTAGGATGAGATGCATTCTTTTTTATCTTGTTGAAGTAAAAATATAATAGAATCCTATTGTTTAAAAGGGAAAAAAAATACATTTAGATGCTGCTTGATCGAGATTGTTTTGGCTTTTATTTTTGTTTTTCTAAGTATTTATTTCATTTTTCTGATTGGTTTAGGTTGCTCAACTTAGAATAACACCCAGAGTTTTAGTTGGTCACAGCTTTGGAGGAAAAGGTATTTTAGATTTTTTCGCATTTAATTTCCTCAATAACAAACAATTGAATATGATAGTTAAATTACATAATTTTTCAGGTGGTTCAAGTGCTTAATATGCTTCATAATTATCTCTGCAGTTGTCTTGAGCATGGTGGAACAAGCTGCCAAACCTCTTGCACGCCCAGTTAGAGTAAGTTCTCTCGCTAGAAATTGCAACGTTGATTTTAGCCTCTGAACTACAGATGCAGATGTTGACTCTAATTGTTATTGAAACTTTTACAGTGTTGCAAACTTTAACACAGTGGTAGAATTCAAGGTCATAGTGGTGTTAACTGCTATTGTTTGCCATAAAGCTAGAATAATGAGGGTTTAATACCAAAAGGCAAAATGAGGGTTTAACCAATTCAGACTGATATCAAATTTTATTCTTGTGCTACTAAATACTCTCGTGTCTGTTTTTAAAAAATAAGAGTCCAAGGCTTTAGTGTTTTCCGTCATCCGTCCTGCCTTGATTATAAATTGAGACAAAAAATGTGTCCCGAATTCTGTCCTGAGCAGTAAATCGGGACCAAAAAAAGTGTCCTTATCCCGTCCTGATTAAAATCACAAATCTAAATCGGGATCTCGAATTGTCCTGGATGGCATGAGTTTCTTGTCATACGCTGCAAATTCTGTCATAAACGACACGTCATATGCCTATGACCAACACGTCATATATCTTTTATTTATCAAACAGACAGGTCATACACACAGGATTGGCATGTCATATCTATGTGATTCATCAAACCGACTTGTCATACAGGATTGGCAAATCCCGGCCTGTCCCGTCTTGTCTCTTTGCCAACCCTAGTCATCCCTTCATGCTTTCCTTTTAAGATTTAATTTGCTTGCTATGTTCCGTAATGATGCTTTTATCTTTTTCCTCTTATAATTTATTTTTGACAGGTATGGGTTTTGGATGCTACTCCTGGAAAAGTCAGAGCTGGTGGAGATGGAGAGGATCATCCTGCTGAACTAATTCATTTTCTTAGTAAACTGCCAAATCAGGTGAGCTTTTATTTCTTGTTGTACTATGGTAATTGGTAAGTTATGATTTGCTTAAAAAATGATAAGAGCTTTGATTTCATGTTGTACTATGGTAAGTTACCATTTGCTTAAAAAATGATAAACTAACATGTACAGGTTAAAAATATGATTCAAGTCCTAACATGCTTCCTCGTGTGCAAGCATGTGGGTCAAACATTATCAAAGCCAGAAACTTAACCACACAACTAATAAACTTATTATGACTTAGTTAAAATGATTGTGGATCTAACTACCAGATTGCATGGTTTCTCTGATAGCGGATAGCACGTATTTAAGTTCTAACATGTCCTTACTCAACCATGTTCATTTTTGGGTTATAGATTATTTGGCATAATTCATGCTGTACACTATTACATGATTCTTAAATTATACTGGATTAGAATTGGTGAGGATTTTGATGTATCTCTATCTGTTTACACTCAAGGGATCTGTTCACTAGCTTGCATTTTAGGAGGCCTTGGATTATATTGGCTCAAAATAATTTAATTATGAACTGGGTTATTTTAATGATGAGATGATAAATTCATTTGGTAAATGTGCGTCTATCCATGATGTACAATTTTCTGATATTTAAAAAAAATGAAAACAGAACGAGAACTAATAATCTAAGTAATTGTTATATTTCATGACTGCAGCAACTTATCCTTGCCATAAATTTTCTGTATCAGTAATTGTGGTAATTCGTGCTTCTGTTATTGATATCTCATTCAGGCATGGCATAATTGATATTAGCATTATGGAAATATTTGAAATTAAGTTTTACATATTATTTAATGACTTAATTTCAGTTCACATAATCACATTCTTTTAAGAAAGCATCTTTGGTCAGACCTCATAATCCTTGCTGTAATGTCCTTGAATGCTCTGTCTTCTATCTCTATCCCTCTGCTCCCCAGTCTCTTAATATGCGTATAGAAAGATACATGTGTATACATGTAAAGTGACCATGTGGTTAAAAGGTCATCACAGTGTAAACATGAAGATGGTGCAAATCTAGTAGTTCTTAAGATATGACTGACCTATTGTAATGTGTTTTAATATATAGTCTAGAAATGTAATGTGTTTTAATATATAATGACAGTATAGATATTCTAGTGCTTTCGGTTTTATCAAATTGTTGAAATAATTTTTTCCCTTATATTTCGTGTTTCTTATCATACTTTCGTCCATGATTGTAAGTAGATTATGACCTTCCATTAAGACAGGTCATCTCAAAGCAGGAGGTTGTGAATGCTCTCATTCAACAAGGCTTTTCCAAAGATGTGGCACAGGTATATTTCCAATGCTAATACTAATCTTAAATTATTGTATAATTGTAATCAAAATTTGTAGAATTGAGGACCACTACGTGAATTTGCCATGTCACAAAAGATAATCTCCTTATCCATAGATTTCTGTTGAAGTTGGTTATCACCAGCGAGCAGACGCCTGTAAAGGCCATTCTGCACTCCAGCCTCTTTCAGAAAGGGTTATATGCTTAACAACAATCTCCGAAATTACTTCACTTTAATTTCTGTTTTCTGTTAACTTACATTCTTGGTTTGTTAGCTCTCACTGGAAATCCCATTGTCAGAGTTTGTCCTTTCTATCTTCTTGGATTGCTTCATTCTTCCTTGTCTGTTCTCCTAAGTCTTAACCTTCTCCTACTCTATCGATTACAATCTATGTTGTTTACTCTAGAAACCCTCAAGACAATTGTAGAGATGTTGTGTTTGCAATCTTATATTTCATTTTTTTGGTTTGTGTCCAGTGGGTGGTAACCAACCTTAAACCAGCGGCGTCTTTTGGTTCGTCATCAAGTTTCTCATGGGTATTTGATCTTGTGGGAATCGCTGAAATGTATCAGTCCTACGATGAAACAAATTTATGGTTTGTGCCATTTTGACTTCTTTATTATCATCATAGATGGGATGCGTGTTATAAGTGTTTTAGATCCAAATAATGCCCTTATATTTGTTTGCCGTTAGATCAAGTCATAGCAGTATACATTATTGTTCTCAAAGTAGCTTGCAACTAGCTTTCTAATCTGACCAATAATGTAGGAAACTCGTGGAAAACTTGCCTCAAGGTGTGCATGTAAATTTTTTGAAAGCAGAGAGAAGTTTGCATAGATGGGCCCTTGAAGATATCCAGAGAATCCATGCTGCCGAGGAGCTGGCTGTTGATGGGGGAGGTGGAGTTGAAATGCATGTCTTAGAAGATGCTGGTCATTGGGTATGTTGTCTTCACGCACTTTATTTCTCAATTTTCTCAAGTTTTGTAGTTATCAAAAGCATATACAGTGATGTTTAACTGTGTGTTTCTGCAGGTACATGCGGATAACCCTGATGGGTTGTTCAGGATTCTTGCATCGTCTTTCGAGGGATTCTAATCCTCATGGGAATTCATGCGCAATCCCACTTGAGCTGGCTTTCAGCTAAGTAACGCAAATCGTTACATTGTCCTATATTTGTATTGTAACATAGTGTGTAGAATTTTCATTTTTTTCCACTTTAGTTGTCAAATTTTGGTCAGAATTACTCTTTTAACATTTGATATCTTATGTTTTCGCCCCTCGACCCTTTTCATTACCTTCCATTTTGATTTGGTTATAGTTGATTATATGTTGTTCAAATGAAGTAATTTTTTTTAAATTATTTTTTCATACAAATCCATGTTGTAAATAATGTTCTATTTGATCATATACGTGGATGGTGCCACATTTGAATTTAGCCACGTGTTAAGTGCGAATGTCTGCACTTGAGAATTGTTTATGGAACACAAACATGGTAAAACATATCCATAATGTAAACAACTCTCTGTATATATGCATAGAATCATTATACATACAATGCCACTGCAATTTGCTACACAACTGACCCGCAAGTTACAACTAGCAGCATCCCAAAGAGAAGCTCTATGCTCTGGGGTCCCTCACACAATTGCCTATACAACTTTACTAGTAATCAGCCGCCCAAAAACCAACTATAAGTACTCCCTCGTCCTCGTCCTCGTCCTCTTTTGTTTCAGTCAGAAAACAAAAGTTTTGGGACAAAAGCTTTGTCTAGGTGACAACAACTGCAAGAGATGTAGATGCATGCATGCAAGACTCGTGTCCTTTTACAGGTGAAGGCAAAGAAGATGTGCTCAAAGATTCATCAAAAGACTTGCCCTTCTCAAAAGACTTGGACCATTTCATTTCCATGAAACTTCTCTTTCTCCACGGTCCCATGTAGATTTTCTTCTCCTTCATCGATCGCTTGGCCGCGTTGCAGAGTACGCGAACGATGGCGCTGAGGTACTCGGGTTTACCGATGTAGAATTCAGGTAATTGGGACACGAGTTTTCGGTACTCGTCACATGCTTTTGCCATCTCAAATTGATCTCTGAATTCAAGTTCAATGAGGAATGGTACCTGCTTCTTGCGTCCGGGCGTTACTGCCATTAGTTCAACGTACTCGTGTGTCCCTATAAATTTTAGAGCAAGGCAAAGCAAATAAGGCGTGTAATATTTGGAGGAGCCAAAATATAGAAACAGTAAGTTTAGGGCGTCAAACAAAATTTGTATAGAATTGGCTAAAAGCCTAAAACTCTAAGGGATTGCAAAATGCGGCTTGAGACGGGCTTTTTTAAGTTCATGTCCAAACCCATTAGAGTGAAAATAGAAAGGTTGAGTCCATTGTATACCTAGGTCGGACTTGGACTTTCACTTAATTTTTTATATTTTTTAAATTATTTTAAATTTAAAATGAATTAATAATAATCAAGTTATTATAATCAATAATGAATTAAAAAAATATTTTAAAAATAAAATAATAAATAAAGAAAATAAAATAAATAAAAGTTTATATATTTAATTTTTTAGTATTGCATTCTCTAATTCAAGCACCCTCTTAATTAATTAACATTTAAAAGAAAGTTTGATATTATAATTTTAAGTTTTTTGATTCATTATTGATATATGAATTAGGGATCTAAACTTTCTTTTTTTCTATTATTTTTTCAATTTTAATTTATTGTTCAATTTTAAAAAAATAGAGGGTTTGAGCTTGATCCAAGATTTTTCTCCTAAGTCCTTATCCAAAACCTCATGTGGGAGGCTCGGACCAAAGCCTATGAGAATAGGTTAAGACAGCCCGGATTTTTTTGTCATCCCTATAAAACTATGTACAAATCATTATTTTTCTAAAGTATTTTTGTAAGGAATCCTCAACATAATTCAGCTGCTGAAAATAATGATATCATCACGAAGAGATAATATAACCAACGATCAAGTTAAAAAAAATAAAAAAAGTTAATGCAAGTAATTCAGAAATAGCGAGTAGCAAATGTTATATATCCTAATTTGACAAATAATGTGACACTATCAGAACGTGCCATGGAACAAGAAATACCCGGCACGAGCTAACACGTCATTCGCCATTTATTTAGAAACAGAACAAATTTGGTATTCGAACTATGTGAGTGAGTGAAGATATTTACCTCCAGGAATTTGCTTAGTGTGTTTCCATTTGGATGTACAGAGAGCAGCATTGAGACCTTGGTCACAAAGCCTGTCGACTAGAATTCTTCTTAGACAATGTGTACATAAGCCATTGGAACTTGGCTTGGGGCAGCTACAAAATTCTGTCTCTCTCACGGCATCAATAATTTTTTTCACTTCTTGCCTTAACTTTTGGCCCGTTATGCTTTGCCTATCCATAATTTCCTGAAAAATATCACACCCCTTTATTTCTAACTTCTAAGTTAAGTGAATTTCTTTCTAAAATCTTTATAAAAAAAAATTAAAGTTGAGCAAATTTATTTACTAATTTTTCTTTATCATTTAAGTTCTTTTTTTCATCTTTTTTATTGATTTTAGGTTGAACGTTGAGTTGAATTTTATGCTGGTCTTTCATAAAGATGTGATAGTCATATAATAAGAATATATAGACCATTAAATCTTAATCATACATTACTATAAATACATAATAAAAAATTACGAAAAAAATCAACTCCACAAGTATATTCTAAGACCACTGTTAAATCACGTTTAACGTAATTTAACGCACACAGCAATAATAATGAATCCCACCAATAAAAATTATTGATGTGTGTGGGTGTATGTTACGTTAAACCTAACATAGGAGATTCATGTTCTAATTCTTTTAACACCAGAAAAAATTTGGCAAGTAGTTAGAACATTAAATGAAGTAGTCATCAAATGGTCCAAAATATATAATAGTCATGGAATATCTTCAATGAGAGGCCCAAAATCCATATGTGGACCGTGTTTTTTTAACCTCATATGTCGAATAACCAAAATCAAATTTTTCTGTCGTGTTCTGACGAAGATAATAATATCTGGATCTGCTGACAAAATAAGCTTTGCCCTATGGATATTATAGACCATAAATTTTGATATTTTATTTAGTTAAGACAAAAAATTAACAAAAAAACTAAATATTTCAGTTTAACGAGGGGGAAAAAAATGCAAACACAACATATTACACACAGGATTTCATTATTGAACCACCAACAAACAAAAAAAAAAGAAAAAAAAATCATTACTGCATATAAAACTTTTAAAAGGATTTATTGCTATAAGGTAGTAGTGTATTGCTTAAATTTATATTTTACAAAATGCGAACGTGCATTTTAGGATATTGATGTATTATAATATATTTATAGAAAAACAATAGATACAAGTGTTAAACTATTTAACGAAATAAAATCTAATTATTATCCGAAATGCATCATGACATATTTGGCATTTTAACATGCAAGTAAATGTTAGAGACAAGACCTATCATTTATTGGGTCCCAAAACACTAACATTTATGGTTTCCTTCTCTTCTGCAGGAAGATTTTTAGAATATTGGGAGATAATACAATCAATTAATATATATATGATTTGTGTAATTAAATTTAATATAATCATCACTTACATAATAATTTTTTAAAATAAATATACCCATACTATAATATTATTTGTTTATTATAGACATATTATATCTTATCTACTCTAAAATTTCTTCTCAGAGTTTCAAATTCTCAACTCTTTCTTACCTATTTCGTTTTTACAGCAACTGAATTAAAAAAGTATCTATAATAAACAGAAATAAAGTTCTTGAAATTTAGTCAAATTAAACTATTTTTAAAAAAAAATTGAAGATATCTTAAAACCGTTTTTCTCTTGCCTACGGTTCAAAAAGAATTAGAGAAGTTTAAACAATTGAAACAATCAAACAAAAATCTTCCCTTATCAAGGATTTGGAATGATAAATAAATTTAAATCCTAGATGTTATTAAGAAGCCAATTAGTTTCACAACCCGTTTCTCTGGCGTATCACATAATTGTACAAATTATTAGAAGAAGTTAATTTTTTTAAAAAAATATGTTGAAAAATGATCTTCAAGAGGCTAGTGAATTTTAACCGAAGCTATCTTTCTATTTTCTTTGAAACATGATGAAGGAAATATTATGCAAAATAAATAATATAAAGCTTATGAGGGGTTTAAAAAAAAAAAAGGGGAAGAAGAAGAACCTGGAGCAGGGCTTCTTGTGCTTCCCAGAATAAAATTCTCTCATTATGATACCCATGCAAATCATTGTTGCTACTATTTTCAGAGCCATAATCATCACCAGAATCTTCATCAGAATGAATATTTTCAAAATCTTCGACAAACACCGAAACCTTCTCTTCAAGGCTGTCCATGCAATGATGATTCTTTTGCTCCTTATAATCCTTTCCATGAGCCCTATCTTCAAGGATTAATTTACCCATCTTTTTTTCCTTTTAAGAAAGATATAAAGGATCAAAGAAAGAAAGGCAAGAATTGATGAGGAAAGAGAGATGGATAAATGAAGACATGAAGAAAATATATATAATAAATGAAATAGAGGATATTACTAATTTTGAGTAAATTAAGGAAGAGAAAATCTTTGCAAGAAAAATGGGCACGATAGAAGATATTGTTTTTGCATCATAAATAGAGCTTTATAATTGAGAAAATCTTGGGTATAACGAGCGTACGTGCAACCAACTCGTGAAAAAGTCTCAGGTGAAACCGTTCTCACTCTTCTCATCAATGTAATAATTAATATCACTTGTTTTGTTTTCATGCATGCATGCGCAGTATATTTATGGTGATTTTATATTATTTAGGGATAAGAGTAAACACGATATTATTTTTACATGATTGGATCATCACTTCGTGACGCAATCAGAATAGTTTCATACAAAACTCTCTGAATTATTTATGAATTAGTCAATGATTAATGACAAGGTTTAATGTATAGTATAACTAAAATATAGTTATAATGTATAGTTACAATCGTGACGCAATCCTTTGGCTATAATACAATACTAAAATATAACTATATATTATTGCATAATCTCAAGTTCTATGTTTTCAATCGTGCGGGGGGTCTTAAGCATTCTGTAAATTAAATGAAGTTTGTGACTCGTGATTCTCTCTCTACTTTTGCAAAATTTTCGAGTTACACTTTTGAACGTGTTATAATTCTATCATATGCTAATATTAATTTCTTCTTTTAAACAGTTTAATTACACACGTTGATGAATTGTCGTTTGTTTTGTGAATGGTTTTGGTTTTATTTGTAATAAAAAATATATTTGACATTCTTTTAATTAAGCATCATGTACTAAGATTGAAAAGCTCCAAGAACGTGGTCGAGTTGATTGCAGTACAGCACTAATCTCTACCAAAATCCGAGTTCGATTTTTTAGGGTGGTAAGGAGGGTAAAAAAAATGTATTTGGGCTTGCCCATCTTTAAAAAAAATTGAAAAAAATATTATTTTATCTTTATTAAGTGAAAATACAATTACTTAAAGAAAAAGTGAAAAACACATCCTATTTAATAATACAAAATTCAAAAAAGTTTATGAACAGAGATATACAAAACCAACATTCATAAGAATGTTTAATTAGACTTTAGAGTTTATTTTACCTTATGCATCCTATACCATTCATTATTGGTGTATCGTAATTTTTCTTGTAAAGTTGCCAATTGGCATTCTATAATAGTATTTTATAAAAAGTAAGCTACAATTAACTACTAAAAAATGTCATTATATTTTTTTGTTATAATTTACATTAAAGTTGCAGCACATTATAAATGTAATGTATAATTTTAATAACATAATAATTTAGAAACTTATAAGTTATCTGCTATTTTTTTGTTAATTAATTATTTATCTATTATATTAAATAAATGACTAAGATTAAAACACTTAAAAAAAATTTAGTGTTCTTTTAATTATATCTTCTTAGTTAAATATATCGTCCAAAATGGCTTAGTTATCATAATATTATAAGTTTAATTTATTGATTTTTTTTCTTTGCAAATCTTCTCTTATTAATGCATATACAATAAGAATTATATTAAATAAATATATAAATAAAATAAAAAGGATAAAGATATTTTTGCAAGATCTTTTCTCACCTTCTCTGACACTGAGGTAAGGAATATGTAGGAAAGATATGGAATATGCTTAGTTGGGACTTGTAGAAGAGTGACACGTGTTAATCATATAAAATAATTTCCATTTCCTATTTAATGCACATTATTTTCCATTATTTGGATAATAATTAATCAATAATAATAGGATTTTACTATTTGAGTCTTAACTTGAGTCTTAATGCTATGTGTCACTCAAATATTAGATGATAGATTTTATTTTTATAACTAGTAAAATTACTTAATCACCTCATATTAGTTAGGACTCAAATTGAGACTTATATGTTGGGATACTTAGCATTACTCTTAATTAATTGTACGGCAAGTATTCTTTTAAGAGGTACGTGGATGTTCCTGCAAATCTATTTTTTTTTTAACAATTTTTTTGAATTCTCTTATAAATCTGCTCAATAAATGAATAATTTCAATTAAATAATAATTTTTATTAGTTCTAATTTGCGGCCATAAATCAATAAATAATACATTATTAATTATTATTCTTTTAAATCGTACACACTTTTCATGTAAATTAATAATGAACTGATTTTCAACAATTTGGAGGCTTCCATAAAAAATATGGTTCTAATGTTGTTTGTCTATTTTCTTAAAATTGTATCATCTTGAATTTCATCTCTAATGTCCTTTTTTAATGTGTAAAGAAGTTTCAATGTCACATTGTCTTCCTAAAAATAATAAATTATTCAATATTTCTGTCGTTTTAATGCATTTTTGCGTAAGATGGACTATCATTTGAGGGATTATTATTTTTTATTTATTTCTGATTTTGTTAATAAAAAATTTAATATACATTGAACTAATGTATGTAAAGAAATCAAATCAATGGATAGATATTTGATAAATTTAAAAGTAACCTTTATTTCTTCATAATTCATGAATCGGTAGTGACGCGAGTGAAAGAGAAAAGAGTGATGGGTAATGTGTCTCTGTCTCACTAGCTGAGGGTGAAAATGAGAGAAAATTATGAATTAAGTACATACAAACATGGGCTTGTATTAAATTAATACAATGAGGTGTTTTAATACAACATCCAAACAAGCCCTAAGTAACACATGGTTCGTTACACACAATAACACGTGCAACGGCATGCACCTAATCGCATCTCATGTATCATCATATTTGGACAAATACATTACTTTTATATCATAAAGGTCCAGATCCTCTCCTGTGCGACACCGTCTTGCGAAAGATTCTATCTTCTTTACCCGCTCAATATTTTCACCAAGCTTTAAATATTTAATTGTTGTGACCACGAGCAAACATGAGGAGCTAATAAGATCTTATCAAAGCCAATATTTTCACCTAAGTTTTATTTATGTTGAAATTTTTTATCTCATAAAATCATCTTTTCCTATGATGTGTTTTTAACTTTTTATCGTCAAAATATTTATTATTGGGAATTCAGACCATTTGATTCACATTTAATTTACTTATTATGTTATAAATTAATATTTTAAAAAATAAAATTTACCATTCCGCCGAAAAGTGCTCAAGTGAAGTGAGCATGCAGGTCAAGAAGTGAAATATTTGCTTAATTTTAATGACGAGGGGAGTAAGCGCCCATCAAATAAAAATCTGCTACGTAAGTGACAATACGATAAAGTACAGGGGAGCTAAATGTTAGATACCCATTAATAATTAAGAAAAAAAAATAGTGGCTGAAACTAGAACACAGTGCTTCTTCTTCTTCGTTATCCGCTTTCTGTGGCAACAATGAAACGTTCTTCTTCTTCTTCTTCTTCTTCTTCACTTACCCTCTGTTGATTCTTCCACAAAACTACTATCCGCTGCAGCATCAACAATGGCTTCAACACCCTCACCGTTTCCTCAAAATTACACTTTTGCCCGTCCACAAACCGGCTCCATTTCCCGCCGAAAACCACCACCTACACGACAGCCTCTTCCCTCCTCCCCAAGTAGCCGTTGTTGTGGCCACGCATTGTCCCTCAACTACCATTTTTCCCCACGTGAAATACCCACGTGCGGAAGGAAGTTGACGTGCAAGGCGGCGGAAGTTTCGGTGACGGAGCAGGAGTCGTCGGCGTCGGGAGGAGGCGGCGGAGGAGAGAACTGGGTGCCGGTGGTGCCGCTGTCGGCACTGCCGAAAGGAGAAAGGCGGGTGATTATTCAAGATGGAGAGACGATATTGCTGTTGTGGTATAAAGATGAAGTATTTGCAATTGAGAATCGATCTCCTGCTGAAGGTGCTTATAGTGAAGGCTTGATCAATGCCAAGCTCACCCAGGTTTCAAAGTCTATTTTTTTCCCTTTCTATTTTTCATTTTTATACAATTTGATTCTATGATGTTTTTGAAAATTTTGCATTGTGTAGAATTAAAATGGTTGATTGAATGATGTGTAATAGTGATTGTATCATTGTTTGAACTAGACGATAGCCCGTAGTCCCCCGTTTAGACCTCGGTGGACATAGAAAGGTCGACGGATGTTTAGGTATAGAAAGAGAAAAAAAAATATATATATTGCTTAGGGCTTTATGTTTTGTGATTGCTGAATTATAGTCTATATTAGAGGCATTTGTGATTAGCAATTTTTTTGTTAGTTACTCGGGCTGGGTGGTTTTTTTTTTTTTGGTTGGTATTGGGCTATATTCCTGAGAAGCTTGGACTGAGGGTTATGTCACATTGTGGGATTGGCATATGCTAGCTGAAGTAATTCTTGTTTTGGGTCGAAGTATTTGGTGTTGCTCGTTGAATTGTTCGTAGCTCGGTGTTTGTGGATACAGGTTGGGGGGAAGGTCCGTCTGTCTTTGAAGGACCTGCATTTCTCCATTGGAAGAGTGAGATTTTTCTGATGGAAAGAAAAATCTGAATTTTTGTGTTTCAACTTTTTAGAAAGGGACCTAAATGGTGTAAGCACTTTTGTTTAGTAAACACGCGCCACTGTAGTTTAGAAGCTAAGTTGATTTTATCTCATACTTGTATGAAAAACTTATAATATCTTTTATTATTTTTATCAATTATTAGTTAAAAGTTTGTATTTACCGCATAATATCAACTTTTATCACTAGCCATTCATTAAAAAGTTGATAGTGTTTGCTAATGTAAGCTCTAGCAATGAGATGATTTTGACGAAAATAGTAATGGTAATCTAATTTCGTCAGGCAATTGTGGGGTAAATCATCTTAATATCCAAATTATAGTTGCAAGTGTTTACCATACACTTTTGCATAGCTAAAGGCCACTGCTGCTATACAATAACATCAAATGGAGCCTAAGTCTTAAGAGTCCTAAAGATGGCCCCAAGTTGTTCTTTGAACTGATCCCTGCTTTCATGATCATAGAATTTGGGTCCAAACTGAAGTTCATCCAAATTTCTCTTATTGACCACATATTCTTGGACCAAGAATTCTTTCTTCTTTTCATCTGTTTTTTCTTTAAGTTAGATGACAAACTTAAAAGTATGGCTATCTTTTTTATCTTGTAGAGGCTATCTTTTTTAATGTTTTCTTCCAAATCATACTACTTTTAGGTCTAATTATTTTGTCTTATATCTCCAGCAAAGACTTAATTTTTCATGCCTGTATCTGTTTTTAACATGGCTAAAGCTTGAGGATATCTGTTTCTCTCTTCTACAGGATGGTTGTATAGTTTGCCCAACAACAGAGAGCACATTTGATCTTCGTACAGGAGCGGTCAGGGATTGGTATCCGAACAACCCTGTGTTAAGAGCCCTCACACCTGCTTTATCGACATTGTATATTTTTCCTGTAAAAACCGATGAGAAAAATATTTATATCAGAATGGAAGGAGGTGCAAGTTCCGATGCTTCTGCAGAGATTGTCTTTAGCGGGAAAGCTCAACCTGGTGTAACTGCAACGGATGTTAATATCGAAGAGGTAACTGCATGACCTAGTTTCGCTCGATATTGTCCTCTTTACTTTGTCAAAAGTAAGAAATATTGAAGGTCTCTACAATTTTACAGGTGAGAATGGTGGTCGATGAGGATCTAGAGGGGTTCGGTTTCAACGTAACGAGTGAACTGATAAATGGAAAGGCAGCTGCAATCGGCTTCCTTTTGTTGTTAGATTTTGAGCTCTTAACTGGAAAAGGTCTGCTCAAAGGAACAGGTTTCTTGGACTTTATTTATTCTGTTGCAGGGGCTTTAAACAAGTAGATTGCAACATTTTTGGTTGGCCACGGGATGAATTTCTCTGCACAAAATGATTCAGCTTAAAGAATTACTCCTAATTCATAGGAAGGATAATTTTTCTGTTTAGTCATCACACTTTTTGATGTATACAATCTCTCTGTACCTTCGAAATATTGAGATTCTGTGTTGTATATTTGCCTAAAAATAGAACTGTTTGATCTTTGTTTATGTTCGGAATTTGGTATGGATGCTCAATTTTTACAATAAAACATTTTGGTTAGGAATCTTTCCTAATCTGGCATTTTTCTTTCTTAGGACTGTAAATTTGGGTGACATAATGGATGACATAACCTTACATCTGTTTACCACAGATCGTACTCATTCATGCATGTGTCCTAATTCATATGTTGAAAAGTTTTAAAAAATAGAAAGTATAAAATATTGATTAAGAAATGGAGTCAAATTTTTTATATGATAAATTCTCATTTGCTATTTTTATCTTTTAACCTTTGTTTTAATGATATTTCATAATAAACCACCTACAAGTTGATTGGTATTTTACATACATTTGAAAATAAGAGGTTCAAGTCTAAAGAGTTTTTTTTTTTTTTTTTTCTTCCAAGAATATTTAGAAATACATCTAAGATTTGCGCATAGGTATTCGAGTTATATCATAACAAAACTGATCTAGGTAGGTTGGAATCAAATTTTAAAGCAAAATGTCTTGTCAAGACCATTTTATCTCAAACTCATAATAACAATGAAAGTATTGAGTTTTTAAACTGAATGATTTACTATTGAGTAATGATACAATAATAAATATTATTTTTGAACAAATAATTTTATATAAATTGATGTGGTATATTATCATTAATCGAATTAAAAATAATATTATTATAAATTTAAAAAGAAATCTAAGAAAAATAAATCATAAGATTGTGTTGTAACAATAAACAAAAGTAATAACTTCGGAAGACCGAAACTTAAAGCGTGATGAATAGCAGTCTTTTGCAAAAGCTCAGGTGCGGTCCGACATTGGATCTGCCCGGCACCAACTCGAATTGATTCAACAAATTCCCGAACTTGGGTCCATAGCTGACTTTTTCACAAACGGGCCTAGTCAAGCCAGTATCTCCGGGACATGGGTTTTTGTTTCGGATTTCTATTATCTGAATAAGTGAATTTTTTTTAAAAAATTGTATCACTGCAAATACAATTTTAGAGAAATGACAAATAAAATTAAAAAATTATTTGAACCTTATTTTATGTAATTTTTAAATTTATTTATTAAAATTAAAAAAATTAACCCACACGGAAAATCAATGCCCAAAAACGATTTTTAAAAGTAAGGAGCGAAAGACTGCATAGGTCAATTCGGGTCCGATCCGGGTCGGGCGGGTATTCTTACCAGGCCTGCGTATGTGTCTAATTAAGTTTGATCCTCCTTCAAATTAAAAAAAAAAAAAAAGTTTGATCCGATCTTATGTCTATTTGTCGCACGTGATATGGACCGATCCAAAATCGTCATTTTAAATTGGAAATGTGGCCTAAATAAATCAATAAATAAAATTCAACACGTGGCCGACATGAGTTTGAAAGAGGCCGTACCCTTCTCAAAACTTCTGGAGGAAGTGCTTTCTCCATCCATTTTTCGAGAGAACTTTTTAATTTATGATCGCGATCGATCACCGTTCATAAAAGGAAAAAGATAAAACAGCACTAACATCAATATAATTACCATAAAATTTAGTTATGGAGTAGGATTTTTTTTATTTAAGTTTTTTTTCTTTCCAACTTTTAAAAATTTTATGCCACTTATTGTTTATTGTAATGTATAATTAAAATTTAATTATTTTTATTTTTTAATTTTAATTAACCAATAATTATATAATTAATTTAATTTATTAATTAAAATTTATATTTTTTATTTGATATTATAACCTTGATCAGATATAATGTTTTCTATTCGTGCTCTTAATAAAATTTAGTTTTTTTTTTTTTAAAAAAAGAAAAGGGTAACATTTACATTCATGAATTGTGCTTTTATTTTATGCAATAAAAGCATCTCAATATTTAAATTTTAAGTTAAGTTGAATACTAATTAATGTAGTATTTACTCAAAATCTCAATATTTAAATTCTAATTTAACTTTTCATCAAAAATAAAATAACTCAAAGGTAAAATTATAATTTTATTGGTCAAAGCCAGTCAATTGTTAGTAAATTCCCGTTAATGATTTAAGAATGCCTTTATGGAATTTCCTACAAATCCTAACTTTAAGTTTGAAGAAATGACAATTTCTAGTCAATTGGTTCATCAGCTATATTCATGAAGCATTGAGATAGGGAACTAACATCCTTATTCCTTAGTTACCAAAATAAGTTTATATTTTAATTCCCTTTTTAGTTTATTTATTTATTTCTTCTTTCCTTACTTTTAAGTTGACCAATTAAAGTATATTCTCTTGTGATTCATTCTTTTAACCTGGTGCAGAAGTTGCTCCATGACCTCATGGATTAGCCCATCAAAATTAATTTTTGACATTGACCCAGCAAATATCTTATGGCCTATTCATCATTTAATTTCCTCAACATAATTTTGCGTACGCTCGATGACGAATGACCTTTTCACACACACAGCCAATTTGCACCTCCGGTCTTCAAATAATTTTTAAAAGTTGTGGCTCATTTTTTTCTCTTCACCCATTAATTATTCCTCCAACTTGCACTTGCCTACCTAAATCTCCGTCCAAATTTTCATTGGATAAGAGCTTCTATCTTCTCTTACTTTGACCATTGAAAATTTTGACCTGGCCCCCAATGAGCACTTCTTCATGCATGCAGCTGTTATTATAATCCGCTGACTTTCCAAAATCTTCAACCTATATAAGGAAAGTATCACCTCCCTACAGCGATTCAAAATCACAAGCTCGTTACACAGTACATCATCTCATTTTTTTTGACTCTCTCAGGAAGCACTTCTTCACAAAAGCACTTCCGGCGAAGGGATGGGAAGCAACATAGAAGATAATGCAGCCCATCAAAGGAAATACAAAGGAATAAGAAGGCGGAAATGGGGCAAATGGGTGTCGGAAATTCGAGTTCCCGGCTCACAAGAACGGCTCTGGTTGGGCTCTTACGCGACCCCGGAGGCGGCCGCGATGGCCCACGACGTCGCTTTCTACTGCCTGCGGAGGCCGCGGTCGCTTGACGGCCTTAACTTTCCGTCAATGTTGCCGGCGAGCGTCGTCCATTCAGAGCTGTCGCCAAAATCCGTACAGAAAGCAGCTTCGGACGCTGGCATGGGCGTTGATGCTCAGATGGTTTTAAACAAAGACAAGACTGATGAAAATGAAAATGAAAATAGTGGAGCGACGCAAGTGCTTGATGAGAAGCAGTTTTGGGAATATGATTACGAGTTTGAAGATTGTGGGACATCGGAAGAGGGAGAGTTGAACATTTCTGTTGAAGATTATCTCAAGACTCAAGTAGATCATTAGGTCTTTTTTCTTTTTTTGGATAGTAATAAATATATAGTTTGAGAATAAGATTTGTAAACAACCAAATGTTGCCTTAAAAACAAAAGTGCAGTTTGAAAATTTTTCCCAATAGTTGAATTGCTGGGGCCACTTGTTCGAGTCTTTATGTGAATTTCTTTTCTCTTTTCACAAAGACAGTAGAATAGCAGAAATTCTAAAATGCCTCAAATGTACTACAATCAATTGATGCATGTATGACATGTGTAATTGAATTTAATACAATCATCATTTATATAATGGTGATTTAAAATAAATGCACATACGCTATATTATTCCATTGTATGAATTAATATACTTTATGTATTCTAAAATTTCATGTAGAATAAAATTCTCAGTGAGTAAATTTTAATTTAGAACTAAAAATTTCTAAATACTATCCAGAATCCCGATAGACCCTAATATTGCAGAAAAAAGTACTGTTTTCAATTTTGAATCCATTTTGCAAATATACCATCAAACACTCTCGTTCACAATTTATCAAGTGGATCTTTTCTGTTTTTTCAACAACTTTGTAAAACACATGTACTAGAATTCCAGCCTGCTCCATGCAAGTGGTCTGAGACTTTTGAGTGGTAGTCGTGGCAAGTAATGTTGACTAGATTCAGGTCCAAAATCCACCGATCTCTCAAGATTCTGCTGAAGCTTCAATATTATAATAATTACATTATGTGCATGCCAGTCAGAAAAGTGGAATAGGCTTGAAAACATGTCCAGTCAATTGCTTTGAAGTAGTAGGATCTTCTTCCAATCTAAATTTACCTTTCAAAAAAACTGTTGACATTTCTACAGAACCTTGTTATTTTTGAATTTTTTTTTTCTTTCAACAACAAATAATCTATTTAATCACTCCCATCTCTTAAACTATTGTCTATTTGCATTTAGAAGTATCATTAACAAATTTATGTACACATGTATCATGGTTCAAATGGAATTGTTCTTGTTAGTTAGAAGGGACTAATTAGGCAAACTGATGAAGTTCTTTATCATCGCTGAACAGGTTACAGAAGCAAGTCTTATTTATTCGAAGCAAAATCAAATGTTACAAAAATCCAAAGCTATGACCAAAAAGCTAATTGTAAATTAAACAAAGAGAGGATAACTAAAAGATGATAAACGAAGAGGCCTCTTCACGCCATTTTTGTCGATGCTAGGGACTGTATTGGGAGAAGGATGAAGAGGGACTGTATTGGGAGAAGAATGAAGAGGGACTGCTGAGAACTTGCCGCGGAGATGTGCCCTCCAATCGAGGCCTCGCTGGTGGACCTTCCAAAAGCGGTCTTCCCGTCCCTATCAAAGAAGTTCTTCTTGCGCCTTCTGATGAAATAAGCAGCCGGAAAGTCCAGTTGAGAACATGGGGAGCGAAAACACGGTAAAGAAGGAACACGTCGTACCAGCTCGGGAACTTTACATATGTATCTCCTCGGCAAGCTCCAGATACAATTAGCCTTGCAAAATCCTCCACAGGACCACCTGCCACGTGTACCTAAAACAAAAAATTCAAGGGAGCATCATGACTTCATATATCCTGAACATACAAGGTTCTACATTGATTGCAGCATCTTGCAAGCTAACAAGTAGAATGGTGACAGAGAAAATCAAGAACTTACTTCTCTTTCTTCTTTCCATTGCATCTCTGCGCCGTCCTCCAGCATGAACTTGCCTTTGGTCATTTCGATTCCAATCCAACCATGAGTTGCAATCGTTATGCCAACCTCATCATTCAATTCAAATCTCAATGACTCATAGAAGGTTACGAGGGCCGCTTTTGCGGACTTGGGAAAGAAGGAAAGCACCAGTGAGTCAAACACCCTGATTTATGTTGTATACTTTTGTGACATAAATAAAGAAAGAAGAAACTAAAGTTTAAAACAACTGCATATTCATTATTATAGTTGCTGTCATGCAGGCAATGAGAATGGCACAGGCACTTCACTGATATCACCACATATTTATTATCATTTCCAGTAATAATTGCAGAGCAGTGTGTTTCACTGTATACAGACAATGAATGTGGACTTTGTTCACGACAAAAACTTTGGTAGTTCCATTAATGCTGTCATTAGTGTTTTTTGCGGATTATATCGAAACTGGACTCAGTCAGGCAAATGAGTCCTAATCATTTTATTTCCCTACAGCATTATAATTGAACCTGTTTTTGAATTTTAATATCCATATCCTTTAGGCTCTTAATTGTAATTAGAGGCTCCATTAAAGGAAGCAGAAGAAGAATTCAACTGAATGAATATCAATGACAAGACGAAAATTAAGCATGCAATGCTTATATATACTCACAGCATATAAGCTCATTCTTGGCAAAGGTAACCAGTTCTCCACCGATGCATTCACAACGACTCGACCATTGCTCTCATGAAGATAAGGCAGAGCAACAAATGTTGGATAAACATTTCCCCAAAAATTTATGTCCTGTATGAATTGACAAATTACACAAAACACATTTGGCACTATTAACTTATAACAGACTTTAATATATTGGCCAAATTCAAAACAACTCCATGTATGAGATCATTCTTAAGAGTTTGCTAATTCAGCCTGTACACCTTACCAACAAACGGGGAAAAATAGAGGTATCTGTCACTTCCTCGAAGAAAAATGTATGTCCCAAACTTGCTGTGTTTACGAGATGGTCCACTGCAAGGTTGGAGATTAAGTTGAAGAAGAGGAAAAAGTAAAGGGATAGATAACTAGAAATTCACTAGAATTCCCATTTGGTAACTGACATGACACTACTTTATTAACCAAAGTATCATCTAGCAAGCAAATGCATATGATGCAATGTTGCCTTTAGAGCAGAGGAGCAGCAAGGAATCTTTGAATGATGCTAAGATTAACTGAAGAGACTTCAAAGACCAAATTTCATTAACAAGTAATTACTATTAACAACAAAGACAATGATAAGATTGTCAGAAAATCTCTCAGGTTTCCATGAATAAGCACTGAGCAATTGGGTTCAATCGAGAAAAATATAATAAGCTTGCGACAACAGATAAAATCTGCTAGAAATCGGGTAAAATTTTACAACGGGAAATGCTGCAATGTTAAAAGAAACATTAAGATTTTTCATTCAGCAGAGGCAACATTGCGACCGGCTTTTGATTCTTTACTATTGAGGGAAACTAAAGTAACTTCATTGATTGGATTATATTCATCTATGGTCTTTGTTATCTAATGATTCTGTACTGATTTCTACCTATTCCAAGTAATTTTCATTCATCAATCTAATGAAGGTGAGACGACAGACCGCGTCCAAAGACATTTATGGTCTCAGAAACAAATCTCCTGCAATCTTCTTCCTTCACAACATCTGCAGCTATGGTTATAACATGCCCGGCGCCCATAAATCTTGCGCTCTGACTGATCCCTCGAAGTCGGTTCTCTCTCCGTGCCACCAGCACAAGATTGGCCTTCCTCTTTGCATATTCATATGCAATTTGCTGCAATCACAAAGACTTGTTCCATAATATAATGGTTTGCAGTTGCCCAAGTTTGAGGGACAAATGATGCACAAAAAATAATAATAATAATAAAAATAAAAATGGTATTTTTGTAGCAATTTCACTCTCCTTTTATCCATTTTAGGTGCCACCTTTTCATACTATCATGTATTGCAAATGCAACTCTAAAATCGTGTACTTCTTGATTCATGATAAGGACGAAACAGCGATTCATTATAAATATAAGTCGCATCCTCAAACTAGCTACAACCAATTAAAAAAATATGACAGAATATATATTATTTATATAATCACATATTAATTAATTAAAGTATGAGATGAAAAGGTTTCTTCCCCAAACCACATATAAATAAATAAACAGCTAATTGAACAATTGTGCTAAATTTTAAAAGGAAAATGGTGATAAATAAGCCAACCCATTTTGAACTTCTGTTAAATGATTATTATTTCAAAATTCCGACAACCAAGTGCTTTAGTAATTAAAAGTGAACAATTGAGGAGAAATTAAGGGAAAAAAAAGAATAATTATCAACAAATGAACTTGCCTCTCCAATGTCAGAAGAAGCTCCTGTGATGATGACAACTTTATCTTCCATATTTTCACTGTAAAAATTGTTATAAAGCCACTCGCATCCATTGACAAAACACAAAGCCGGCCATGCAAAAGCCAGCATCACCAAGCTGGCCGGCGGAACCACCAAATTCAAGAAAGAGTTCAGCAGATCCATTGTTTTTACCAAATGATCAAATTTATAATTAATATCTTACTGAGCTAGCAAGATTTTGCAGAAACTGGAACATAATAGAAAAAATATTATCCATTTATACTAAAGGGAAAGGGCAAAATTTAGTGAAGTGACAAGGAGAAAGAGCTTAGTTTGGCGTTTATGGATGGGTGGCTTAATGAACGATGATGATCTTACATGCATGAGATTTTGTGTTAACACGTGGTTTTGTAGGAGAGCTGCTATCGTGACGAATGTAAAGAGTTTTTGGATGTTCTTGCATGAAATTAAAAACTGCTCAGCTTGAAACCAACATTTATATATATATATATATATATATATATATATATATATATATATATGTAGGATAGGTTCCTGTTCTTATCAGAATTAATTTTAAGGGGGAATTAAAAATTATATAATTTGTTTTTTTGTCCTTGAAAATTTAAATAATGAGTTTTGTTTTGTAAAGAGAAAATCTGATTTAATCACGATCACACTCTCAAAGTTAACCACACATAAGAATCCAAATAATGGAAAGAATATTTTATTAATACATTCGCTGCTATATTATAGACCCTTGAGTTACAACGAGTCCCAAAAAAAAAATATTTTAGTAGTAGTAATTACTTCACTTTAGAAATAAATTATAACAGCTCAGTGCGAATGCTAAGCTTATCCAAACTTAATTAAACAAGTGAAATCGGATTCAACTATTAGTATTAATTTAATAATTTATTGATATATCATATACAATATCTCTAAAACAAATTTTTCTCCTTTCAAAAACGATAAAAAACGATGTACCGGTATTATCAAATACAATCTATATACAATTGAATTATTTTTTAATTTAATTAACCAATCATCTCTCATTCAATTTGGCAATCGATTCTTCATAAAATTCATGTTTCAAATAATTCTCTCGGTATATATAGTAGCTGTGGCAATAAGTAGAACCAATTTTAATTTGACCAAGAAATGAACATATATGTATATATATATATATATATATATATAACCTAGCTCATCTTTCATAGATTTAAATCATTCTAGCTATTTGGAAGATAACCAATTCTAAAAACTGACCAATTTAAAGCGGAGTAGTATTCTTCATTTAAATCACAATCTCAAGTGCCATTAATTACATGCATCGGAAAAATTTTGTTTTTTTAATGAGATTTCAATTATGTGTAACAAATTTTGTTTATTGAATGGGACAAAAAGAATCATTGAGATAGAAGCAACTACATTTATCTTATCAAAATAAAATAACAAATCGTAATTATTCGACAATATTAACCGAAATTATTTTAATGTTGTATCGATACGTAATTTGTACAAATTTTGAAGTCAATTTTTAGATTAATAATTTTAAAATTTATATAGTAATTTTCAAACACAGATTGACAATCTTTTAATATTAAAAATAATTTTTATAATATAAATGCTATTTGTTAATTATATTTATTTTAATATACTATTTTATATTTATTTTACTTATTATTTTTATCTTGACATTATATTTGTATTCATTACAAAAGTTTTGACTATAGTCAAGTAGTATGATGGTTTAAATTTTAGAAGGATTTTGTGTGATCATTTCTGAAACTAAAGGAGTCTATTTGATCATTTACGCAAACCCAGGGAGTTTTACTACCTTTATACCATGCTATATTTTAATTAATTATAGAATGATATATTTCCAGCATTCAATTTGTATATATCTACCTATTCCAAAAAATTATTTACAAAAAATTCATATTATTTTTTTAAATTAAAAGTTAAAAAATTTAAATAGTTAATCAATTAGATAATTTTCTTTATTTACATCTCTTAATCATTGTTGATAATCTATATTAGTTTATTGTGATTTTAAACAATTATTCTATCTTTATAATATAAAAAGACAAATTGTCCAAAAGATGTGCTTTTGTGCCACAAGTTTAAATGAATAATGAGGATTTAATTGGTTAATTGTTCAAATCTCTTCTTTACTTGAAATTATTAAAAATAACATGAATTTTTGTAGTTATTTTTTTTAAGGGGTTGAGATTAGACAATTTCAAGGGTGAAAATATCATGGTTATTATTATTTTACGCAATTTGATCAATGAGTTGTGATAACATGTTTGAGAAAGTTATAATATATATGTATATTCTTATTTAATATTTAAACAAATTATGTACTACTCAAGTATTATAACCAAAGGCTGCTCAATTATTTTTACGGCATCTTACGCGAATGGTTTTAATCAAATCTTCTTAAAATTTGAGGAAAAAAATATATAGTAGTTATATTAAAAAAATTATTTATCTAAAGTCAATTCTTCTAACTTTCTAAGACGTAAAATTAATTAACAAAATTTTTTATTCTAATATTGCTAATATATGTTTCAAAATAGACAATAGAATTTTTATTAACTGTTTCATGGTCTTTTAGTTCAATTGTAACATTTTCACTTACTGGTTCTTCACTCAAATTACATTCTCTTAACTGCTCCTTTTTTGGATTAAATTAACTTTTCTATTCTTCTATTTTGTTCTAAATACTTTTTTTTTCTATTCAAATAGATAAAAGAAGCACATAAAAAATAATATTTGAAAACAAGAATATTTTAAAAGAAGTAAGAACAAGTAAATAACTTTTGTTTTACTAGCCTGAGATATTATGTGGTATTTGATATTGTATATGGATGGAAAATTATAATTTAAAAGATATAAAATTTTTTAATAAATATTTTTCGTCGTGGTTTTAAAAGATTAATTAATTTTATTAGACACATAATAATAAGAGTTAATAAAATTTTTAATATTTTTTTATCAAAATTATTATATAAACGACATTTATATTTATCATATGCTAATAATTTTTATTTTATTACTATAATTTTTATTACAATAACTATGACTTTTTAAGTCATGGTCTCTTAATATCAAACTCTTCCTAAATATAAAAAGATTATGCAAATGATGTTACCACACAGGACTATAATGATGACATACGAGAGAAATTAAATGGCTCTTAGCCTTTTAGCATTGATGGGGTTGATTTGCTGTATAAAGTCCTTGTTGGGCCACCAAGCCCTTTTACATTTTCAATTTTTAACCGACCACATTTGTTTTGTTCTGTCTTGTCCTAGCTTTATGCATGTGCTTGACTTGACTTGGCCTCACTGCAGTAGACATTTGGTTCGGGTTAACCCGAATGGAACCAAACCCAAATTACATTTTGGGTTTGAGTTTGCTTCAGATTAGCCATAAAATTTAATTGGGTTGAAATTTCAAAATCAGCCGGGTTGTATCTCGGTTCGGATTAAGATCGAACTAAATAAGTACCTCCATTTGGTTAAAGTTAAATTTTTTTTTTAAAAATACAATCTCTTAATATTCTAATCCTAATTAAGCGTTTCACACAAACTTTATAGCAATAATACTAATTCTGGATTCTCAATCTCACAATTAAATATACCATGCACAATGATTCTATCAGCAGAGCCGTAAATCGTATATGTAACTCACAAATTTTTTAATATTAAACTTGTGAGTCTTAAAATGGGACCATAGTGAGTCTCACTATATTTTTAAAAATTAAATTTAATGGATATGAAAATGGACCGACTTTGGTCTCATTTTAGAACCCACTCCTCTGTTACGAAGAACACCAATTAACCGGCCTGTGGCTGGACGGCCGACTCACGCAAGTGGTTGTCGTAAACACTCACTTGAAAGAAAAACACACGCGGTTTCAACTAAAAAGTCAATGAAGCTGCTGCTACGAAATTGTTGGATGATTTAAAAAAAAAAAGTGCTGCCATGAAACCTCCTAAAGCATCTGTATATATTTTCATCCTGTGAACTTGTAGTGAATTCTTCTTCTTTTGATGAAGTTCGTAAAATGACTGAAAGCAACACTATACAACTTTCGAATGGCGTTCAGGTATATATATATCATAATATTATATATTTGTCTAATCATGTTTCAGTAATAAATGTTTAATTAATTATTTCTCATATATATGTTCATGCTGATTAGTGATTTGTCTCGGCCTTATTTTATTGTCCCAGCAGAATGATGACATGGATACTCAGGAAAATCATAAAGATGGAAAAAGCCTGAAAAGTATTCCATCTAAAATTCGTTCATCAGCCAACCCAATAGTCAGATCTTGTACATCTCTGTTGCAGATTCAAGATTCTGTTACTCTTTCGCAATTGGTACTAGTTCTATCTTTCTCTTGATTACTTTTGTTTATTAAAATTTTTCATGAAGGGTAATTAATTTTTATTCCATCTTTTTTTTTTTTTGGGCAAAGGAAACTCTATTTAGTGCCATGAGTTTGCTTCCTTGCTTCTTAATTATTCATGGAAACCGTTCTAATTAATTAATTAATCAGTAAATATATAAGACAAATGTGAAATCTCTTTCCTTAGTTTAAACAAATTAGACAAATAATCTTTACTTTTTAACTTAGTGATTCGTTGTGAATAATTAGTATATGAGACAATTAACAAGAACTACTAATTAAAAAAAGAAGAATTATGAATTAACCTGTGCAGAGAGACCGATCACATCGGACACATCTGCTTACCACAGAAGCAGAGTTGGGCTCAACATCGCCGCCCCGATCACCTAGCCACTCAACAGCGCCGTCCCGATCACCTAGCCACTCATCCTCCCCGCCGCGATCACCTAGCTACTCATCGTCGCCGCCGCGATCGCCTCCATGGGCTCAACTACGTCCTCTACATCGGCTACAGGTGAACTCTCTTTCTTTATTTTCTCGTGTTTTCACATAGCTAGCTACATGTACTATATTGTTTTCCCCAAGATGCTGCTGTTGAATTTTTTGAATTATACGGAGTACTGTTGCGTGTGTGTGTGTATATATATATATATATGTATGTATGTACGTACGTGCATATATAGTAAAATTTTCTTTTGTCTGAAACCTTTTTTGTCCTATAATAATAAACTTTAGTAATTACATCATTATTCATTATTGAATTATATCTACTGAAAAAATAAATGATCAATTTATTGGTTCAAGAGCACAAATGATCAGTATATATATATATATATATATATATATATAAAGATTTTGTTTTATTCAGATATTCTCTATTATCTAATAAATAAAGTTTTTTTTAGATTTGCTTTTTCATCTTCTCATAATTAATTTGATTGTATTTAACTCATTTAATAAATAGTAACTTTATTAATATATATCATTCCTCATCTTTTTATATTTTCTATTATATAAAATATCTAAAATATTGGTGGATATTCTTTGTACTTTTTTTTCTCTTTCTATTTAAATTCAACAATATGTAATAATTAATAATAATTAATTATAAGTCTTTTGAAACATTTATTTATTTTATTATGCTAGTAATTAAACTTTAGTGGCATAAAATACATGAATTAATCTATCTATTTTCTAGTATATATATAAAGCTGAGGCTATAAGAAGTGATGTGACATCACTATTTCTCATATTCTTATATTTTCTATTATTTAATAAATTGGTTGAAATTAAAAAATAATTACATTACAAAATATTAAAATAGAAAATAATTATTAGATTATAAATAATTACATATCTTTTCCTCTTTCTATTTAAATTCAACAATATGTAACCATTAATAATAATTAATTATAAGTCTTGAAACATTCATTTATTTTATTATGCCAACAATTAAATTTTAGTGGCTTAAAATACATCAATTAATTAATATAGGAAGGAATGTTCCTTCATCTTCACTCAACAATGCCATTAGAGCCTAATTTTAATGTCATAATCTCATATTTAATTATTCAATCTTTTGTTTAGTGCCTTTTGGTTTCTTCAAACTCCATAAACATTAAATATTTAAGATTTGTGGCATTATTATTTCTCATCTTTTTTTATTCTCTATTATCTAATATATTGGTTGAGATTAAAAAATAATTACATTACAAAATATTAAAAATCTATATCTATCTATATATATATAAAGTTGGGACTAGAGAAGGTGATGTGACATCACTATTTCTCATCTTCTTGTATTCTCTATTATCTAATAAATTGGTTGATATTAAAAAAATAATTACATTACAAAATATTAAAAATAAAAAATAATTATTAGATTATAAAAGATTACATGTCTCTTCATCTTTCTATTTAAATTCAATAATATGTAACCATTAATAATAATTAATTATAAATCTTGAAACATTTATTTATTTTATTATGCCAACAATTAAATTTTAGTGGATTAAGTATATCAATTAATTAATATAGGAAGGAATGTTCCTTCATCTTCCCTCAACAACGCCATTAGGGTCTAATTTTAATGTCATAATCTCATATTTAATTATGCAATCTTTTGTTTAGTACCTTTTGACTTCTTCAAACTCTATAAATATTAAACAGTTAAGATTTGTGGCATTATTATTTCTCATATTTTTATATTCTCTATTATCTAATATATTGGTTGAGATTAAAAAATAATTACATTACAAAATATTGAAAATATAAAATAATTAATAGATTACAAAAGATTACATGCATCTTCCTCTTTCTATTTAAATTCAACAATATATAACCATTAATAATAAATTAATTATAAGTTTTGAAACATTCATTTATTTTATTAAGCCAACAAATAAACTTTAGTGGTTTAAAATACATCAACTAATTAATATAGGAAGGAATGTTCCTTCCTCTTCCCTCACCAATGCCCTATGACCTAATTTTAATGTCATAATCCTATATTTAATTATGCAACCTTTTATTTAGTATCTTTTGGCTTCTTCAAGCTCTATAAATATTAAGCATTTAAGATTTATTATGTTTGAGTTTTTTTAATTATTTAACCAACATTCTCTTTAGAAATGTTTTTGTGTTTTTATTTTTTGACTTATTTAAATTTTTAGTATTGTATGCTTTTTCTTCATGAGTTAAACAATGATAAAGATAGTTGGATAATAAGGGTTAGACTTTGTAAGATGGTAGAGTCTGTTAATACTAAGAAAAATGGAGAGTTGATTAGTGTGAACATAATTTTTATTGATGAAAAGGTTGTGTACACTTAACTATACACATTAATATATATTTTTAATGTTAACAAAAAAAATAATTAACTTTCATAAATAACATTAGTTTTATAAGACTGCGTCATCTTAAAAAAAAATAATTCATATTTTTTATTAGTTTCATCAATTGCAAAGTAATAAAAAAATAATACTAAATTTTTTTTAAAGCCGCACGAAGTGCGGTTCTATTTCCTAGTACATATATATAAAGTTGGGACTACAAGAGGTGATGTGGCATCACCATTTCTTATCATTTCATATTGTCTATTATTTAATAAATTGGTTGAAATTAAAAAATAATTACATTACAAAATATTAAAATAGAAAATAATTATTAGATTATAAATAATTACATATCTTTTCCTCTTTCTATTTAAATTCAACAATATGTAACCATTAATAATAATTAATTATAAGTCTTGAAACATTCATTTATTTTATTATGCCAACAATTAAATTTTAGTGGCTTAAAATACATCAATTAATTAATATAGGAAGGAAGGTTCCTTCATCTTCCCTCAACAATGCCATTAGAGCCAAATTTTAATGTCATAATCTCATATTTAATTATTCAATCTTTTGTTTAGTGCCTTTTGGTTTATTCAAACCCCATAAACATTAACTATTTAAGATTTGTGGCATCATTATTTCTCATCTTTTTTTATTCTCTTTTATCTAATATATTGGTTGAGATTAAAAAATAATTACATTACAAAATATTAAAAATCTATATCTATCTATCTATATATATATATATATATATATATATATATATATAAAGTGCAGAAAGTAAATGCTGTAAGGTAAATTGCATAAATTTAAATTACATTGAACTTTAAAATTTAAATTACTGAAAATTAAACATACATCTTTTCTTTTGGCTTTACACTTCTTCAAATCTTTCCAGAAGGGAAGATTACCGAAGTAAGAACTAGTCTGTTCACCCAAAGCTCTGTGGTAGAACTCTTGTGTAAACAGAAAAATTTCTTTGAATCCGGGTTCTTCCTAAAAGGAGAGCTTTTTTTTTAAAGAGAAGGAGGAGAAGAGAGAGAAGTTCTTTTTGGTATCAGAGCCAAGGGGAGGATTGTGTAAAGCAATTAGAATTTTGTGTTTAAAATCTTGTGTTCTTTTTTGAAGTTTTGTTTTTGTGGTGAATTTTTACTGGTAGTAAGACCTGTTCAAGGATAAGTTTTCCGTTTAGGGCTGTAAAACCATACCTGTAGCCATTTTGACCAAACCCGATTTAGACCACAAGATTCTAACCATGAATCCTCTTTATTGCCGTACATCGTCCTTTTCTAGCTCTTCTTCCGGGAAGACTAGTGATTCAAAGCATGTTGTGAGTTCAGAAGAATTCGTTATTGAGAACTTTGATAAAGCAATTGATTGTTGGGAACTTCCAAAGATTTCAAAAGAACAAATTTACAAGACAAAAAAGCTTGATTTCTTTAAAAGTGATTATGTTATTAAAACTGAAGAGAGAGACATCACTCTTTCTTCACCATTTGAAACAATTCATTTGTTTTCAGAAAAGTCTTTAAAGAAATTAAAAGAAAAGAATTTCAATTATATCCACATTGGTTTAATCCAAATAGGAATAAAGCAACCAAAGAAGGCTTGGATACTCTATCCTTCTTGTCAGAGATGGTCGATTCGATGATTCTTTGCTAAGTAGCATCGAATCTAGTCTCTGTAAAGGTCCAATTTCTTTTGATTGTTATCCGAATATCACTCTTTCTCTTAAAGACAAAAATATTTTGAAAAGCATGATTTTACAGATTAAAACGCATAATTATAATATGATTGAGGGATCTGTCCCTGTAGCTTTAATCTTTAAAATCTCTTATAAGGCTATGATCTACGTTTTATAAATTCCAGTCAAAAAGAGATGAGACTCTTCTCTTACAGACTGACTTGTCTAGAGCAAACACAGTTATTCCAAAACCAATCCAATGGAAAGATGTCAATCTTCCAGAGGAATGGATTCTTGAAGGAATTGCTCCACCTGCAGTTCCAAAACAACTTGAGCCAAATACAGAGTTGCAAAATGTGACTCAGTATTCAGATGGTAAAGTCAAATTATCCTTTAGGAGATCTAATTCTTCCAGATTCTCCGATAAAGAATCATGCTCAAGCATTCCTTCGCTAGAAAGGAAATTTACAAAAATCCCTTCTGTTATAAATCTCCCTTTTCAAAGTCAACCTAGGTTTTCCACTTCGGATGTACCTAGCTCCTCTATTCGTTCTGTTGACTATACTACAAAAGTTCCTCATCCAATCTATATTAGCAGTCAACATGAACAAAGACAGGAAGAGAAGGAACCTTCTCCTCCAACATCCCCTACGTTCTCTGCAGTCACAGAGAATGTTTTAAATGTTATTGAAAAACAGTTTGAATTAGATAAAACTCTTCTTCATAATGATTTTTATTCTAATGATAATAAAGAAAAAAGACTTTGGTTTTTTGAGCATTTTCTAAATCAAAGGAAAGAAATCCAACAAACTTATTATGAATTTGTTAATCTTCACCAAGTTCATATATTGTTTTTTGATTGGTTCGAGATATACTCTTCTCAAAACAACATTTCCTATCCTTTTAAAGAGTCAAACCCTATTACTATCAGAAAAAAGACCACTGAGTGGAAACTCTTCGATAGTGATAGAACTGTAGATTCCGAACATCCCCCTCTTCGGAGTGTTACCATCGACCATGGTGAACCTCCTGTTGAAATCAGAGCTTCACCTTACAAAATTCCAAAGCCAAATGACCCTGAGATCAATTTAAGTAGTATTATTCAACAATTTCTTAAATACTATATTAAAGAAGTTGACTAGATTGGAAAACCAATTTCAACAGTCAACCATATCTGTTTCTCCTATTCTAAAACCCGTTCCTTTAAAATCAGATTCTGATAAAAAGCTTAAAGAACCTATTTTCAAACCATTCCAGGTTTCGAAAACTAGCCAAAAGCTTGTCCATGAATCAAAATCAGATTTTGCTAAAGCCATTCGAGAACAACTTGATAGGATAGAAGCTGCTTCTTCCTCATCAAGCAAAGTTCAAATTGCTCCTGATACTCCCCAATCTAGCAAGATTGGAGTATTGGAGCAAGACCAGGTTTCTATTGCCTCCTCAGACTTAGAAGCCTTTACCGAAACACCTATTCCTAAAGCCAACAAAATTCATTGGGAATTGGCACTCCCTACTTCCAAATCTCCACCTGATTTGACTATAGACAACAGGCCTAGTGCATTAAATCAAGCTCGATATAATGCATCCTCTGTCTATGAGTGGAATATAGATGGAATGTCTGAATACAACATTTTAGGTGTATTGCAGCAAATGACCATGGCAGCCAATGCTTATAAAACCCAATCAGGGACTTCTGATAGAGCCATAGCAGAAATCTTGATTGCTGGTTTTACCGGTCAATTAAAAGGTTGGTGGGATCATCTTCTCACTAATCTTCAGCAATTAGACATCTTAAATGCCATTCAAAAAGATGAGAATGGTGCCCCCATTCTTGATGCCCTCAATAATCCAATTCAGGATGCTGTTGCTACCCTGATTTTGACTATTTCTCTCCATTTTATAGGTGATCCTTCTCACCTTAGAGACAAAAATGCTGAGTTACTACACAATTTGAGGTGTAGGAAACTTAGTGATTTCAATGATTACAAAACCACTTTCTTTACCAGACTCTTCCTAAGGGATGATGCAAATCATGTAACTTGGAAGGAGAAATTCCTTTTACTATTGGGAGAAAAGGTAAGAAATTATATTAAAGCCCTTGTTGATAATCGTATTCCGTACGACGAACTCACCTATTGTTAATTAGTCAGTTTCGTCAACAAAGATTGTTTAAAGATTTGTCAGGATTTGCAATTACGAAGCTTAAAGCAAGAGCTTAGACAATCTAAGCAAGAATTAGGAGGTTTCTGTAAACAATTCAATTATGACCCTTTAAAGCTTCTACTTCCAAAGATTGTAATGGCAAGTGTTCTTCAAAACCTTACATTACAAGCACAAAAGCCATAGGAAACCCTTTCATGATTTTAGAAAACTTCCTTATAAGAAACCTTCGAGGCCTTATAAGAAACACGGTTTCTCTAAAAAGAAAGAGTTTAAAGCCAATCCAAAAACCCCTTTCAACTTCAAAGATGCCACTTGTTTCAAATGTGGTATGAAAGGTCATACTGCAAAATTTTGCAGAATGAACAAAAGACTTCATGAGCTTGATCTCAATGAAGATATCCTTTCCAAAATTGCCCCCCTTCTCGTTGAGTCTTCTGATTCTGAGTCTTCCATGTCAGGAGATAATGACCCTCTTCAAGTCGATGAACTTTTTGATTCAGATAGCTCTGCATCTAGCAGTAGTGATTCTGATTCTGATTCTTATTTAAAGAAAATCAATGTTTTGACTAAAGACCAAGAGATTTTCCTCGAACTTGTAAAGCATATTTCTGATCCAGTTCTTCAAAAAGAATATCTTGATAAACTTTTGAAAACCATGGATTCAAATAAAGCGGGAACTTCAAATGTTCCTATTGTTAAAAAGAATTCCTATGATTTAACTGAGATTTTAGACAAAAAGAAAACAAAAAAGTCTACTTCTAGTATCCAAGACCTTCAAAAGGAGATCAAGGATATTAAACTTGAAATAAAGGATTTAAAAGAAAAACAGCAAAGTGATTCTATTACCATCCAACTTCTTTTACAAAAGCAATTACAGGATAACTCAGATAATGAGTCGACTCCTGATGATGGTGATAATATTGATCAGAAAGTTGAGAACATTAAATCTGTTCCACAAGATTTTTTATTTGTCTTAAAACAAATCACCACCAGAAAATATTTGGTTAAAATTACATTAATCTTTTCCAAAGATTTTGCAATAGATGCAATTGCCCTTTTTGATACTGGTGCTGATTTGAATTGCATCAGAGAAGACATTGTCCCAAAACGTTTTCATGAAAGGACAAATGAAAGACTCTCTGCTGCAAATAATTCAAAATTGAAAGTCAATTCTAAAGTTGAAGCTTCTATTTATAATGAGGAAATTGAATTTAAAACCTCTTTTGTTCTTACTAATGATATACATCATGCTATCATTCTAGGAACTCCGTTTATAAACCTCATTACTCCTTATGCTGTCAATTACGATGGCATATATTTCAAAGCAAAGTCTAAAAACCTGGTTTTCCCATTTATTGAAAAACCAAAGACCAGAAATTTAAATGTTGTCAAAGCCTGTTCTGTTTATAAAACCCAAATCAATGCCATTCTTAAATCTAAACATGATGATTTATCTTGTTTACAAAAGGATTTAAGTTTTCAAAGAATTGATAGTCAACTACAAAGAAGTCTTGTACAAAAGAAAATTTCTGATTTTAAAGCCCTCATTGAAAAAGAAATATGTGCTGATTTACCTTCTGCTTTTTGGAATAGAAAGCAACATTTAGTTGATTTGCCATATGAAAACTCTTTTGACGAAAAGCATATACCGACCAAAGCTCGTCCAATCCAAATGAATATGGAATTGGAGCAGCATTGTAAAGAAGAAATAAATGATCTTATGAAAAAAGGACTTATTGTAAAATCTAGGTCACCTTGGTCTTGTGCCGCCTTTTATGTTAATAAAAACTCTGAAATCGAAAGAGGTGTTCCTAGACTTGTGATCAATTATAAACCTTTAAATAAAGCTTTAAAATGGATTAGGTATCCCATACCTAACAAAAAAGATTTACTTCAAAAACTCTGCTCGGCCTTCATTTTTTCAAAGTTTGATATGAAGTCGGGTTTTTGGCAAATTCAAATCCAACCTAAAGACCGTTATAAAACATTCTTCGCTTTTGGTCAATATGAATGGACAGTAATGCCCTTTGGTTTAAAAAATGCACCCTCAGAATTTCAAAGAATTATGAATGACATTTACAATCCCTACTCTGAGTTTTGCATTGTTTACATTGATGATGTGTTGATATTTTCCCAAACGATTGATCAACATTTCAAACATTTAAAGACTTTTCATCTTGCTACTAGAAAGGCTGGTTTAGCTCTCTCTAGTTCAAAAATTTCTTTATTTCAAACAAAAGTCCGGTTCCTCGGTCACCATATTTCCAAAGGAACCATTACCCCTATTGAAAGATCCCTTTTGTTTGCGGATAAATTCCCAGACAAAATTCTTGATAAAACCCAATTACAAAGATTTCTTGGTAGTCTGAACTATGTTCTTGATTTCTGCCCTAACATCAATAGGATGTCTAAACCTTTGCATGATAGGTTAAAAAAGAATCCTGTTGCATGGTCGGATGAGCATACTAAAGTTGTTAGATTAATAAAGCAATCTGTAAAAAACATTCCATGTTTATTTCTTGCTAATCCTACATTACCAAAGATTGTTGGCGATGCATCGTAGGTTATGGAGGTATTTTGAAACAAAAAGATAATGATAAAGAGATAGTACATATGTTTACCTTGGAATGATTGCCAGAAAAACTATTCTACTATCAAAAAAGAAATTCTGTCTATTGTTTTATGCATAACTAAATTCAAAAGTGATTTATTAAATCAACAATTTTTACTTAGAATTGATTGTAAAAAAACATGTTTTAGAAAAGGATGTTCAAAACATTGCATCTAAACAAATTTTTTGCGTTAAGCAATATTAAGTGTTTTGATTTTGATATTGAGTTTATTAAAGGTGGCAAAATTACTGATTTTACAAGAATTTCTTGAAAGCAGATAATGCTTAAAGGACAAAGACAAAGGTAAAGCGTTCAAAGCCTCTGGTTCCCAGGAACCATCTAAAGAACCAATTTCAACCCCCTCTAAAGAAAAATTACTTTCTTCGGCCTTACCTATAAAATCCTGGATTGAATTGGTTGAAGAACATGAAGCCCAGTATAAATCCATCTCTTCAGATGACCAAGTAAAGCAATGGATGAGTTCCATTACCAGATCTCCTGAGCTTATGATAGCTCTCCAAAACCTTTCCCAAAGCCAATCTTCTCTTCAAGAAGAAAAAGAAAAACCCAAAGAAATTTCAAAGCCCTCCTCTCAAAATGTGGTTGTGTCTTGTGAAAGTTCATCCTCTCAAATTGTGCTTTCTCAGCCAACACTTTCAAAGAAAACATCCGATTGGATTGATAAAAACCATTTTCAAAATATTCTTTCTATCGAAGATGGATTTTACAATTCTGATCCATTTCAAAGCATTTCAAAGTTTTTTAAAGGTTTTTTCAAACCATGGGATTTGACAAAACCCAATCTTCTTATCAAAGCATTTTAGAAATTACTGAGTCAGTTAAATTTAAACATTTCTTTCTCAGCAGTTCTCATTCTGAGCCGGCCTACTCTACGGCCACTATTTTAAAGGTATTGAGCCCAAACCAGTGGGGTGACCTGCTCCACAATTTCAAAACTTTCCCTCTCAATTTTGAGACCCGTTTCCCTCACTGTAGGACTTTTTCCTATTGGGATTACCAACTTGGTATAACACTTTTATATCAAAACCTAAAAATCCCATTCATGGTTATTTTCTTTAATCCAAAAATAACCGTTCAAAGTTTACAAATTGGTTCCAAAATTGGTGGAATCATTTTGGACGAAGTCCGAGATATCCTTTACACTGCTAAATTGTTTAAACTTTAAAGCCCATTATAAACCTTAGAAAAAAAGATTTCTCCTTTTCTGTTTTGTACAAATTCTTCCTTGGTTTGGATGTGGAGTCTTGACTTGGATTGTAATCCTTGAAAGAACCTTGAAAGTCAAATGGTGGTCAAAGTTCGATGAACAATCTAAATTATTCTAGTGAGATTGAAAAATGGCTCTCTCTGAGGTCATCTACAACCAACCATTAAAGACACAAAGCCCAGCAAACTTACCATACCCAAAAATCCATAGCCCAATCTCTTTTTGCAAGAGCCAAAGCGAAAATACTTAAATGGAGCGACTCCTGTTCCAAGTCCTCGATGTGATTCGAAGATGAAGACAATGATGATGACGAGCCAACCGTTTCCCTCGGCGACGAAAACGAAGATGACTGTTTCGGCATTTTCTCTCCTGTAAAGCATTGTAAATAATTATTTGATTATTTACTTAAAAAAAAAAAAAAGAAGATGAAAAAAGAAAAAGTAATTTTATTTTCTCCTCGGGTGGTCCTTTGGACACAAGTGAGAGCGTACATGTCTCTTCACCCGTATTGTATTTTGTATTTTAGTATTTGTACAAAGTAGTCTTCTGTTCAAAGCTACGGTCAGCCTACTATTCAAAGCTACGATCCAAAGGTTACTGTGCACTTATAGCTCCGCTACAGTGAACAGTTTCAAATTTTTGTATATATTCTACGAGGAAGACTTAGACTCCTCAGAATTTTTTCATTTTAGATTAGAACTTCTCTCTCTTCTCCTCCTTCTCTCTAAAAAAAAAGCTCTCCTTTTAGGAAGAACCCGGATTCAAAGAAATTTTTCTGTTTACACAAGAGTTCTACCACAGAGCTTTGGGTGAACAGACTAGTTCTTACTTCGGTAATCTTCCCATCTTTCAATCTTCCCTTCTGGAGAGATTTGAAGAAGTGTAAAGCCAAAAGAAAAGATGTATGTTTAATTTTCAGTAATTTAAATTTTAAAGTTCAATGTAATTTAAATTTATGCAATTTACCTTACAGCATTTACTTTCTGCACTTTAATTTAAAGCGTTTTATTTTACAAAGCATGCTTATGATGATCGAGATCTGCTTTATAAAATATACGTTCCTCTGAGGCAAAGAGACCAGATCTCGATCCTCAGTTGTAAATCTTCTCTCTCTCTCCTTCTTCAGAGCACCATTTCCGGGAACCGGATCTGGTACTGTGTATGATTAGAAGCCCTCCTTAATGCATGTTTATTTATGCAAAGCCCTGTTGCTAGGTTTGCAAAAAAGAACCTAACCCAGATCTGGTAAAGACACTTCTAAAATTGACTAATCTCGTTTCAAAGCAAAGAATCTAAACTTTATTTGGTAATTTTCCGGTATATCGGCTGGAAACTAGAACGTGCGGCATATTGATCTGTCCTAAGTCAGATCTGGTGCCAAAGGCAGACTTGGCTCTGCATCGATCTAGATACAACGTGCATTCTAAAATCTGATCAACCGCGATCCAAAGCAAATCCATTAAAGCAAATCAACTTAAATCAAAGCTGGTAAGTTCTTTTAAAATTTGGAACAAGCCGATCTATTAATTGTCTTATTAAAGGTTTTAATATTGAGTCCTTTTGAAAATACACCTATCCTTCGATCCTATTTCCTTCTGGTTTCAAAGCAAAGAATCTAATCTTTATTTGGTAATTTTCCGGTATATCGGCTGGAAACTAGAACGTGCGGCATATTGATCTGTCCTAAGTCAGATATATATATATATATATAAAGTTGGGACTAGAGAAGGTGGTGTGACATCACTATTTCTCATCTTCTTGTATTCTCTATTATCTAAGAAATTAGTTGATATTAAAAAATAATTACATTACAAAATATTAAAAATAAAAAATAATTATTAAATTATAAAAGATTACATGACTCTTCCTCTTTCTATTTAAATTCAATAATATGTAACCATTAATAATAATTAATTATAAATCTTGAAACATTTATTTATTTTATTATGCCAACAATTAAATTTTAGTGGATTAAATATATCAATTAATTAATATAGGAAGGAATGTTCCTTCATCTTCCCTCAACAATGCCATTAGGGTCTAATTTTAATGTTATAATCTCATATTTAATTATGCAACCTTTTGTTTAGTACCTTTTGACTTCTTCAAACTCTATAAATATTAAGTAGTTAAGATTTGTGGCATTATTATTTCTCATCTTTTTATATTTTCTATTATCTAATATATTGGTTGAGATTAAAAAATAATTACATTACAAAATATTAAAAATATAAAATAATTAATAGATTACAAAAGATTACATGTCTCTTCCTCTTTCTATTTAAATTCAACAATATATAACCATTAATAATAAATTAATTATAAGTTCTGAAATATTCATTTATTTTATTAAGCCAACAACTAAACTTTAGTGGTTTAAAATACATCAACTAATTAATATAGGAAGAAATGTTCCTTCATCTTCCCTCACCAATACCCTATGACATAATTTTAATGTCATAATCCCATATTTAATTATGCAACCTTTTATTTAGTATCTTTTGGCTTCTTCAAGCTCTATAAATATTAAGCATTTAAGATTTGTTATGTTTGAGTTTTTTTTTATTATTTAACCAACATCCTCTTTAGAAATGTTTTTGTGTTTTTATTTTTTGACTTATTTAAATTTTTAGTATTGTATGCTTCATGGAGTACTATTTTCTTTATGAGTTAAACAATGATAAAGATAGTTGGATGACAAAGGTTAGGCTTTGTAAGATGTGAGAGTCTGTTAATACCAAGAAAAATGGAGAGTTGATTAGTGTGAACATAATTTTTATTGATGAAAATGTTGTGTACACTTAACTATACACATTAATATATATTTTTAATGTTAACAAAAAATAATTAACTTTCATAAATAACATTAGTTTTATAAGACTGCATTATCTTTAAAAAAAAATTAATATTTTTTATCAATTTCATCAATTACAAAATAAAAAAAATAATACTAATTTTTTTTTTAAAGCCGCACGAAGTGCGGTTCTATTTTCTAGTATATATATAAAGCTGAGGCTATAAGAGGTGATGTTGCATCACTATTTCTCATATTCTTATATTTTCTATTATTTAATAAATTGGTTGAGATTAAAAAATAATTACATTACAAAATATTAAAAATAAAAAATAATTATTAGATTACAAAAGATTACATGTCTCTTCCTTTTTTTATTTAATATATATAAAGCTAAGATTACAAGAGGTGATGTGACATCATTATTTCTCATCTTCTTATATTCTCTATTATCTAATAAATTGGTTGAGATTAAAAAATAATTACATTACAAAATATTAAAAATAGAAAATAATTATTAGATTATAAAAGATTACATGTCTCTTTATCTTTTTATTTAAATTCAACAATATGTGACTATTAATAATAATTAATTATAAGTCTTGACATATGCCAACAATTAAATTTTAGTGGCTTAAAATACATCAATTAATTAATATATGAATGAAGGTTCCTTCATCTTCTTTCAACAATGCTATTAGGACCTAATTTTAATGCATAATCTCATATTTAATTATACAATCTTTTGTTTGGTTTCTTCAAACTCTATAAACATTAAATATTTAAGATTTGTGGCATCATTATTTCTCATCTTTTTATATTCTCTATTATCTAATATATTGGTTGAGATTAAAAAATAATTACATTAAAAAATATTAAAAATAGAAAATAAATAGAAAATAATTATTAGATTGCAAAAGATTACATGTCTTTTCCTCTTTCTATTTAAATTCAACAATATGTAACCATTAATAATAATTAATTATAAATCTTCAAACATTTATTTATTTTATTAAGTCAACAACTAAACTTTAGCGGCTTAAAATACATCAATTAATTAATATAGGAAGGAAGGTTCATTCATCTTCCCTCACCAATACCACTAGGGCTTAATTTTAATGTCATAATCTCACATTTAATTATGCAACCTTTTGTTTAGTGTCTTTTGACTTCTTCAAACTCTATAAACATTAAGTATTTAAGATTTATTATATTTGAGTTTTTTTAAAATTTAAACAACATTCTCTTTAGAAATTTTCTTGTGTTTTTATTTTTTGACTTATTTGAAATTTTAGTATTGTGTGCTTTATGAAGTATTCTTTTTTTTTCATGAGTTGAACAATGATAAAGATAGTTGGATGATAAATGTTAGACTTTTTAGGATGTGGGAGTCTGTTAATACCAAAAGGAATGGAGAATTGATTAGTGTGAATATAATTTTTATTGATAAAAATGTTGTATAAAAAATTCATTCTCCCATTGTTTTCTCTAATTTTTTCCCAATTGTTTTACACTTAATGTAGCATGTTTTTCTTTTTCGTAGGAAAATCTAATGCATGCAACAATTAAGAAAAATTTAGTGACAAGGTTTAGGCAAATGTTGAGTGATGGTTCTTTGTACAGTGTCAAGAATTTGAAAGTTGTTTCAACTACAAGCGAGTACATACCACTTTCAAATCAGTATAAGATTATTTTTTTGATTATAACTTCCCTTAAAAGGTTAGAAGAAGTAACTGTTAAGATTCCGATAAATGAATTTCAATTCATATCTCCGAATTTGATTGATATACGTGTGAATAATAACACAATCCTCTCAGGTATTTTTTTAATTATTAATGTTTGTTAATCTTTAAGTGTATATTAGAAATTATTGATCTTTATGTTTTAACATATTTATGTTATTTTTCCATAATATTACAGATGTTGTCGGAAGTTTATGTGGTGTGGGTAATATTGATATCATTGGAGCTGGTTGGAAAAAAAGAAATATAAAAGTTCTAACAGATTAGCAAGTTGAATATAATTTGAAATCTATCAACAACTACAAAAGATATAAAGTCTGTACACTTACACTATACAAATTAATATATATTTTTAAAGTTAATAAAAAAAATTAACTTTCATAAATAACATTAGTTTTATAAGGCTGTCTCATCTTTAAAAAAAAATAATTTATATTTTTTATCGGTTTAAATCAAGTCAAGTAAGAAAAAATGATAATCTTAAATTAACTTTTTTTGGCATTCTATTTCCTAATTTATACATAAATTACACATACACTCTTTAAGTTAACAAATGATCAATTTATTTTCTTTTGCTTTTTTATTTATCCCCAAAAAAACTTCGATCGGTTCCCATATTTTTCTCTAATGCTGTTCAAGTTAATTAATTAGTAAATACAGAACACAAATGTGACATCCCTTTCCTTAGTTTAAACAAATTAGACAAATAATCTTTATTTTCTAATTAAGTAATTCATTGTGAATAATTAATATATGAGACAATTAACAAGAACTACTAATTAAAAAAGAAGAATTATGAATTAACCTGTGCAGAGAGATCGATCACATCAGACACATCTGCTTACCACAGAAGCAGAGTTGGGCTCAACATCACCACCCCCATTGCATATCTACTCACCATCGCCGGCCCGATCGCCTTCATGGGCTCAGCCATGTCCTCCAGACTCAGCCACGTCCTCCACACTGACCACACTCACCACGTCCTCCACGTCCTCCCCACACCCCACACTCCCCATAATCACCACGTCCTCCATACATCGGCTGCAGGTGAACTCTCTTCCTTTATTTTCTCGGGCTTTCACATGGATAATTACGTGTACTATATTGTTTTACCCGTGAGGCTGCCGCTGAATTTTTTGAATTATATAGAATAATGATGCATGTAACTGTATATACTAATTAGTGTAACATGACCCAACCAAAAAAGAAAAAAAAAAACTTTTGTCTTATAATAATTTTTTTTTTTTGTCCTATAATGATGGTGGACTAACTGTAGTAAATATATCATTATTCATTACTGAATTATGTATACCGAGAAAATAGATTTCACTTTTATTGTTTACGAGCACAGATGATCAAATTTATACATAATTATATTACACAAATGCTCTTTAAGTTCACAAAATAATTTGTATAATATCAATGTGAAAATGCTTGGAATATAATTGTTGTTTTGTTATCTAATGAAATCACTGAATTTTGTGAACTAAAAAAGAATTTTAGTGAGCGCATTAAATTTTAAACCACTAAACAGTATTTAGAACTTATAAATATCGTTTTTCTGAATTTTATTCTTGAAGGCCAATTGGTCATAGAATTATCTTGTTTTTGAAGCTATACTTATTCTTCTAATTAAGGTAATTTTCAGTTGCTTATCGGAACACCATGAGTTTATTTTACGTTTTTTCTACATAGGACGTTGATTTAGGGTGGATCTTTGTAATCACCAACTTTGTCCTGGAGATTCCATCGGCTCTTTTTGACCAACTCTCTTCTGCGCGGAAATCTCAGTATGTGCTTTTGAGTATGTTATTGTCATTTGCAGCCCTGGTTGTATGCATTGTAGAACTCGTTTACAAATGCCAAAAGCAAAAAGCTGTGTGGAGATGGAAGGGTATATTACCTTGGCCTTGGTTCTATTATCGGCGGCGTAACAGGCCTTTTGGTAACTTCAAGGATATTATTGGACTAGTATGTGCCCTCTGTCAGTGCATTTTTGCTGCAATTCATTATAGTTTTGCTCGCCGACATGCTGATTCTCCGATAAAAATTTATTTCTGGCTTTTGGTGTTTGCTTTTGGTCTATTATGCTCCAAGGGTTTAGCCAAGTAATTAATCCAAAGAGGGCTATTTCATTGAGATGAGACGCTCGCTTCAGTGCATATGTTTCATCGGACAATGAATTTCTCCAACTTTAGGCATTTTCGTATGTAAAAACTATATGACTTAATCTGTTTCTTTTTCTTTTGAATTGGTGTGTACGTCAACATGGGTTTGGTTTTTGAGAGTACAAATTCAGATAGAAGTTTTCTGCTCTTCAAAAATCTGCACTAAATTGCTATACGCATCCGCTGTGAAATGACTGATATAAGTAGTACATACATTTCATTTTTGAATGCTTGAATTGAAATCAAGTTTATTTTAAAATTAAGCAAACAAGAAACACCATGATGTTGTGGACCGCCCTATTTGCTCACCAAGAGCACAAGACAAAGCCAAGTGATAATTGAAAAGTTCTAAAGACATTAAGCAAATACTCTATGCATTTTCAGCACATGTAAATTCTAGATAGTTGGTAGATTTCTCTAGAATCTCTAGAGCTTGGCAAGCCTCCCCTATAAATATGGGATGGCATTAGGCATTTGTACACAACAACAAGCATTGAGCAAGCAACTCAAGCATTGTAAAGCTCTCTTGTAATCTCTCTTGTTAGCAATACAATTTCTCTCATTTGGCTCCATTGCTCTCTTCTCTCTAGCTCTTCGAAAACCTTTAGCTTAGCTAGTCGAGAAGCTCAAGGATTACTTAACAACATTCGGCAAAGTTGTCTAAGTGCCGCACGGGTTAGCTGCGCAAAACACTCATCCCGTGACAAGTGGTATCAGAGCTAAGGTTTGCACCCACGCAAGTTAGCTCACGAGCAATGGCCAACACTTCGAATCCAGCACAAGAGGGTGTGGTTGGTGTGGATGTTCCACCGGAACCAAGCCGCGACCGTGAGGGAGAACGCGCCCAAGGCAAGACTCGCAGCAAGTCCAAGGCCCCATCCGTGGATGCGTTGGAGCCTCGTGTGACTACTCTTGAAATCGCATTGTCCGCCGCTCAAGATAGCCTCGAGGGATTAGAGGAACGAGTGGACGGTCCCGAGGGGGAATACGCCGAGTTCACGGTGGCAACAAAAGCCCTCATCCAAGAGCAAGCGAATACTCTCCGAGGTGAGTTTTGTTCTTTTCATGATGAGTTGCTCAAACTTCGTAGCTTTGTTCAAGATGAACTACGCCCTGTCCGTGCGGAAGTGGATGAAGTCCGCTCGGATTGGGCATGGCACAAGCGCACACTATCCGCTAGTCCAGCTTCTGCAAGCACAAGTGATGCGCGCCGCATTGACGTGCCAAAGCCCGACACCTACGATGGCACACGCAATGCCACCATCGTGGACAATTTTCTCTTTGGGCTTGATCAATACTTCGATGCCATGGGTGTCCGAGATGAGGCATCGAAAGTGGGCACAACACCCACCTATCTTCGAGGCGCTGCATAACTATGGTGGCGTCGCAAGCATGGCAAGATGGGTAAGGGCATTTGCACCATTGACACTTAGGCCGACTTCAAGCAAGAACTCCGAAAATAGTTTGCCCCAAGCAATGCGGAGAAGGAAACGCGAGCGCGCCTACGTCGCCTCAAGCAATCGGGTAGCATACAGGACTACATCAATGAGTTCACTACCCTTATGTTGGAGATAAACGACATGTCGACAAGGATTCGCCCTTCTATTTCCAAGATGGCCTCAAGGATTGGGCCAAGACAGAGCTCGATAGGCGGGGTGTTCAAACACTTGACGACGCCATTGCCATTGCGGAGTCGCTCACCGAATACTCTACCCAATCCAAGAACAAAAAGGCCAACCAAGGCAAAAGTGGGGGAGAGAGCCGCAAGGACAAGGGTAACAATCGCAAAGATTGGGGGCAGAAGAAGCCGCCTAGCAACAAGAGCGGGCAAGGAAAATCGGAGGGCAAGGAGGCACCGAAGCCACGCAGCCCATGCTTCATATGCAATGGTCCTCATTGGGTACGCGACTGTCCGAAGAAGAAGTCGCTCAATGCTCTTGCTGCCCAACTCAAGAGCAACCCCACAATGTCCACGGAAGAACCTCAACTCAGCATGGGTTCTCTCCAACGCCTTGGCACACTCAATCGCCAACAACCCACACTTGTCAAGAAAGGGCTCATGTATGTAAGCGCAAAGGTAAACGGTCAGTTCGTTCGTGCGCTGCTAGACACGGGAGCGACGTACAACTTTGTGTCCGTAGATGAGGCCAAGCGCTTAGGCCTTAAGGCCACCAAGGAATGAGGCACGATGAAGGCTGTGAACTCACCCGCCAAGCCAATTGCGGGAATCGTACAAGGCGTGCACATCACACTCGGTACGTGGAGCGGAAAGCTTGACTTCTCCATTGTGCCCATGGACGACTTCAAGATGGTCCTCGACATGGAATTCTTCGACCAAGTCCATGCCTTCCCGCTGCCTGCTACGAACTCCCTAAGCATCCTCGACGGGAGTAAGGCATGCATGGTTCCCACGGAACGAGGGAAGTCCGAGGAGAAGATACTCTCCGCCATGCAATTCAAAAGGGCTTTCAAGAAGAACCCAAGTTTCTTGGTCTCCATTCGGGAACTAAACGAGGAAGGAAATAACAGAACCTCGCCAAGCCAAGTCCCTCCGCAAATTCAAGCCGTCCTCAATGAGTACAAGGATGTGATGCCTCCAGAACTTTCGAAGAAGCTCCCACCTCGACGAGAGGTAGATCATGCAATCGAGCTGGAACAAGGCGTGAAGCCACCAGCCTTGGTGCCCTACTGCATGGCGCCACCCAAACTTAAGGAGTTGCAGAGACAACTCAAAGACTTGCTGGACGCATGCTACATTCGCCCCTCAAAGGCCCCATTTGGCGTACCGGTCATTTTCCAAAAGAAAAAGGATGGGTCACTGCGAATGTGCATCGACTATAGAGCGCTCAACAAGATCACCATCAAGAACAAGTATTTGATGATTGCGGGCGGGAAACTTATGATGGAGAATGCCAAGGTGAATGCCATCCTCGAATGCGAACCTCCCTCGAAAGTGCTCGAGCTTCGCTCATTCCTTGGGCTGGTGAATTACTACCGTCGTTTCATCAAGGGCTACTCAGCCAAGGCGGCACCTTTGATGGATATGCTCAAGAAAAATAGAACATGGCGTTGGTCCGAAGAGTGCCAACGCGCATTCGAGGAGTTGAAGAAGGCAATTTCGGAGGAAGCAGTCCTCGCCCTTCCGGACCACACCAAGCCCTTCAAAGTTTAAACGGATGCCTCGGATTTCACCATAGGTGGAGTCCTTATGCAAGAAGGCCACCTTATAGCGTTCGAGAGTCGAAAGCTAAATGATACGGAACGCTGCTACACAATGCAAGAAAAGGAGATGACAGCCATCATACATTGCTTGCGGGTGTGGCGACATTACTTGCTAGGTTCTCACTTCACGATCATGACGGACAACGTAGCGACGAGCTACTTTCAAACACAAAAGAAGTTGAGTTCGAAGCAAGCACGGTGGAAAGACTTCCTTGCGGAATTCGACTATCGGCTCGAGTACAAACCGAGTAAAGCCAATGTCGTTGCAGATGCTCTAAGCCGCAAGGCCGAATTGGCAACACTTAGCATGAGCCAACCAAAGTCCGACCTTGTCTCACGCATCAAGGAAGGCCTCCAACAAGATCCACTAGCAAAGGACTTGCTGGAGAAGGTGCTCGAGGGAAAGATAAGGCGATTTTGGCAAGAGGAAGGTATCCTCCTCACCAAGGGAGATCGGCTGTTCGTGCCAAGGTGGGGAAATCTACGGAAAGAAGTAATCAAGGAGTGTCACGACTCCAAATGGGTTGGTCATCCAGGAATTGAGCGCACCACCGCACTAGTCCAAGCCTCATATTTTTGGCCGCACATGAGGGACGACATCGAGGCATATGTACGAATTTGTCTTGTTAAGACAAGGTAGATCATCAACTTCCAGCGGGATTATTGGAGCCATTACCACTCATAACAAGACCATGGGAAAGTGTCTCCATGGACTTCATCACATGGCTGCCCAAGTCCGAAGGGTGCGGCAGCATCATGGTCGTTGTTGACCGTTACAGAAAGTACACCACTTTCATTGCCGCACCAGCCAATTGCAAAGCGGATGAGGCAGCCCGCCTATTCATCAAGCACATTGTGAAGCTTTGGGGAGTTCCGAAAAGCATTGTGAGCGACCGAGACCCTCGGTTCACTGGGCATTTTTGGACGGAACTCTTCAAGATGTTGGGGACCGATCTCAAGTTCTCGACAAGCTTTCACCCACAAACGGATGGATAGACCGAGCGCATCAATGGCCTCCTCGAGATGTACTTGAGGCATTATGTGAGCGCTCATTAGCGGGATTGGGCGAAACTACTAGACATCGCCCAATTTTCTTACAACTTGCAGCGAAGTGAGGCTACGGGCAAGAGTCCGTTCGAGATCATCATGGGATTCCAGCCTATGACCCCTAACGCCATAGCCTCAACTTACGGAGGGAAAAGCCCCGCGACACACAAGCTCGCCCGCGAATGGCACGAGGAAGCGGACATCACGCGAGCGTATCTTGACAAAACCGCGAGGAAAATGAAGAAGTGGGCGGATACAAGGAGACGGTATGTTGAGTACAAGGAAAGTGATCAAGTCATGATCAAGCTCCTACCCCAACAATTCAAGACGTTGCGGAAAGTCCACAAGGGGTTAGTGAGGCGCTACGAGGGACCCTTTCGAGTTGTACGACGTGTGGGCAACGTCTCGTATCAACTCCAACTTCCGCCAAGACTCAAGATCCATCCAGTCTTCCATGTGAGCCTTCTCAAGCCATACCATGGAGATGTGGAAGACCCGAGTCGCGGAGAATCAAGGCGCGCACCAACCGCCGTTGTCACCGCATTCGACAAAGATGTGGACTACATCTTTGCGAATTGGGTGGTTTCGAGGAGAGGCGTGCCACCATACAACGAGTACTTGGTGAAGTGGAAAAACCTCCCCAAGAGCGAAGCCACTTGGGAATGTGAAAATGATTTGTGGCAATTTACTAAACACATCTAGAATTTCAAGCACGAGAGCGCAACGAGGACGCCGCGAGCTTAAGTGGGGGAGGATGTTGCGGACCGCCCTATTTGCTCACCAAGAGCCCAAGACAAAGCCAAGAGTGACAGCTTGGCCCAATTCCGGAAAGTTTTAGGCAACTCTAGCACATTAAGCTTATAAATACTCTAGAATTCTCTATGCATTTCCAGCACATGTAAATTCTAGATAGTTGGTAGATTTCTCTAGAATCTCTAGAGCTTGGAAGGCCTCCCCTATAAATATGGGATGGCATTAGGCATTTGTACACAACAACAAGCATTAAGCAAGCAACTCAAGCATTGTAAAGCTCTCTTGTTAGCAATACAATTTCTCTCATTTGGCTCCATTGCTCTCTTCTTTCTAGCTCTTCGAAAACCTTTGGCTTAGCTAGTCGAGAAGCTCAAGGCTTACTTAGCAATATTCGGCAAAGTTGTCTAAGTGCCGCACGGGTTAGCTGCGCAAAACACTCATCCCGTGACAATGAGCACACTTAAATTTGATGTAAAACTCTGTTTTATCACAAAATAGTCAATGCAGAGACAATACAAGACTACGAAAAAGATTTGGAACGTTCTTACCACCCATTACATTTCATCAATGTGATGCCCACTGACAGCAAATTGAAAGTAGATTGTTTCATTCAATCTTAAGACGTGTTTTATTTTAAATTCTTTTGTCTGCATTTATTTCTCATTTTGTTGAAGAAATTATCAGTTGGAGATGCATTCTTGTTAAATTTTTGCATCATCATAACACCTCAAAACCAAATAGTATTATAGTTGATAGCTGTAATTTAAAAGATACAACACTCTTATAAACACCAAATAGTATTGTGGTTGGGTAGCTATAATTTAAAAATTACAAAACTCTTAAAAATCACTTAGTTATGCGATTTGAAAGTTAAATCTCTATGATAAAAAATCTATAAAATCTTTATTATTTTTGTGAAGGTTATTATTTAAATGGCATGTTTATCACTCACTGTCTATTTTTATTTTATTATTACAATTTGTTTCCTATTTGGAAATTATGCATTTGTTCTTGCCACAACGGGATATTCATAATGACGTACAAGGGAAATGAAATGGCTCCGATCATTTGGGCCGAGGCTCTTACCTTTGAGTGGGACTATTAACACCCTTGTAACTTTCTTTTAAAACCCCTTTTCTACCTAAACCTACTTTGATTCCCAAAATATCGTTTTCCACTTTTTCAGTTTCTTTTTTATTCAAAAAGAAAAATAATTCATTTTCCTCCAAACGGCTCTAATTACAAAAATATTGTTTTTATAAATTTTTGAATTATTAAATCATATATTTTACTAAAAAAATCAGATACATGTATGAATTAAATAGAATTAAAGTTGACTTAAACAACTATTGTTTATTTTTTAAAATTAAAAATAAGATTAGAAAGAAAAAGTTGATTGTGAGGAAACAAAAATTGTATAAGACTTTGGTGTAATTGTATGGGTGTAAAGAGTTAGAGGGAGAAATATAATGGTATAATTAAAATTATTTTGTCCTTTAATATAATTGTAATAGGAGAGGGGTTTTGTAATGATTTTAGACGGGTGCCAATAGTTCAACTCCTTACCTTTTACTTTCAATTTCTTTTGAACCCATTACAATTTTTCACTGTCCTGCCCTAACTCTATGCATGTACTTGAGTTGACTTGGGGTTTTAGGGATTTTTTTTTATTAAAACATGAGAGAAACTTGATATATGAAAAATAATAATACTCTATCACTATATTATCATAAGTTGTAAAGATAAATAATAATGCTAATTAGTAAATTTTATTTAGATAAAGATAAAAATTAATGAATTAAATAAGGATATTTTAAAGAATATTTTTTAACGGTGTCATGCAAACGTTTTAGATTAAGCAAAAAAAGAAAACCAACTTTTTATTAAGTTGAAATAACAAATGAATATAGTTGATTGAAATTAAGTCAATTAAGTCATTAAATTAAAAAATTCAAAAGTTGAAACAACGAATGAATATAATTAACTAAAATTAAGTCAATTAAGTTATTAATAGGGATGGCAATGGGAGTGGAGGGAAGAGGACCGACATCTCTATACCCATTCTCGATATTTTTCATATGCCGTTGTCCAATTCCCATTAGAATTCCTTGAGGGAGAGGGGATAGAAACTCCGAATAACAACAAGGGACCCCCGAGAGTCCCCACTCTCTTAATAATTGATACGTTTTCATTTTTTCAACTTGATTTAGTCACATTAAAATAAAAAATTTAAATAAAGTTTGACAAAATATCTTACATTAACATTAATCTATTACACAAGTCACACTACAAAATACAAATCATTAGAATAATTATCATCGTCAATCTTCATAATTTAAGACAAAAAAAGGAATTACTTTTATATCATTAATGAAATAATGAAAAAGATATTGATACTTAAATAAATGAGAAGGGAGCGACGTGCTACTGGGCTATGATGATATGAGACAAGTTGGGTGATGGCTGCGACCCGAATAATTTGGAAATGATAAGTGAGACTGTAAGCGAGTTGCTTAGAGTTTAATTTGTGGATTGTGTGCTTATGGGGTTGTGGGACTTGGACTGTGATTAAGTTTAAATTACATTTAAGTCTTTATATTAATTAATATTTATATTAATTGTATAAATATTTTGATATTTTTTATTTACACCAATATTTAATATTTTATAATTTAAATTTTATTATTTATTCACTAATAATTCCAAAAGATAAAAATAAAAATGGGGAAATGAGGAGGAGATGTGAATTACATCTCATCCTCATCTCTTCTCTTAATAAGAAATTGAGTGAAAAATCATTTTCTTCTCTTCTCTAAATAAAAAATTAGGTATAAAACCATCCCTCCGTCCCTCTTCACGGGGATTTCTACCATCACATTAGGTTTAAAAAAACAACGGCACCTGGATTCATCAAACCTGTTCAAATAATCGATTGTGATAGGTGGAGATGCCCCCCCTCCCCCCCCAAATATACATTATTCTCGTGAGAAATGACTTTGCTCTTTTACAATATAAATTTTACCTTTATATCTCAATAAAGCAGCGAATTATCGCAGATTTATGGTATCAAGCTGAATTAGATGGATTCCTTATTGCTCTTAGTTTTGGAACTTATGAATTTAGAGGGTAGGATACTCAATATAACTTTATAAGTCATCTCAGACATTTCTAAGCTGCTTTGTGTCGAAAGAAAATCAAAATTTACCTTCATTGATGGAGAAAAGCACAGGCCAGGTATTTCACCGGCCCTTTTAAACGCTGCGGAAGGTTCACAGATTTCAGTGATCATTTTCTCGAAGGACTACGCTTCTTCGATACGGTGCCTGACTGAACTTGTTAAGATTCTTGAATGCAACAACATGGTTGGCCAAATGGTGGTGCCAGTTTTCTTTCACGTAGATCCATCTGATGTGCGGAACCAGACTGGTAGTTTCAAGGCTGCCTTTGTTAAGCATGAAGAACAGTTCAAGAAAATGCCAGAAAAGGTTCAGAAATGCAGGGCTGTGTAATCAGAACCATCCAATCTATCAGAACGGAATTTCATGACAATCAGATATCTCCTTAACTCTTTCAAGTATTAAAGATTAATTAATTGGAAGAAAGAATAGATACGATGCAGGACCCTTCCCCCCCCCCCCCCCTTTTCATCTTTGTTCTTGCTAGTTCGGAGGAAGAACTTGTGAACAAAATTGGAGGACAATTAGATTATTTTATTGGAAGATTCGATCAATTTGGTTCAAGAAGTCGAATTACTGTAACCACTAGAGATAAGCGAGTCGTTGAAACATTTAGAGTGGAGAAAATATATACGGTTAATGGTTCGGACTTTCACGAGGCTTTTGAGCAATTTTTGTAACCACGCCTTCAAAGAAAATCATTCTTCTGAAGATCTCAAAGGGCACTCGTGGGGGTTGTAGAGTATTCCGAAGGCAATCCATTAATTCTTAGGGTGTTGGGTTCCTCCCTCCGTCTGAAGAACAAAATAAAATGGGAAAATATTTTGAATGACTTAAGTTGGATTTGTAGTTCTGATAGTTGTGATATGTTAAAGATTAATTTTAATGAATTAACGCCACAGGAGAAGAGTAGGTTTCTAGATATTGCGTGTTTCCTTGATGGAGAAGATAAAGATTTTGGGACAAGGATACCAGATGATTCTATGTCTTATGGACTGGATGTCATCATTGATGAATCACCCATAATAATATCCCATATCAGGTTGCTAATGCATGACTTATTGCAAGAAATGGAACCAGATATATATTCTCTGCAATGAGTCTGTCCAAGAGCCTGACAAACGTAGCAGGCCATGGGATTGGGATCATATGGCTGTCTATCGTGTGCTAAAGCAAAATAAGGTAAGACTTTACCTATTTTTATCTTTTTCGTTTGGGGGCTAAATGCCCTCATATTTTTCCTAATCACACCCATCTTTTTCTTTATTTATTATTACCAAAACATCATTCGATTATCATTTCATTTGATAATTATGTTGAACAGTTTAAGCGCATTTCAAATTTCTTAGTAATAGGTAAAGATTGTGTTCAAACTTAAAAGCATTTATTAGGTCAGGTTTTCAGGTAATTAAACGCATTGTTTCTATGCACGCTCTATCAAATGAGAACACGATTGCAGTAACTGAACGTTAATTAGATCAATCAGTGATGCTATGATCTAAAAGTTTTATCTTCTCAACTTCTCCATAAAACTTTCAGATTAGAAGAAGAAAGTGAAGGCGAACAAGTTTTTGAATTTTATTTTTTTGAAATATTATTTAAGAGTGTTTAAACTTTAGAGTATAATTTTCTTTTTTGAATTAAGTACAGGGTGTCGAAGCAAAGTGAGTGCTATGACGATTTAAAAGGGTGCAAATGGTTCTTGTATTTTTTTTTTTCAAACAAAAAATGATTGAATGCAGATTTTTTCTACAGTTAGGGAGGTCTTATTAAATTTTATGATTCTTTTTTTTTTTTTTTATGCTACTTCATTCTTTGCTTTTGTTTAGGGCACTGATTAAATTGAAGGCATATTCCTTAGTTTTTCCAAAACAAAAAACGTCCATCTAAGTTCTCAGGTCTTTGTTAATATGTCAAATTTAAGATTGCTTAAATTCTACGTGCCACAGAGTTTTGGTGTTCCACTTACAACCTCTGAAGTGTATATTGACCAAGGTTTAGAATACCTTCCAAAAAAATTGAGATATCTTCATTGGCACGGAAACCACCCATTGAGAACATTGCCATCGAGTTTTAAGCTAAAGATCTTTATTGAGCTCAATTTACCTTTGCGAAGGAAAAATGGTGTGATCTACTAATATAAAGAACAATAAATTTTTCTTTTTTAAAATACAAATTATTAGTTATGAAGTTCACTTATACTAATTTAATGTTGTCTTTGTTTATCTTTTTCAAGATATAACCTAAAAGATACAACATTTTTTTATAAATATTTATTGTTGTGGTTTTAAAAGATTAATTAATTTTATCAAACTCATGATAATAAAAATTAATAAAATCTTTAATATTTTTATCAAAAGTATTATATACAAAAAAAATTTATTTACCATACATTATTAATTTTTATTTTATTGTTATAATTTTTATTACAATAACTATGGCTTTTAAGTCATAGCGCCTTAATATAAAAGCTGTCTTTTGAAAATTTTAAATAGAAATTTATAATGAAACATAACATCTTAAACTTTTGAAAAAAGTCGTTTGTTTGGTTGTCGATAAAAAAGACTTTTGAACCATTAAATGTAATATTTTTTATATTATATATTTTAGAAAAATAACCTCTACTCAAAATTTTCTTTAGTAGAAATTAAATTTTAAAAAAAACTCTACTAAAAAAATAACCAAACACCATAAAAAATTTTAAAAAATACTTATACGATTAAATAAGTACTTATGACTCTTAAATAAGCCATACCAAACAGGCACTAAATATAAAGATTATGCATACCATGGTACCACACAGGAGTATAATAGTGACATGCAAGACAAATTAAATGGCCTTTAGCCGTTTAACATTGATGAGGGTGACTTGCTGTATAAAGATATAAAGTCCTTGTTGGGCCACCAAGCGCTTTTGCATTATTCTTTGGGTTTGATACAACCGTTCTATTGTAAGTGGACCTTTTCAAGTTTCATTTTTTTTTTTTAACCCACCACGTTTGTTTCTGTCCTATCGTAGCTTTATGCATGCTTGACTAGACTTGGGCTTACTGCAGAAAATTTTACCGATGGTACAATGAGAGAAATAATGATACATGCCCTAACGGTGATACACGGTAGCAGTGAGCATTTGGTTCGGGTTAACCCGAATCGAACTAAACCTAAATTATATTTTGGATTTTAGCTTAGTTCAATAGGGTTGAAATTTCAAAATCAGTCGGATTATATTTTGGTTCGAATTAGGATCTAACTGAATAAGTAATCCTATTGGGATAAAATTAAAAAATTGAAAAAATACCGTCCCTTAATAGTCTAATTCTAAATTGAAAGTTTCCCACAAATACAAGTACACGCACAAATGCAGCCACTGCCAAAAATTTGTTCTTAAACGCTCATCCCTACACACGAGTGATCGAAGCAATGTAACTATACAGTGAACAGTATATCATTTTGTCTACTATAGTGTACGAAAGTAAAGTTAGGGCTTAGTATTAGTATTCGAACAACTTACATTGTTTGGCGCACAACTTTGTTGAGGTGACGCGTCTTCCCAACGAGAGCCTCTCGGGCAGGTCAGATGAATCCACCAGTAAGGTAAGACCCAGCAAATTTTAAAGGAACTGATTTTCTTTTTCCTTTTTTTCTTTTCTTTTTTTTTTTACAAACATTGAATTGGTGGGTCCCATAATTGGACCCACTAAACTTGGCCAAATAGTTGATTATGATTGGTTGAATCTTAAAAACTAATTTGTTCTTTCACAATATAAATTTTAAATCGATCATAAAATATCTCAATAATGCAGCTAGTTAGATAGAATCAGTACTCATCTCTTGCTCTTAGTTTTCAAAACTTATGAATTTAGAGTTGGAGGTAGTAAATGGCTAAATGTTGCTCAAATCTTAGTACAAACTCAAAAGAGACTCTGACATCAAATTCATTTATTGATTGCATCAAATTTTTACATTATTACTTTTCTTTTTTGTCTGTCACTCTATCATTATCATCAAGATGTGTCGGTATTGATATGAGTAGGGGTGGGCATGGGTTGGTTTGGTTTGGATTTTAAGTCAATCCAAATCAAATCATAAAATTTTAAACTCAACTCAAACCAACCCAAATATTTTTAACTCAACCCAAACCAACTCATTTGAATTTGATTTGGGTTTGGATTGATTTTAATTTTCACACTCTTTGCAGCGCTTGGTTTGGTTTCATTCATATATTATCATATACGCTGCATTACTTTCAACAGCGGAACAGTGCCACTGACCACTACTAGATACAGAAAAGGCATGTCACCCAATATTTTTTATAATCAAAATATTTTTTACTCACCACATACGAGCTTGAATTTTATTCTAATTCAAGTAATTGGATTGAATTAGAATAATAATTAATTATGATTAATTATTAAATTAATATTAAAATATGAAAAAATATTGTGGATAAAAAATTAAACATATATACTTAATTTATTATTTTCTCAATACTTAATTTATTAAACATCTTATTATAGAATATTTTGTGTTATTTGTCATGTAGCAGGGGAGGCCAGATATCTGTGGCTAATCCAATGTTCATCTCTCTTCCACTGAATAATTTATTACTGTAAAACGATAGGAGCCCAGCTTTTATTGCTATTGCTAGCTAATATTGGATGGAATAAGTGTCAGGATGAAGCTGAAACAAGAGTCAAAATTTCACTATTATCTAAAAATAAGAGCCACCACAACAATAACAAAAGCAAAAAAAAATTGAAGCAGAGCCTCACCTTAAATCATTAGGAGTTTAGGACGATAGCAATCGAAGTGGGGGCTTTAGGAGTTCATGACAATGAGAGATCCACGACGTCACTTTTGTCGATAGAGATTGTAGAAGATGGAGATAGATCAGAGAGATTAAGCGGATTGTTTATTTATTTATTTTTTATACCCACAGATTTTGGGGAAGAGCCAAAGAGGGAGCGGTTTGTTTATTTTGTTTAACTCATTTTGTTTAGTTTTAAAAATTTATTCTTGGCCATGGGTTAACTATACCCAAACCATTATAAAATGGTTTCATACATAAAAAGTCAAATTCAACACATTTTTATGATTTACCAAACCCAAACTATTTTATTTGGTTTGAGTTTGGGTAAACCCATGGGTTGTGGGTTTATGTCCACACCCTAGATATGAGAAATAAGAATCAAAATAAATTATTTATTTAAGTTTTAAGAATTAGAATTGAAATAAATAGTGTTTCCATTAGTATGTCTACTTTATCTTAAAATCAAAATGGACTATTATAAATTACTAAAATCCTCTTAGGTAATCATCATTATTATTATTATAGTAATAACAATGATGGTAATAAAAATAATAATAGTAGTGAAAATAAGAATAATAATGACAATAATAATAAAAATAACAACATCAACAATGATAATAATAAAGGACGTATTTGAAAATATATAAAAATTTTGGACATTTCTATAATACCATAAACCGACCTACAGCTGGACCCGACTCACACAAGTGTTATCGTAAACACTCATGCTCAATTCTTCTTCACTTGAAAGAAAAACGCACACGGTTTCAGCTAAGAAGTCAATGAAGCTGCTACGAAATTGTTGAATGAGAAAAAAAGTGTTTTCAGACGAAACTAGATGCCATGAAACCTCCTAAAGCATCTATATATATATATATATATATCATGCCCAATTCTTCTTCACTTGAAAAGAAAAACACACGCGGTTTCAACTAAGATGTCAATGAAGCTGCTACGAAATTGTTGGATGAGAAAAAAAGTGTTGGCAGACGAAACTAGCTGCCATGAAACCTCCTAAAGCATCTATATATATATTTTCATCCTGTGAACTTGTCGTCGTGAATTCTTCTTCTTTTGATGAAGTTCGTAAAATGACTGAAAGCAACACTATACAACTTTCGAATGGCGTTCAGGTATATATATATCATAATATTATATGTTTGTCTAATCATGTTTCAGTTATAAATGTTTAATTAATTATTTCTCATATACATGTACATGCTAATTAATGATTTGTCTTGGCCTTACTTGATTGTCCCACAGAAAACTAAGATCTATTTTCGGGGAGATGATGAAGAGATAATAAACCTGAAAAGTCTTCCAGCTAAAATTCATTCAGGATTTCTTAAAAAAGTTGATCTTATAGGCTGCTCAAAACTGGAAAAGCTTCCGCAGATCCTTCAGATCTTATTCTCAGCTGGTATAGAATATTGTACACCTCCGTTGCAGAATCAAGATTCTGTAACTCTTTCGAGCAGCCCACCCAATTCGCGATTGGTACTAGTTCTATCTTTCCCTTGATTACTTTTGTTTATTAAAATGTTTCATGAAGGGTAATTAATTTTTATTCCTTCTTTTTTTTTTTTTTTGGCGAGGAAACTCTATTTAGTGCCATGAGTTTGCTTTCTTGCTTCTATATTATTCATGGAAACTGTTGCTACTTTAGATTTTTGTTGGGATTTAGTTGATAAAATTTTGATTGAGCATTATTAATTACACTGTTACTCCAAAAAAATTACTTCTGCTTTTGAGAGGAAATATCGAACCATGAACGAAGAAAGGCATGCGAGAAAAGCATATTGGCTAGTGATTGTGAGGCCCCACTTCAATGAAAATTATTTTCTTTGCTTTTCTATTAATTGTCCCAAAAAAACTGTGCTCGGTTCACTTATTGTTCTCAAATGCTGTTCAAGTTCTAATTAATTAATTAGTAAATATATAAGACAAATGTGAAATCTCTTTCCTTAGTTTAAATAAATTAGACAAATAATCTTTACTTTCTAACTTAGTAATTCGTTGTGAATAATTAATATATGAGACAATTAACAAGAACTACTAATTAAAAAAAGAAGAATTATGAATTAACCTGTGCAGAGAGACCGATCACATCGGACACATCTGCTTACCACAGAAGCAGAGTTGGGCTCAACATCGCCGCCCCGATCACCTAGCCACTCATCATTGCTGCTGCGATCGCCTAGCTACTCATCATCGCCGCCACGATCGCCTTCATGGGCTCAACCACGTCCTCTACATTCACCATGGCCGCCGCCTTCATGGGCTCAACCTCATCCTCCCCATCAGCTACAGGTGAACTCTCTTCCTTTATTTTCTCCTGCTTTCACATGGATAGCTACAGCTTACATGTACTACTATCATTTTACCCGTGCGATTGCTATTGCATGTAACTGTATATACTAATTAGCGTAACATGACCCAACCGGAAAAAAAAAAAATTGTCTTATAATAATTTTTTTTTGTCCTATAATGATGGTGGACCAACTGTAGTAAATATATTATTATTCATTACTGAATTATGTATACCGATAAAATAGATTTCACTTTTATTGGTTTACGAGCACAGATGATCAAATTTATACATAATCATATTACACAAATGCTCTTTAAGTTCACAAAATAATTTGTATAATATCAACGTGAAAGTGCTTGGAATATTGTTATTGTTTCCTTATCTAATGAAATCACTGAATTTTGTGAACTAAAAAAGAATTTTAGTGAGCGCATTAAATTTTAAAGACTAAACAGTATTTAGAACTTTTAAATATCGATTTTCTGAATTTTACTCTTGAAGGTCAATCGATCATAGAATTATCTTGTTTTTGCAGCTATACTTTTTCTTCTAATTAAGGTAATTTTCAGTTGCTTACCGGAACGCCATGAGTTTATTTCACTTTTTTTTTATATAGGACGTTGATTTAGAGTGGATCTTTGTAATCACCAACTTTGTCCTGGAGATTCCATCGGCGGTTTTTGACCAACTCTCTTCTGCGCGGAAACCTCAGTATGTGCTTTTGGGTATGTTACTGTCATTTGCAGCCCTGGTTGTATGCCTTGTGGAACTCATTTACACATGCCAAAAGCAAAAAGTTGTGTGGAGATGGAAGGGCACATTACCTTGGCCTTGGTTCTATTATCGGTCGCGTAACAGGCCTTTTGGTAACTTCAAGGATATTATTGGACTGGTCTGTGCCCTCTGTCAGTGCATTTTTGCTGCAATTCATTATAGTTTTGCTCGCCGACATGCTGATTCTCCGATAAAAATTTGTTTCTGGCCTTTGGTGTTTGCTTTTGGTCTATTATGCTCCAAGGTTTTAGCCAAGTAATTAATCCAAAGAGGGCTATTTCATTGAGATGAGACGCTGGCTTCATCAGTGCATATGTTTCATCGGACAATTAATTGCTCCAACTTTAGGCATTTTCGTGTGTAAACTATATGACTTAATCTGTTTCTTTTTTCTTTTGAATTGGTGTGTACGTCAACATGGGTTTGGTAATTGAGAGTACAAATTCAGATAGAAATTTTCTGCTCTTCAAAAATCTGCACTAAATTGCTATACGCAACCGCTGTGAGATGACTGATATAAGCAGTACATACAATTCATTTTTGAATGCTGGAATTGAAATCAAGTTTATTTTAAAATTAAGAAAACAAGAAACGTCATGAGTACATTAAATTTGATGTAAAAATCTGTTTTATCACAAAATAGTCAGTAGAGAGACGGTTGAAAGTGTGATTAAAAGAGAAAAAAAAAAGTCAAGAAAGGCGGCCTCAAGAAGTCAGGAAAGGGAGCCAAAAACTAGTGCCTTCCTCGAATAATTTGCCTTGATTGTAGGCAAGTGTTGCATGTAAAAGAAAGAGTGGAAGAAGGGCATGTCATCCAAAGAAGCATCCAAAATCTAGAGAGCTGAACAATTTAATGCAAGTTAAGCGTTGACTGAGTTTTATGAAGCTTTAGTATTTTGAGTGTATTTGAGTCTTAGGTGAGAGAAAATTATTTTTAAAAATATGTTTATAATAATTTTGTACGTAGTAAATATTTTTCTTTGGTTGTCTTTTGACAACAATTGTGATTTTTATTTGAATTTAGAGTTTTCCATATAAATATTACATTGTGACATTTGTATTGTTTTCCACTTAATTTTTCTATCAATTTGTTGCTTGACAAATTTGCTTAGCATAATCTTTGGAGGAATTTTAATTTTCTAACAGTGGTATCAGAGCCATTAGTTAAGTTTTTAGGGTTAAGATGTTGTTCTTGTATACAGTAATATATACGTTTATTGTACTATTTAAGTGAAGCAGTGGGAGCTAATCCAAATAGTCCTTAGTGAAGATCAAAGATAGCTTTGCAAAGGAAATATGTCAGGATTGAGGTTTTAAAGTCCAGTGAAAATCAAAATAGAAAAATTTGATGGGAAAATCAACTTTGGCTTGTGGCAAATTCAATTCAAGGATGTATTAATTCAATAAGCTACCTAAGGCATTGAAAGGGAAGGCATCCCCTGCTTTTAGTAATGACTTTAGAAAAACTAGTATAAGCGATGAAGATCGGGAAGAGTTGGATGATAGAGCCACAAGTGCTTTACGATTATGTCTAACAAAGATTATTCTTGCAAATGTAAGAAATGTTCTGATGGTAAAAGAGCTTTAGAAAAGGCTAAAAATTTTATATTAGACAAAAAAATATCTCAAGTCGATTGTACATGATGGAGTGATTTCACTCACTACGAATTGCTGAAGGTACAAATTTTTTTTATTACCTCAGTATTCTGAATGGTATTGTAACAGAATTAGAAGCCATTGGAGTTAAAATTGAAGATGAATATAAGGTGCTTAGGCTGTTATGGTAATTTTTTAATTTCTTACAAGCACCAGTTACCTAATTTGATGTATGAGAAAGAGAAGATAGATCTTGAAGAAGTTACTCATACTTTACTCCCAGAAGAAAGAAGAATGAGTGGTGAAAGTACTGAAGCCACAGATGTCTTGACTTTGGCAAATTTAGGGAATTGGAAGAAAGATAACTCTAAGAACAAAAGAGTATGTTGGGGGTGTGAACAATTGGGACATCTAAAAAAAGATTATCATAGGAGAAATTGATTAGGGCCGGCAAGTGGCTCTAAAATAGTACTGACAATATTATTAATGGTAAGTTACTCATCATCGTGGAAGACGATAGTCCCTAAAATGGATGATGAAGACATTCTCATGATGTGCCGTTAGTGCCACGAAGGGGGATGTGGTACTGCTAGTGGGTCCACAAAATTTGCACTTAAGGCATTGTCGACATTAATGTAGAGAGTGTGGTGAAAGTTATGTCGATGGCTGATGAACTTCCAGGTAAGCCAGCATGGAATTTGTGCCATAAATTTTAGTGAGATATTTGGACATGTGCTGATGTATAATTCTTGGAATTAATAATCAATTCCAAGTGAGTATGCTCTCTATGGTAGAGTATGATAATTTTCTATGTTGAGTATTATGACTATAGGTAATGGCAGTGGTAGTAGTTACATATTTCTTTTTTTTTTTTTTAATCATGGTAGAGATTGTTGAAAAGTTTGATTAAAAAAAGAAAAAGAAAGTCAAGAAAGGCAGCCAAAATTCAATACCTTCCTTGAATAATTTGCCTTGATCGTAGGCAAGTTTTGCATTTTAAAATAAGAGAGGAAAAAGAGCATGTCATCCAGAGAAGCATTTAAAATCTAGAGAACTAAACAATCTAATGCAAGTTAAGCATTAAGTGAGCATTAGGAAGCTTTAGTATTTTGGGTGTATTCGAGACTTAATTGAGAGAAAATTATTTCTGAAAATGTGGTAATAATAATTTTTTTGTATAGTAAATATTTTTCTTTGGTTGTCTTTTGACAACGACCGTGGTTTTTCTTAAAATTTGAAGTTTTTCACATAAATCTTATTTTTTGATTGTATATAAGAACAATTTGACTATTGGATGTGTCTTTAAAAAAAATGTTAATTCAGAATTATTAAGGCAAACCGAAACCAAAACTAAATTGAAACCGTACCAAATTGAACCACTTGGTTTTGGTTCGATTTTTATTTTCCTTAAATGTCTATTGGTCTTTTTGAAATCCGACGTGAATCGAATAAAAATTTCAGTTTATCCCAAAATCAAAGGGAATGGAACTGAACAGAACCAATGCACACCCCTATATATATATATATATATATAAAGTTACTAACAAAAATCATAAAAAGGCTAAAACTACACTAAGCCCCCAATTTCTTCTTTGATTATAATCCTACTGATGAATCATTAAAAAACTCCATGTAGCATTCACTTATTGCTTGCTCTTAAGACCGAGAATCTGGTAGCTACTGATGGCTTGGCAGCATTTATCGTTGGGGGTTTATTTTATACATAGTGATATTGTTGATGACACAGATAAGCTTCAAAAGGTAGATATAAGTTTGAATAGCAGAAACCAAAGCAAAACTCTTGATGCAAGCAATCCATTGAATGGCAATTTTGAGAGTTCCTTGTAGATTCAAAATTCTTTATAATCTTGAGAGTAAAATTTTACGGTTTCTAGGTTTGAAATATAGGGAGATTGCTAATTTTTCTCCTATACTAATCAATATGTAATATTTTTTCCCTGTTATTTTTATATTGGTCAATAATCCCCCGACAATATAAGTTTATAATATTACCTTTATTTTCAAATACACTTTTATTTATTTTTATTTTAGATAAAATAAATTACATGAATGGAAATTAAAATAAAAAATAAGTATCAAAAATAAGAAATATATGTTTTGATGTGAAAAAATTAATAGTAAAATATTTTTTTGTACTTTTTTACTTTATAAACATTTTCTTATAATAAATATAGAAGAAAATTAAGTATCAAAACTTGAATGATTAATAAAAAATATTATAAAATAAATAATAAAATATTTTATTTTGCTTTTTACATTTAATTTTAAAATATGATAAAATATTTATTATAAGAAAATATTTAAAAAATAAAAAAGTAGAAGAAAAATTTTTATTATTAATTTTTTTTGTTCACATCAAAATATATATTTCTTGTTTTTAATACTAAGTTTTTTTTTTAGTTTCTATTCATATGATTTATTTAATTTATAATAAGTATAAATAAAAGTGTATTTAAAAATAAGGGTAATATTATAAACTTATGTTGTCATGAGGGTTTAGTTATTATAAAATAGCAGGGGGTAAATGGTATATATTTATTACACTAAGGGGGAAATTGGTAATTCTCCCTTGAAATATATATAGGCTCGTGCTAACCAGTAGCCATATAAGTCCTCTGAATCACAAACAATTGATAATTTAATCAAACACTACAGGATAACTTTAAATTAGGATCAAAGAGACACAACAAGAATAAATGAAACAAGAAAATTCATCATGTGAACTACATAAAATCTATTGATTAATTTAGAACTTGAGATTAAGATAATATAGGTACTTTATAGCTCTAGCATTATTTTCAATACGATCCTGATCTTTTATCTCTTCTTTCAAGGAACATTGTCTTTGAAACCAAGTGATCTACCATGTTTCTAATGTGCAACAAATAAATCATTAGCTTCTTTAACACTTGATTATTCAGTAGGAACAATTACCTAGGTTATATATATTAGCAGCTAGAACTTGGTTACTATTACTGCATATGTAAATGCATTTGATAATTGATTTATAATTTTATGCAAATATACTATCCTTCGTACTTTATTTTCACATTGATTGGTATAAGGATTTAAATAAGATAAAGTGAAAGCTTTCCAAGAAAGCTCATACCTTACTTCAAGAGGTTTTCTATTCCCCGGTGATAGAAAAATTGTCTTACAAATGCATAAATCTCCAAAACATGTGGTGAAAGATCAACTGCCAGGGATTCAAGATATCTTATAATTCAAAGGTGAGTTAAAACTGATATAAATTCCCAAACGATGTTGAGGTCTCATCTTTGTGCATTGAGGGGTGGTATAGGAATATGCACAGCACAATCAAAAGTGCGTAGATGGGAAATGTCAGATTGTTGACCAAGTACAAGCTGTAAAGAAGAATATTGATGGCAAACAATGGCCTAAGACAAACTAAACTACAACATATAAAATTTAGATATTGGCATTTTTGTATGCATAAGTAAAGTTCTTACATTTATCTACAATCACTTAATTAATGATTCTGCCAATCCATTTTGTGTATGTTCTTATGGAATCATATGTTCGACATCAACACCAACTGATATACAATAGTCATCAAATGTTTTAAATATAAACTTACTAGCATAATCTAGATGTATATACTTAATTACATAATCTGAAAATCGTGCCCTTAATTTTATAATTTGGGCAATTAGTCTTGAACACGTAACATTGCGTGTGGACAATAAACAAGCATGTGACCACCATACAGATGCATCAATTAAAATCATAAAGCAACGAAATGGTACACAAGGTGGATGAATTGGTCCAAATATATGAATTCTTTGTAAAAATGATAGAGATTCATTATTGATCTTAGAAAGGGATGGTTTAACCACAAACTTTTCTTATAAGTATGTGGTACAAATAATCTTATTGGGCAATAGAATCTTGTGGTTCTTCAATGGATGTCTAGAAGAATTTTTAATAATCTATGCATCATTGTAGATCTTAGGTGTCCAAGGACATAAATATTTTTTGATCTGTGAACTTTTGGTTCATTATTGCGTAGCTCTTAGTCGCGTTCGTAGCTTTAGATTACTAGTTTTGTTCCGCTTGCTAATAAGAGTATAACTTTTATGAGCCTTCTATTGGGTATGCAGGACTAAAAGTAATTAGGTTTGCAGGATCAAAAGTAGTATTTACTTTTCCTTCAAGTATCTTTATTTCCAAGAAGTGTTTTTTTTTTTTTTTATCTTAAAGAATAGTGTATATGGTTCAGCCAAGCATATATCCCCAACTTTTGTTTCTAAAAAAGATAATTTATTTCTAAAATTCATAAAAAGATAATTTATTTCTAAAATCCATAACTTTACATAAAACAAAGTTCATGTTAGACATCATGATTATATATAAGTATTAAGTACATCTAATCTAATGAAACTATAAAAGTACAAAGTTAACATATTAATAACTTAATAATATGGCATAATAACGAGAGCTTAATTATTGTGGATATTTCCATCACCAATTAAGTGATCGATTTTCCCCTCTTTATCTCGAAGAAATCAGAGACATCAAGATGAGTCAGATCAAAATAATTTGAGTTATTGACTAGATTATTCTCAATATTTCTTTTTCTTTTCTTAGATGCTTGGTAGAGACCTATTAGATGTTCGTTTTCACGGTAGGATGTGACCAATGTCCTTTTCCTCCACATCGATAACATATTTCTTCATTATCATTTACATCATTTTTTTTTTTTGCAACGTTGTATTTATTATATCTCTCATAAATGTTCCACTTCTGATGGAGTCTATTTCTATTGTTCCATTGTCCTGAGTTCCAGTGATCACCATAGGGTATCTTACTTTTTGGATTGTGTCCACTATTGGTACTTGCATTTGCATTCGTTTCTAGGAATAATTAAGAAACAATTGGATATAATTCATGATTTTTCATCAAGAACTCATTGTTTTATTCTATAATCAAAAGAGATGTTATTAGCTAAGTATTTGTTATATCAATAATTCAGTATTATTATTGTAAGACTATATTTGATATATAAAATGTGGAGGATGTCTTCTCAAGCATATCTTTTTCAATAATTGTTTCGCCACACAATATTAGTTCTGAAGTGATGTAGAATAGAGTAGAGTTATAGTTAGAGATTCTTGCATAGTCTCATAAACTCATGTTTAACAACTCATTTTTGGTTTTTGCCATGAAAATATCTCTCTGACGGTCAAATCTATCCTTGAGGTTATTTTAGATAGTTAATGGATCTTCCACCATCAAATATTGGGGTTTTAGGTACTAATGTAAGTGATGGAGAAAGAAAATCATAACTTTTGATTTTTCTTAAAAGCATGATTCATTTCCTTCCACTTAACATCTTTCAGGCCTATAGCCTACATGGTTTTTTCTGGCACCCAACACCATGAAAGGTAGTTTTTTCTAAAAACTTCAAGAGCGGGAATTAAGGAATTCTTGAGATTCTCCATTTTTCAAAACGTCATTAATAATGATAAGTGCATATTTTCCATATATTTTGCTATTAATTTCTCCATCTTTTTCTTGTTTTGGTCTTAAATATTCTAGTTATTTTAGTTAATTTTTAATTATACATATTTTTACCCTTAATTATTTAATTACTAGTTATTTTTAATTAATTGAATTATTTTGTTGAATAAGGAATTAATTGGAGATTATGGATAAAAAGAGCATAAAGGAGTTCAATTTGTGAGCATTAAAGATTAATTAACTTGGAAGCAATTATGCTTATATGCATGTTAATTCAAGCCAAGGAAACCGAACTCAACAAATGCATTCACCATCCACATGCAGACAAAGAGGAGAAAGTGATATTAGCTTTAAAAGTGGCCAGCCCATGAGGATTAAATGAAGCTTGATTAGGCTTTGCATAAGTGGGCCCGTGTTGAGCAATTAAAAGAGGAAACAATTTATGGCTTATGGTGGGCACGTGTGAGAGCTAAAGCAAATAAAACGGCAAGTCTTTCGGCTTTAGGATTTAAGAGGTGGGGCCCATTTTAAAGATTATAAAAGGGAGTTTTGGCTTTTGGAGAAAGAGGAGCCGCTGGACGGAAACAGAAAGAGTGCAGCAGACACAATTCGGGCAGAGGAAAATCAGCAGCCGCAAGTAGAAGAAAAAAATCAGCAGCTGGAATTAAGTTAAAGCAAAGGCAGCCGCTTGAATTAATCTCCATGATTGGTTTTGTCAATTCTCTTATTCCCAATTCAATTATGTTAGGCTAAATTTTTATTTGGTTGAGGGTGAATTCAAAACCCTAAACATGCTATGCAATTAAATTTAAATTCTATCATTCAATTTATTTAATTGAGATTGTTTATGTTCTTCTATAATTAATGTTCATGGTTTATTCTTGTTTTATTTGAGTGGCCAATTAGATAGGACTTGAATAAATTCTATTGCTAGATTAAAATTCTTGATCCGTAATTGTCTTGATATTTTAATCATTAGTAGCAGGTTGGAATCAGTGACTTCGATTGGAGAACATAACTTAGGTTAAATAATCCGAGCTTGTGTGTTTATTGCCTAGATCAACCTAATATTTTTCTTTGTTTAATGCTTCCATTATCTTAAATTTAAAGAGCTTGTTTTAAATTATTTAATGGTTAGAGATTAGGTGAAGAGCTTATTTTGCCTAACGACACACTAATGAAAGATTAAGACTAACATTGTTATACTTGATCAATATAAATTGATAAGAGAATTGATACATTACGCATGTTTGGTGGTGATCATTTAACCAAAGTTTTCATCATTATTATTTCTTTCTCCTTTAATTAGAGTTTTTATTAAATTCTTGTTCGTAGTTTTAATTTCTTTACTTCTTACTATTTAGTTAAAAATTCATAAACCCCCTTTTTATTTATAATTGGCATTTTCTTTAGTTAGATTAATTTATATTATTATTACTATTATTATTACTACTATTATTTTATTTTAAATCTTGCTTTAGAGTTGATAATAAATATAACTACATAGTCTTTGTGGAATCGATCCTTACTCGCTCTGTACTAATTATTTATATTAGTGGTAAGGTTTTAAATTTGGTGTACCTTAACGACACTACCAAATTTTTGGCGCCGTTGCCGGGGACTAGCATCTAGTTTGTTTATTATCACTCGTTTTATTTTATTTTTTATTTTTTATTTCTTTTCTCATTTTATTTATTTATTTTATTTTAATTAGTTATTTTTTGTTCTATATTTAGATTTTCATGAGCATAGAGGACATTCGATTGAAACTTGAACAACTTAGAGCAATCTCATCATATTCATAACTCGATTTTGCCATCCACATTCCACTCCCGAAGACAGAGCCAAGCAGCCCAGAACCCGAACCAATGGCTCAGAATAACAACCGAACACTTAAAGAGTTGGCACAACTTGGACCAAAGAACCCTTATGCATTGAGAATCCAAACCCTCAGGTAAACTTTGAACTCAAATCTGGGATGATTCATCTTCTTCCTACTTTTCATGGTCTTGCAGGAGAGGATCCAAATAAGCACTTGAAGGAGTTCCATGTGGTCTGCTCCACAATGAAACCAGCCGGAGTTTCTGAAGAGCAAGTTAAGCTAATGGCCTTCCCATTCTCTTTGGCGGATTCACCAAGGAATGGTTGTACTATCTTCCTCCCATCACTACATGGAAATGAGATCGTATTTTTGGAGAAATATTTCCAAAGATCAAAAGTCGGCAAAGATTCGAAAAGAAATTTGTGGAATCTGACAGTATAATGGATAGCCGCTCTACGACTATTGGGAACGATTCAAAAAGCTAAGTGCTAGTTGCCCTCACCAACAGATACGTGATCAACTACTTATTCAATACTTTTATGACGGTCTACTATCTATGGATAGATGATTGATACCACTGGAGGAGCACTCGTGGATAAGACACTGAAGCGAAATCTCATTGCTAACATGGCTGCTAATTCCCAACAGTTCAAAACTAGGAATGATCTACTGCCGCCACCTAAGCGAGTCAATGAGGTAAGTACTACTTCTCTAGAAAAACAAGTTTCAAATCTTACTTCTTTGGTGCAACAATTAGCTCTAGGGCAACAAATGAGACCGTGTGGCGTATGTTCTATGGTTGGGCATGCGACTGACATGTGCCCTGCCATCCAAGAGGGTTCACATGAGCAGGCCAACGCAGTTGAGGGGTTTCTAGGCCAACCAAGACAAATGTATGATCCCTATTCTAATTTTTACAATGAAGGGTGGAAGGATCACCCTAATTTTAGGTTTGGGAACCAACAACAAGGCATTCTTAATATGGCACCATCTCGACCACCGGGATACCCCTAACATCGAGTGCAACAGCCTTACCAAGTTCGGTCACCTCCACCTCCTTAAAATCAAGGTACGTCTTTGGAAGATCTTGTAAAAGCTCTCTCTACTAACTCTATGCAATTCCAACAGACTACCCAGACACAGCTCCAACATTTAGATAATCAAATTGGCCAACTGGCCACATTTATGAGTAGGATAGAGGGTAGAACTTCAGGAAAGTTACATTCTCAACCAGAAATTAATCCAAAGGAGAATGCTAGTGCTATGTCTCTTAGGAGCGGAAAGCAATTGGAACCATTATTAGATAAGCCATCAAAAGTGTCCACAACATCATCGCCCTTTGTGACCAATTCTTCCCATAAGGCTCTTCCTTTAACAAGGAAAGACGATTCCCACTCGGCATTGCCAGTCGATCCATCTGGCCAGGTAAGTACCCCCTCACCTCAAATTAAGACTCTCTCCATTCCTCCACCATTTCCTAACAGATTTAAACAATCCAAGAAAAAGGTGCAAGAAAAAGAGATCCTTGAGACCTTTTGTAAAGTAGAGGTAAATATTCCTCTACTTGATGCTATTAAACAAGTGCCGCGTTATGCAAAGTTTTTGAAGGAATTATGCAGCAACAAGCGAAAGTTGAGCAGTAACGAAAAGGTAAGTGTTGGAGAGAATGTTTCTGCTATACTTCAAAGAAAAATTTCGCCTAAATGCAAGGATCCAGGTACTTTCACTATCCCCTGCACTATTGGTAATACCATATTCGAAAGATGTATGCTAGATTTAGGGGCCTCAATTAATGTTATGCCATATTCGATTTATAACTCCTTGAATTTAGGTCCAATGGAAGAAACTGGTATAATTATTCAATTGGCTGACAGATCTAATGCTTACCCGAAGGGGGTTATGGAAGATGTTCTTGTGCAGGTCAATGAATTGGTCTTTCCAGCTGATTTTTATATCCTTGAAATAGATGATGAGTTGTCGCCCAATCCCACTCCTATTCTGTTGGGGCGGCCATTTCTTAAGACAGCCCGAACCAAGATTGATGTTCACGATGGAACCCTCACAATGGAATTCGATGGTGAAGTGATCCGCTTCAATATCTTTGAGGCAATGAGGTATCCTAATGATGTACATTCTGTCTTTGCCATAGATGATATTAATACTTTGGTGCAGGATTTCTTTGAATTATTCGGTAATGACAATTTTGAAATTGCCATAAGCAAAAATCTTACAAAAGATGATTATAAGGAACATGCAAATTTGATAAAGTTGGATGATGAGGTAGAGGAAGCTATGGCGATCTTAGATGGAGCAGTCACATTACGCACCAATGGGTATAATGTTTCTTACCTTGAATTGCCTTTATTAAATGAGAAACTTTTACCTTCAATTATGCAGGCACCTACCTTAGAAATTAAACCACTCCCAGAACACCTGCAATATATTTACTTGGGAGAGAATGAAACACTTCCAGTCATAATTGCTAAAACCCTCACCCTAGTTCAACAAGAAAAGTTAATTAGGGTGCTTCGAGATCACAAGACGGCGATTGGCTGGACCATTGCCGACATTAAGGGAATTAATCCTTCCATGTGCATGCATCGCATTTTGCTAGAGGAAGGGTCTAAACCAACGAGAGATGCACAACGCCGCCTTAATCCACCAATGATGGAAGTCGTAAAAAAGGAGATACTGAAACTCCTTAATGTGGGAATTATTTATCCCATTTCTGATAGTAAATGAGTGAGTCATGTGCAGGTAGTTCCAAAAAAATCAGGCATCACAGTGGTCAAGAATGAAGAAAACGAGCTTGTGCCAACTAGAGTTCAAACTAGGTGGAGAGTTTGCATTGACTATCGTAAACTAAAGGCAGCCACTCGCAAGGATCATTTTCCTCTGCCATTCATTGATCAAATGCTTGAAAGGTTAAGTGGTCACTCTCATTATTGTTTTCTTGATGGTTACTCAGGTTATAATCAGATCGTTATCGCTCCGGAAGACCAAGAGAAAACGACATTCACATGCCCCTTCGGAATATTTGCTTACCGACGCATGCCGTTTGGTCTCTGTAACGCTACTGCCACTTTCCAAAGGTGTATGATAAGTATTTTTTTTTATTATGTGGAGAACATCATTGAGGTATTTATGGATGATTTTACAGTTTATGGTGATTCTTTCGATAAATGTTTAGATAACCTTACACGTGTTCTTAAACGATGCATTGACACTAACCGTGTGCTTAATTGGGAAAAATGTCATTTTATGGTTAATCAAGGTATTGTACTAGGCCATGTTATTTCTGAAAAGGGGATTGAAGTTGATAAATCTAAGATAGATCTTATACGCTCCTTACCACCTCCCACAAGTGTGAGGGATGTTCGTTCTTTTCTTGGTCATGCAGGTTTCTATCGCATGTTTATCAAAGACTTTTCCAAGATAGCATTACCCCTCTGCAACTTACTTCAAAAGGATACAACGTTTAACTTCAATGAAGAGTGCCAAAGAGCTTTTAAGAAGTTAAAAGAGGTTTTGACATCGGCCCCTGTGATTCAACCACCAAACTGGGATTTACCATTTGAGATTACGTATGCCGGACTACGCTTGGAGCCGTGTTGGGCAAGCTTCCTCATGTCATCTATTATGCCTCTCGACATTGAATGATGCACAACTTAACTACTCCACCACGAGAAAGAACTTTTAGCTTATCTTTGCCTTTAGAGAAATTTCGTTTTATTTAATTGGATCTAAGGTAATCGCTTACTCGACTATTACTTGCTCACCAAAAGGATGCAAACCGCTTTATACGATGGATACTTATTGCAAGAATTTGACATAGAGATTCTAGATAAGAGGTTCGAGAATTTGGTATTATTCGACTTATCCATAACGAAGATGAACTTCCATTGCATGAGAACTTTCCAGATGAGCAGTTATTACAGGTAGGTACAATTACTCTTTGGTATGCAGATATTGTCAATTACTTAGTTACCAGGATAGTACCAGAAGAGATAACCCGTGCACAAAAAGCCAAGATCAAGAGTGATGCCAAGTACTATGTGTGGGATGAGCCATACTTGTGGAAGCATTGTTTTGATCAAGTTATTAGAAGGTGCGTACCTGAAACTGAATTTACTTATATTCTCACATTTTGTCATACTTTGGCTTGTGGAGGACATTTTGGACCAAAGAGAACCTTTTACTTATGAAGCGGTTTTATTGGCCATCACTATTTAAGACGATATTTGTTTTGCAAATCTTGTGATCGTTGTCGAGAATGTAATTTGGGACCTAGAAATCAGATGCCACAATCTCCCATTCTTATAGTTGAGATTTTTTATGTTTGGGGCATCGACTTCATGGGACCATTTCCTTCATCATTTAGTAATCTCTATATTGTTCTTACGGTTGATTATGTTTCAAAATGGGTGGAAGCAAAAGCCACCCGAACTAACGATTCTAAGGTTGTGGTAGATTTGATAAAAAGTAATATCTTTACAAGGTTTGGAACACCAAAGGCAATTATCAGCGACAGAGGCACTCACTTTTGTAACAGGTCAATAGAAGCCCTCTTTCGAAAATACAACATCACTCATAAGGTATCTACATCTTACCATCCTCAAACTAGTGGGCAAGTTTAGGTGTCTAATAGGGAAGTGAAATCAATCCTTGAAAAGACAGTTAATCCGAATAGAAAGGACTGGAGCTTACGGCTTGATGATACACTTTGGGCATATAGGACCGCATACAAAACTCCTATTGGTATGTCACCCTACAGGTTGGTATATGGTAAGCCTTGTCATCTTCCAGTGGAACTTGAACATAAAGCATGGTGGGCTGTGAAACAATGTAACATGGAACTGGACGCTGCCGGCCAACACAGAAAGCTCCAATTGCAAGAATTAGAGGAAATTCGAAATGATGCCTATGAGAGTTCACGAATCTATAAGGAAAAGACTAAGGTTTTTCATGACAAGTAGATCTTGAGAAAGAATTTTAAAGTTGGACAGAAAGTTTTGTTATTCCATTCTCGTCTTAAGTTGTTTCCAGGTAAGTTACGTTCTCGATGGGTTGGGCCTTTTGTTGTTATTAATGTTTTTCATCATGGTGCAGTTGAGATCAGGAGTTTAAAGACAGGTAAAGAGTTCAAAGTTAATGGTCATAGGTTGAAGCCTTACTATGAAAATTTTCAAACACTCAATGTAGAAGAGGCTCCACTTTATGAACTTGCGTACGTTGATGAGTGAAACTTGAGAACCAGGTCAGGCTGAGGACAATAAACCAAGCGCTTATTGGGAGGCAACCCAATGGCTGAAGAAAAGATTTTGAGAACACGCCATAACAAATTTGATTTTTCTCCCTCTCATTCTCAATTACTTTACCACTTTGTGTTGAATTTTGTTTGTTTCTGTTTGTGTGTCTCATCTCATTTCCCCATGTTTAATTCTTTCTTGTGTTAGCTTAGGCTTACATTGAGGACAATGTAAGAATTAAGTGTGGGGGGGTGGATTTCGAACTTAGTTTTTGTTGCTTCGTCTTTTTTTTTTAAATAAAAAAAAATATTGTTTTGAATATTAGCCAGTGATAAGAATTTGATTGACAATAAATATGGTTCTTAGAAAGAGTTGAATATTACCTTAGTTTATACTTGATTCTTGTGTTGATTTCCTCTTAATTGAGATTCTTTAAACCATGAGCACTGATATCAATTCTTTCATAATTTTGACTTATAATTTGAGATTGACGCAGCCTGAGTTGAGAATTTTAGATTGAGTAAATGATTGTTTGTCTTGATTCTTATCTCCACAATACAGTGTAGTATACACATGCACCATAGTCAGAAATAGCTACCTATAACCCTTAAGAGTTTATCGAGTAATTTTACCACCAAAGATGTAGAGGATAATCTACCATGAGAAGAAGCTACCTGGGGTAGAGTGAAAGCTCCGACTAAAAAAAAAAAAACTTCAAAAGAAAATGCACACAAATGCCGTAAAAGAAGAAGAAAATTAGATCAAGATGATAAGATCACTCTTTTCTTTGTTCAAGGCAATATTGAAGATTTTAACGAATTTTAATTGAATTGATTCACACACACTATGAGAATCAAAAGAGATGGGATTGACTATCAATTAAAGTTAACTTCGATAATATTTGAAAATTTTCTTATATGACTTATGCAATCTTTGAGGCTAGTTTTATTTTAAATTCCTTTGTTCTTTTCTGCTATTTATAAAAAAAAAAATTGCAATGATGTTTGAAACGAACTTTTTATTTTTGTTATAGGTTTTGCTCGAGGACGAGCAAAGGGTAAGTGTGGGGGAATTTGATAAGTGCATATTTTCCATATATTTTGCTATTAATTTCTCCATCTTTTTCTTATTTTGGTCTTAAATATTCTAGTTATTTTAGTTAATTTTTAAATTATACATATTTTTACCCTTAATTATTTAATTACTAGTTATTTTTAATTAATTGAATTATTTTGTTGAATAAGGAATTAATTGGAGATTATAGATAAAAAGAGCATAAAGGAGTTCAATTTGTGAGCATTAAAGATTAATTAACTTGGAAGCAATTATGCTTATATGCATGTTAATTCAAGCCAAGGAAACCGAACTCAACAAATGCATTCACCATCCACATGCGGACAAAGAGGAGAAAGTGATATTAGCTTTAAAAGTGGCCAGCACATGAGGATTAAATGAAGCTTGATTAGGCTTTGCATAAGTGGGCCCGTGTTGAGCAATTAAAAGAGGAAACAATTTATGGCTTATGGTGGGCACGTGTGAGAGCTAAAACAAATAAAACGGCAAGTCTTTCGGCTTTAGGATTTAAGAGGTGGGGCCCATTTTAAAGATTATAAAAGGGAGTTTTGGCTTTTGGAGAAAGAGGAGCCGCTGGACGGAAACAGAAAGAGTGCAGCAGACACAATTCGGGCAGAGGAAAATCAGCAGCCGCAAGTAGAAGAAAAAAATCAGCAGCTGGAATTAAGTTAAAGCAAAGGCAGCCGCTTGAATTAATCTCCATGATTGGTTTTGTCAATTCTCTTATTCCCAATTCAATTACGCAGCTAAATTTTTATTCTATTGGCTGAATTCAAAACCCTAAACACGCTATGCAATTAAATTTAAATTCTATCATTCAATTTATTTAATCGAGATTATTTTTTCTATAATTAATGCTCATGCTTATTCTTTTATTCGAGCTACCAATTAGACAGACTTGAATAAATTCTATCACAGATTAAAATTTTGATCCGTAATTGTCTTGATATTTTAATCATTAAGAGTTAATCAAATTTCGATTGGAGAACATAACTTGGTTAAATAATCCCAGATCGCCAGATCAACCTAATATTTTTCTTTGTTTAACGCTTCCATTATCTTAAATTTAAAGAATTGTTTTAAATTATTTAATTGCTGTAGACAGAAGAGCTTATTTTTTAACGAAAGACAAGACTAATGTTTATCATTGCTACTTGATAGTTCAATATAAATCGATAATAAATCGATACATTACGTGTGCATGAACGATCATTTAACCAAAGCTTTCATCATTATTATTTCTTTCTCCTTTAATTAGAGTTTTATTAAATTCTTGTTTTTTAATTTCTTTTACTTACTATTTAGTTAAAATTTCACAAACCCCCTTTTTATTTATAATTGGCATTTTCTTTAGTTAGATTAATTTATATTATTATTACTATTATTATTACTACTATTATTTTATTTTAAATCTTGCTTTAGAGTTGATAATAAATATAACTACATAGTCTTTGTGGGATCGATCCTTACTCGCTCTGTACTAATTATTTATATTAGTGGTAAGGTTTTAAATTTGGTGCACCTTAACGACACTACCAAATAATCAACCCAAAAAAATGACAATATAAATATAAAATATGTAAATATAAACAAAAAAAATTATAAAATTTGTAGAAATTTCATGCATGTATTTAGAACCTCAGGTTATAGCTTCTAAAATCATAACTTACAACTTTAGGTTCTCACCACTTTATTTATATTGTAAACTTCAGGTTATCCAATAATATTCAAAGATAAATATATGTAAGAACAAATCTTAATTTATTAAAATTAAGATATGTTCTCACCACTTTATTTATATTGTAAACTTCATTCAACGATAAATATATGTAAGAACATATCTTAATTTATTAAAATTAAAATAACTTGGTCAACGGTTAAACAAGCCATATAAACTAATAAATTAAACCAGCCATATTAATAAAATAATAACATATTAACAAAATAATAATAATATAAGTGGTATTATAAAACCAGTCCTATAAATTAAAATTGTTATAAACAAATAAACGAACAATATAATAATATAATAATGATAAAGGATAAAAGAAATAAGTATAAATAAACAAAAGTAGTAAAAATTAAACTGTCTGTATCAAAGTACGATATTATTTGCATCAATTCAACTGTTGTGCTGATAATGCGTTATAAATAAAACAGATAAAGAAAAAGTTTATACTAAAACAAAGTACCACGAATTACATTATTAATAGCTTTATTAATTAATTTTTTTTATAATGATCATCTTGAGACATAATACACAAAATTATAGGTTAAACAAGAGAAAGAAAATACTAATTTTCCTAGGGGGGGCTTCTATCTTAATGAAATGGTGAAGCACCATTTACAACAATAACTTGGGCCCTCAATGAAATTGTGAGTTTGCACTTCATAAGACAAGGCTTTAGTGGCATTCAAGGTAGTCCATGAGAAAGTTTCGATATGTTACCGCGGTCGTTTTAGCAAATCCTCAGCAATCCATAACTGTCAACAGTCAAGAGACTCGGTCCACTTTACCCTGAAGGTGCGTCAAATTACGCGCCGGCGCACGACACTCCCAAACTAACCCCAATCCTCTAACATACGCCACTCACACAGCAAAATAATCTGTGTAATAACATTTCAATCCCTAGAATTGTTTTGTATCTCGAAAATAACAATAATGTTTTTATTCTTATCATATAGATCCAATACCATGTCAAATGCATGTTTAGTTTCTTTTTTCTTTTTCTTTTTTGAGCACGCATGTTTGGTAAATAGTTATTTATCCTCATAAGATTGAATTTTGACTTTCACCCTTTCATGAAAAATTGTTTGGCATAAGCTTTAGAGCTTCTTCAAATCGATCTAATGCCGATACAAGTTTTGTAAATAGAACTTTTAATTTTTTTTTAGTTATTAATTATAATTTTTAGCAAAAATTGTGTACCAATTTTAGATATATTTTGTTTAAATGTAATTTTATGAGATGGTAGAAGTAAGATTTTTAAAATAAAGCAAGAGTCTTTTTACTAGTTTAACTAGAATGCTAAAATTAAAGCTTATACTAATAATAAAAGCAAGCAGGTTTTTAAATTATAAATAAACTATTATTTAATTATAACTAAATTTAAGAAAAATTATGTGGTAGAATAGTTAAAATAATTTAGTTTCAAACACATGGCTAAGGTTCAAGCCACAATAATGCTAAAAAGTTGAATTTTTAGGTGAATTCTAGCTCAAGTCATAGGAACAGAACCTCCATGGCTCCATGGGACTAAGGTCCTAGGTTTAAGTCTCTATAGAGGGAATAACATGAAATTCAATGGCCCTCTAATTAAAGTAAATAGAAACAAAACAAATAAAATAAAAATTAAATTATATCACTTCTTGGTTGAGTAATAAACATTTGTCACCTCTTTATTTAAATACTATAGTCGAGAATTTGAGTCTTTTCATATGCATTATGAAAGTTGATTTTCTTCTAAATATTTAGAAATAGATTCGGCCTATTATAAGCCCTAATATTTTGAATTGCATCATTACATAATTGATTTATAAGACTTTAATAGAGTTTAGATTGTAAATGTCAATAGAATTTCATGAAGTAAAAAATAAAAAATAAATAAAAACAACTTTTCATTACTAAGAATTCGTATCGAACAAAAGTTAACATTTAAAGGCACTTTTATTCAATTCAACATGATCCTAGGACCAGTTTTATATAAATTAGAATACTTTATTATTATTTGAGAAAAATAATAAATTAAGGATACAGATGTTATTATCCGGGTAATAATTTGTTTGAAACGAAGCATATTCTCTCACTCTTGAAACCGTCGGCCGTCGCTATCATTTCTTTCGTTTCCTTCTCATCTAATATCCAGTGCTGGGCAGATTTTCTCTCTCGCTCTCTCTCTCAATTCATCGTTTCTAACGGGATCTTTTTTCTCCTCTCTCACAAAATCATCGATCAAAAAGCCACCCATTAGAAAAAAAGAAAATTGAAGGTAAAAAAAATTAAAAATTGAAAAAAAAAAGAATTAGAATTGTTGATAAGGTTGGAGGTGGGGAAAAATGGATCTGTGGACCGTGCATGTAAAGAACGCGAGCTTAGGCCCTCCTGTTTGGATGAGGATTTGTAAACCCGGTTCCAGTTTTATGGGTAAAGTTGGAGTTTTTGAGATCAATGTCTTGAAACGCAGACTCGTTTCATCTCATACTCAGAATCATAAGTTGCTTGTTACTTCTATGGCCAAGAAGAACCACGACAGCAACCCATCTTCGCCTGGTAATGAATATATATGTATATATGTATATGTATGTATGTGTGTGTGTGTATATATATATATATAGAGAGAGAGAGAGAGACACACACACACATATACATACATACATACATACATACATACATATATGTATGTATGTATGTATGTATGTATATTGGATTATTTTGTAATCTGGGTTTGTTTTAGATTCTGTGATGGAGGTTGAATTTTGGGGTTTTAGGGTTATTGTGGCTTTAGGTGTTGCTGTTTGGTTTCTGGAAAAATTGTAGTTATATTTTGAAAAATGTCACTAGGATCAGTGTTAGAAAGTGAAATTACGTGTGTATAGCAAATGTATGTTTGATGATACAGTGAAAAAATTAAAATCATAACTTATGGTTTCCTTTTAAGCTCACTAAAGGAATTTAGGGTATGTTGGGATTGAGGTGATGTGAAATAAAATTGGCAAGTATAAGTGAGCGAGTGCTGGTAGACCTTAGCTGCCAAGTGTGTGTTCAATGAAGGGTTTTCATAATGCAGAAACTGAGTAGTTACAACTACTCACAATGGGTTATGACTTGCATTGCTCAATCCTCTTTACGTTAAACCATATGAGGAATACAAGATTATTTTGGTAGTGTTATATATCATCTCTACTGGTTTTTAAAGCCATTAGTAGGTAGTTACTATTTTGTTCCGTGCTTCACTAGCCTTTGCTGCTTGTACTTCCATGGACTCAATATTATGTTGATTATGGAACCTGCAAAGACATGTGTGTAGCTACACGGATATTGTATTTCAATTTAACGTATGGCTCTGGAGAGATTGATTCTTATATGCTTTTAATTTTTTATCTCCTTGTTCTTCCCTTTTGTTTTTGGATGTTTTTGCTTATTTTCCTATTATTATTGTTGTTCTGACAGAATGAACAATCAAAGCTAAGCCTTTATTTTTGCACAAAGCAGCATTGGTGTTTGTTGTTCTGTATGTGTTTGGATAGTTGTGCAAAACAACAATATCTTCTGGTTCAATTGCTCCTTCAGCTAGAGATGTGACTTGGGTCTTGAACCAACTCAGTACTCTTTTTATTGCTCATGCAGTTGTCACTGTATATAATAACAGGCTTGATATTTTTGGGGGGAGAAACTTAATTTAGGTGATGATAGTTCAATTTGTTGTGTGTTTGATGAGATTCATTGAAAGAGCTAAATTCTTTATCTGTCAATAGTAGGTCCATCCTTAGCTCTGTGCTTGTACTATGATTTTATATTTTTGGACTTCTTCCTAAATTCATTCATCAAGCCTTAACTAGAGTTACAATCAACATTATTTTGTTGCTTAGTAGTTTTCATTTATGTCAAACAATAAGATTCTCTTGGCAAAAGCTAAACATTGGCAAAACATGATGGAAGTACTTAAGAGTATGGAAATCCTGTTCTTTTAACTCTGAATCTTCAAATTCTAGTGAAGACAAGGACACTTCTTAACGAAAAAAGAGAGCCCTGTACAAGTATTATTGCCATTTAGTTGGATTATATAAAATGCATTTCATGGAGCTGTGTTTTCATAAATCATTTTCTAGTACATGCTGCACAAATAATCTATCAGATCAACTGCTAACTCTGTCCAATCTTTGCTTTTTTGTTTTTAGGTGTATTTTTTAGGTTATGGGCAGAGAAAAACTGAAAAAGAAAAGAAGGGTATGGAACAGGGGTTATAGAAATCCAAACCCGTAGAATAGAGAAATTGAAATGGCTTTGTGAATCTTACATTACCCAGAGAACTAAAGATTCCTTCATCCTCTAACGTTAAAACTTATTTCATTTCTGTCCAAAAATGACTCTTAGGATAACAAACACAAACCATCTTCATGAAATTTGAAGTCTCCTATGTTCCTATAAATACAATGCTGCAAACGAGATTAGAATAACCCATTTCACATTAGAAACCAAGACAAAGTTATAACACAAATTCAAATTGACAGGTCAGTAAAACAGAGTGGATGTTATAACTTTATAATTGCCTACAATACATTATGCAGGAGTCAAACACATATTTTGTCTCATTCAAATAGTATGATTTGTGTTAGTTCCCATGAACAATGTTGCTGGATCTTAGCCTTCTAGTTGGAAAAGGTGTCTGAAAAAATGAGGAAGTTTGTGATTGTCAATTGGCCTAGTAAAGGAAGATTTGTTAGATAAGCACCCTGGTTTTTCAAGATTCCATTTCCTTATTTAAGCTTGATAGATTGTATGGAACTACTTTGATAAAAGGCAGAAAGTGTGCCCATTCTTTAGCTTCTCTATTATTTAGATTTCTTTTATGTCCTAGATTCAATCCCATAGAGAAAATAGTAAACCATACTCAAAGCAGAATCATTATAGGAACCAGGCAGCTTGTAGATATGCAGCAACAGAACTCTGAGGGAAATTCCCTATTTATGTATCTGCCCAAATCTTACTTTCTTCATTGCCATTACCCAAGCTCATATTAGAGTAAATAATACTATTTGTCGAGGAGATATAATTCCATGGACAGTGGCTTGAGTCCCGAAAGATTATTGAACCATCTATGAATACCTTTTACTTTAGCAAACAGCTTTCATTTAAACTCCTCTGTATGTATCTTTACATATTTACTTAAAAAGAGAAAATTCATGATATTCTTCTTACTACTTCTCATAATATCTTATGATAATAAAAACTCTTATCTAAATCTTTTATCAGGTAGTAACTGGTCTCTAGCAAGAAATTTTTATATTTTGACTAGTTTTGGAAAACTTGTGTGAACAGAAATTATCTTTGGGATCTTGAACACTGACTGAAGATTAGACCAATGATAATTACGTACTGGGTCTTAACTTCCACGTGATTCTTGTTCCGATGGAGCTTGTAGTTGGATATTGACCGGTCTAATGGGTGCTCAAACTTTTAACCTACTTAAATTGTAGTTTAACACAATTAACAATTATGATTATGAATTCAGGAAATGGTGATCGATCTAGTCCAGAAGGAGATAATTTGAAACGAAACAATTCTTCTGACAACAACAAATCCAATGACACTGCATCCCAGAAGTCCCCTCATATAAACTTGGACTGGAGAGAGTTCAGAGCTAATCTGTTTGCCCGGGAACAGGTGAAGTATTTCGTCTTTAGTGAGTTGGTCGTTTGTTACTCTATTCCACAATGGACAGTATTGAAGTTTTAGGAAGTGCAACAGATTTGGGAAGCTCACCTTTTTCCTTTTTAATGTTTTAGTCAGCTTAGTTTACAACTTCTGATAATAAACCTTAGTTGGAGTTACATTGTGTCTTTTGTATTTGCTCTAGTAGTGTAGCCCTGCCTGTTATATTGGTCAAATTACACTTTTAATCGAAGTAAATAGACTTATTTGGAAAATTCTTGAAGGAGAAGTTGGGATACTTCTATCCTTCTTTTGGAAAAGGAAGTACAAATATAATGAAAAGGGTTTAATTTTAAAGCCATTCAATATTTTTCTTTTTCACCTACACTATATCTAAGATCAAAGCAATGCCTCAGAGCCGAGACTTGTTGGGTGAAAACATTCCAGGCTGAGTCCCCCGCTCCCCCCCCCCCCGGCGCCCCCACCACCAAACCTTTTTGTAGAAGTAGCTGTTTCATTGACCATTAAACCACTACTTCGCCCGAGCCCAATTTGATCTGGATCATAGCCTCATTTTTATTCCTTTCTGCTATGATACAGTAATTACTTCATGACTTGATGTGGAGTGTCTTTTTCACTGACATAATGAATGACGTTCAGAGTGAAATTTACACTTTAATTATTTTATCAGGCAGAGAAGTCAGAATCTGATACCCAAAACCAAGGTGGGTCAACTCATGAGTCCAAACCTCTAGGCCTAAAATGGGCCCACCCTATTCCAGTTCCTGAGACGGGCTGTGTCCTTGTTGCCACAGCAAAGCTTGATGGGATTCGTACCTTTGAGAGAACTGTTGTTCTGCTCCTCAGATCTGGTACCAGACATCCACAGGAAGGGCCATTTGGAGTTGTCATTAACCGTCCGCTTCACAAGAAGATCAAACACATGAAGCCTACAAATCATGAACTAGCGACCACTTTTGCTGATTGTTCTTTGCATTTTGGTGGGCCTCTGGAAGCAAGCATGTTTCTTCTTAAAACAGGTCAGTCAAAACTTCCTGGGTTTGAGGAGGTTATTCCTGGCCTATGTTTCGGAGCAAGAAACAGCTTGGATGAAGCAGCAGCCCTGGTGAAGAAAGGGGTGCTTAAACCTCAGGATTTCAGATTCTTTGTTGGTTATGCCGGTTGGCAGCTGGATCAATTGAGAGAGGAGATTGAATCAGATTATTGGTATGTTGCTGCATGTAGCTCAGATTTGATCTGTGGTGCTACATCCGATACATCATCGGAGAGTTTGTGGGAGGAAATTTTGCAGCTTATGGGTGGTCACTACTCGGAATTGAGCCGGAAGCCTAAGCAAGATATGTAGGTATATTTTAGCTAATGGTTGCCCCTAGAATGTAGATATCATTCTGGAAGTTGAAGCAGAATCTGTGATGAGGGTATTTGAGCAGCCAAATGTACAGAAAGTTCACTGGCTTTTTTAGTCAGTAGATCTTTTACCATTTTTCTGTTTTTTTCCCCATAAGAACCTTGCTAGACATAGTTTATGTATGTAATAATACTCGCATTATCTTATTGAGAGCAAAATAAAATCTTTGTGCTAAATTTAAAGAGTCAGTTCATGAAAGGAAAATCATAGTCATAGAGCCAAAAGAAATCAATTTGTGGCTTGCATTTGATGAAATGTGTAATGTTTTATTATTTGATTAATTTTCATGTAAAGATTTTTGTTAGAATGTTTTGTTGGGTTCAACGTTCTCTCTCTCTCTCTCTCTAAACACGTCCTGAGCAACCTTTGCAAGTTAAGAGAGGATACGGAAAAATATTTTGATAACTTAAATTTATGATACAAAATTTTATAAGTAGGTCCAGAAGTAAGCAAAATAAAACAGTTGATCAGGTAATTATGGGAAAAAAAAGAATGAATTTTTCTCTCATATTAATTGCCAAAATCACTGTTCCATTCGGAGAGTGTGTCCCTAATTACATAGAAGTAGGCTATGCATAATTACATAGGACTAAGCTATGCATCATCTTCATTAATTACAGCAAATTCCATTCATTTTCTATTGAAGCTTGCCCAGAGACCGATTATCTATGTAAACTATCCCTAATTCTTGTGTGAGCAGAATTTGAACTCAAACCTTTCTTATAGATCTTATCAGCTGAACCAACTACATCCAATAAAAGGCTGCGTTTGGTTGGGAAATCCATGAGGGAGATGACAGGAATCCTTTGTTGCTTGGGTTTCTGGAATGAGTATATGCCTGAAATTTTATATTCCGTTTAGCTAAATTTCACAGAATGAGCAAGACAAGTGTAAACCCATCTCTTAAATACAGTGAAAGGACAGATATGTTACAGCAAGTACACAAATATTTTTCATCTAACCCAACAACCCTTACCCCTCCTGCTATACAAAATTACAAATCAAGCTCCCTCACCCACAAGGTGCAAGTATAAACAAAATACAGGATAAAAGAAAACTATGCACAGATGCCTGTCAATTTTATGAACTCCGGAACTATTTTTGACTGCATGAGAATCTTTCATAACCTCCAATCATAGGCATCAACTCAACATCGGTTTAAGCCCCCCAGCCTCCATGGCATTTATGTCTACGGTATATGATGTGATCGCCAAACAATGTTAGCTTCCCAGAGAAATCAACTGATTTTGCTATCGAGAATAGTCAGACCTCTGGGAGGATCCAATGCTAACAAGGAACCAGAGTCAAAATCCTTGAGAGTTACCGTCCATATCTTCCGTAATGATTTGGCTGACCGACAACAATACCATTGTTGTTAGTTCCAGATTTCTCAAGACGAGCTTTACGGACAGCGTGCTGTATCTGTCTCTCGTGCTCTTTAAGTATGTCTTCCATGTTTCCCCCAGGAGGCATCAATGGTCCAGAGTAATGAATCCTGTTTTTCTTCGGCACATACCCCTGAAATAACACAAGTGCAATGCAGTTCTATTAAGTACAAAATCATGATGACCACAGAAGGATTCAACACTTGGCTTAAGAACAATTTAGTGAAATGTGGACAGGAATTGTTTTTTTTTTAAAATTTTATCATAGCCAAGGGTAAGAGGGAAAAGTAATCTTTACCATATTTGAATCCCTGATGAACACTCTATCATTCATTCGATTATTATTGTTAGAGAAGTCTGCTGCTGTCTGAGGCAAATGAGATCTCTGCGTTCTCAACTCTGAATTATTTCTTGTAGAGACCGTACTCTTATTCCATGATGCGCTAGGGTGAACTGCTGTACTAGAATGAGAGTTTACATTCTGCCTGCCTACTGTAGGCGGTTCAATCCGGAAGCCAGAACAACTATCCTCCTGGTTATGGAATTTGTGGCTGATGCTTGTGGGTTTTGACTGTCCTGATGGTATGAACTCTGGTGTTCGGACTGCAGTAAAATCTCTTGAACCTCGTCTAACAGATTCAGGTCCACGCCCTCTAACAGCCTCCGCTTTTTGCCTACAGTTTGCAAGAGAATGCATATATGTTAATGTCCTTAATAAATTATGACAGGATCTTCTGAAATGGAAACAACATACAGATACACATAGACGTATTTAAGAAAGAAATAATAGAGTGTGATAGCATACTTTCTTGCTTCCTGATCACGAAGCTTGGCGTCTAGTTCCTTGCTCGGAGGATATTTTGGCAAATTTGATGGATCACAAGGAAGAGGCTCCGTTTTAAAGAACTGGAAAATTGAACAAAAAAATTTAGAAGAAGCAAAGAATATAAAATGCAATTATCAGAATGTCTGCCAAATGAAACAGTTAGTTTAATCTGCACTCGTATGAAAAAAGAAATACTACAGGTAATAGCTGGGAAATTTGCTTCATGCTGCAGATAGAATAGAAAGGTTAAAATCTCAGGCAAATCTCAACATTTGTGATCATTTGATTCAACAAATGTGTAAGTCAAATGAAATGTACCTCACTTCTTAGTGCTGAAGCAGCTGATCCCCGATTCTCTGGTTCAATTGTGAGTAGTTTATCAACTAGAGCCAGAGCTGACTGAGGGATGTTTCTAAATGTCTCAAGAACTTTACGCTTGTAAGGTTGCTGAGGCTTGAAACTAGTTGCATGTGCGGATTTTGATTTCCGCCAGTAATCCTCAGAGGGTGAACCACAAAGCTTAAATATCTTGTGCATTTGCTCCACCTGTAATTACATGGAACACTATTGTTATAATCACCTAAATATGACTGCTGTGTTAAATTTTTCAATTTTCCCTCGCTCATTCCCTATAATGCTCATTGCATCCACATAAATATTAACCATGCTTTTCACAAGAGTTCATAGAAAATAATCTTCTGACTTAAAGATAGCATGGAAACACTGAACAAACAAACATTCACACAACACATGACACACACAAGTAATGCTCACTGCATACTAATTCTTGTTTTCCATCCCCCACATGGAAATTTAATCTAGAGCAAAGCAAAATGTTCCTTAAGTTCAGTTATATCTAAATACATGTAAAATGTCCTCTTTAGACTGGACGGAATTTTCTTTACACCAAAGCATGGAAGACATATGTTTCTATGCAAAATTAATAAGATATTTAAAAAGTTATAATCAGTTATCTGATACGTGAGACAATTTAAGAATGTTAGCCTATATTTAATGTAATGAGAATACCTCTGTTCTTCCTGGCATAATAGGTTTCCCAGCAAACAGTTCTGCAAGGATGCAACCAGCACTCCACATATCTATAGCAGCTCCATACTTTGTAGCACCAAGTAAAAGCTCAGGTGCCCGATACCACAAAGTCACAACACGACTTGTTAATGGCAGATTTTGACTAGGGTCATAGGTAGTCGCCAGACCAAAATCTCCAATCTTAAGAACTCCAGCATTGTTGATCAAAAGATTTGAACCCTTAATGTCTCGGTGCAAGATACCACGACTGTGGCAGTGTTCAAGTCCACGAAGCAACTGTTGCATATAACATTTGATCTGCAATCCAGTTGCATAAATTTCAATATAAGACTAACATCAACTGCAAGATGAGTAAACCATTTGGTCTAAATGGCCAGAAGAAACGTGGAAAGTTTAAGCATATAGTCGGTCAATCTTTCCAGCAGTAAGTTCACCTCATAAACTGAGAGAATATTAAAAAACTTGGCACTTAAAACATCAAAATCAATAGAACAGCAATTACTTGTGGTTCAGTGAACTTGATGCCTGGTGTTGTTGCAAGCCCAGCAAGGTCGTGCTCCATGTACTCAAAGACAAGGTACAAGCTGCCTGACCTTGAAGTAACTAGACCCTCAAGCTTCATAACATTTGGATGGTCAAGTTTACGCAAAATATGGATTTCCCTGGCCATGAATCGAACACTTTCTGGATCCATATTGGCAAACCGCACTTTCTTCAATGCAACAATTTTACCAGTCTCAAGATCACGGGCTTTATATACACTGCTATAAGTTCCTTGTCCAATCTGCAAATTTATCATAACATTTGAAAATTAGCATATAAAATGACAGAACAAGCTGAGCAAGCCTATATCTAAGAAATTAGAACTCCAACCAAACAGCCATGAGCTAAATGCACATTAACAAACATATTTGCCAGTGAATCACATCTTAGACTACCAAAGTATGTACTTCATGATTAAGGTAAATGTGTCCTTACTGGCTCGATGGATTGCTTTCCAAGTCTTTCAATTCATCATCATTTCAAAGTATCACTATAAAACAACTATAACATCATACCATTCCAACCATTATTACAAGATATTAGATGCAAGCAGTTGTGTCAAATTAAAAGGAAGATAATTGTTATCAACACCAAAGCAGAGTGTAAACTACTACGTTTACTTTTCTTCAGCTCTAAGATAACTCTAAATTAACTTGAGAGCTTCATCTAACCAGATTCCACAAGAATCCACCAATTACCATGTTCAAGATCATGGCTTTATTACCAAAAAAAAAAAGACAAAAACAAGTAAAAAAGTTATAAATCTGAGAATCAAATTAAATCCAAACATCCAAGGTAATAAGCAACATATATGAAAGAGGCGATAACAAGAACTAACTTTGTCTATCTTCTCAAAGGCATCTGCCCGTCGCGGCTGCCATCCTTTGATTGCTTCACCAGCAACTGAAGTTAACCATGAAGGCCAACCAGCAACCACTTCGTCTCCTTCAGGCCCAACTGGCAAGCAAACTATCCTAGACATCTGCGGTTGCAATCCTACAGCTACAATGGTTGTTTCCGTTCCCATTCCCATGCCCATATCCATTGTAGCACATCTTTGATGACGATTTCGTTTAGGCCTCTCTACAATCGTTGTCCTCGGATTCTCTCCCTCATCAAATGGAACAGTCACATTAGCCTTCAACCCAGGCTGGTGCTGCTGCTGCTGCCCCCGCCTCACTGATCCTTCATTTCCAACAACTATCCCCCCAGGATGCTCTCTCAATGAAGGAGCTGGAGCAACCAATTGAACAGAGGAAATGTTCAATTGTTTGTCCCTATCGCTTGCATGAATTTCATCTTCTGGTGCAGCTCCCTTGGAACAAATGCAGCCCATAATCTAACCCACCCTCACAATCCCTTTTGTTGCCGAAGAGGTGTGATTTTTAATTATTCACAAGCCACCCTTTGCAATAATGTCAACATTAAGCAAAAGGGTAACCATGAATTCTACCCAATTTCACAAATATTGAAATTACCAATCTTGGTTCTCCCAATTTCAACCAAATTTCAATCATACTCATAGAAAAAGCAAGATTTTCAACTCCTTAACCATACAACAGCAATGTAAAAAACTGTAAGAAAAACACTTTTGGAATCAACAGAACTCACAAGAAAAACAAAAGCAAAAAGTAACTATCACAAAACCTTGTGTAACGAAAATCAAGAACTAAGAACAAGAGATGGGAAGTGGAGCAAAAACCAGAAAAAAAAAATATTTGTTTGAAAACCAAAACCAGAAATCCTAGCAAAGGACGTAAAGATAATTTTTTTTTTAATTATTAGATAAATTAAGAGACTATATGTTCTATGATGTAGGAATTCTGGCCGGCCTTATTGGGTTTCTGGGTTTTTGTTCCTTCTCTTTCCAATCAATAAAAATGACCCAAAACTGAAATTTTTTTCTTTCTTTCTTTGTAGACACAAGAGATTGACAGATTGAGAGGACATGGATGGAAATTAGAGGAAAAAATTAATTAGATAAAAAATTTAATTAATTTTTGATTGATTTTGTTTAAAGTTGGTATATGGGTTGTGTGTTGTCTGTGTAACAAAGCTACGAATGAGCATGATTTGCGGATCTAAATTTGCGAAATGCCATACATTTTACTGTTATAACGATTAATTTTTATCTTCATTTTTTTTTAATACTAATGGCTGCTGACACAGTCGCAGGCTCACAGCTCTTTTCCTTCTTCAATCTTCACTTCCATTTTCTCTTTATCTTATAGAAACAGAAAGTGGTAGTTAGTGACGAGGAGCAATAACATCTAGGTACCTGATTTTTTTATTTCTCAAATAAGGGCGTATATTTTTCTGTTTGTATCAAATTGTTAACCGACTCTTCAAGAAAATGATTGAGTACCCATATTGGTTTTAATTTGAACACTTCCATTGCACTTAGATTAGTATACGCATGATAATAGTGGATTGTATTTACTCGTATGTTGAAGAAATGTATAAGGAAAAAAAAAATCTTTGAATTTTTTTAGTCCACTCTTTTCTGATAGTAAGAAAAAGTGAGGGTCGTTCTCTTATAAATAAAATGAAAGCTTTTTACTATTCAGTTACATGTTTTGACTCTAATAAGATAATTTAGGTGTTTTGATATCTTACAATTAAAGTAAGAATGATTAGCTTCAAAATAATCAAATAGTTCTTTCTACTTATTTGATGCCATATTTATTCATAGGATAGTTATATAGAATAATAAGTAACCTTACAAGCTAAAAAATTTATAATCCACTCACATTTATCCATAAGACATTACATAGAATACTAAGTAAGTTTACAAGTTAAAAATTATCTAACTTGAGATATTACTAAAACGTATAGCTTTACAATTAATTCAAATATTTGGATGGAATGAGAAGAGTGCTCGGTAGAAAAATTAAAAAAAAAAATCATGCTCTTAATTTGTAATGATCAAAACAATAGTAATTGCAAGGATTTATTAATTTCAATAGAGGTTACAGGCTCCTTCTCTTTCCTTTTTTGCCTCCCTCTCTCTCCAAAATCTCTAGAACAAAATAAAACAGCTCTCCTTTTATTAATCCATTGAAAAAGATAGATATATCCATCTAGATCTTGATATATAATGTTTTTATTTATTTTGATCTTGATCTGTGATAGTTTTATAATTTTGTATTTTATAAATATATATAATTTTTCTCTCTCTAGATTTGAAGTTTACATGTTTCAAATCTGAAAAGTTAGAGAAAAAAATGAATCTTCCTAGTGCTCTGATAGTGTAAAATATGTAAAAAAAAAATTTAAAAACTTCCAAATAAAATTCAAATGAGTTATGTGCACATTAAATGAAGATATGTTTTGTTGATATCTGAAGTAGTGCATGAGTTTCTCTTATGTACTTCAGTAAGGTTTATTGGTCAACCCATTATTCATAGTAGTAAACTATTAATTTGATTATATTACCTATGGTGTTATAATGCTGTTTCTTCTGTTGGAACTAAATGTAAAAAAATTTCAAAAATAGAGGTCGGGGACTTCTTTAACGGAAATGGGCTTTTATGGACATATTACATCCTTCAGAAAATATGGAAGAAATCAGGGATCTAATTGTTATTACCCTTAGTCAAGTTTGTTTTGAGACCACAGAATCTTGAACGAGATTGAAGCTTCAGACGTGCGATGCAATAACAAGTCAGAACGTTGAAACTCCCAGCAACCGGCACGTGGCTTCATGTCAAATTCTGAACTGGATTGCCGCCAAATTTGGGTGGGCTACTATTTATTGAAAAACAATAACGAACATTGTATTTTATTTCGGATTATTACAGCATACAAGATTTTTTATTATGTTAAAAATAATATCTCTATTAATTTCAAACAAAAATCTATATTATTATTATTATCTTAAAAAATAGTAATTTGATCTTGTATTTTAAATTCTATTTTTTCCCCTTCAATTAGTCTGATAACAATTTAATCTTGTCCAACTATCTCTGCTGGGCACACTGTTAATTGTATTTACAAAAATGTCGTTCAATGTACAAGAATATTGGAAGTGTTTGATGATTAAAGTAAATTCTTTTAGTTCGGTTTTTGAAGAAATGAACTAAACGAACAGTGAAATATATAAAGAAAACTAAACGGAATAAAATTTATGTTCACATTCTCTTAATTGATCTGTGTAAGTCCAGTGTGATTTTCTGAAAAAAATTAACCACATTGAAGTCAATAATCCTAATTTCAATATCATGAAGTTCAAGAGGATTTATGATTGTTTTCAAATATCAATAAAAACAAAATTAATAAGATTAAATCATTTTGATCATATATTAATGATAATGTATATATATTTAAAATACACACACACACACACAAACACATACAGGTCCGAAAATTTCATATTGAGAGGTTTCCTTTGGACCTTTTTTTTTTTTTTGCCGAGAAAAAAACTAATACTCCAGCAATAGGTCGTAAAAGAATTATGGAACTATTTCAGCATCTACCTACGAGATAGGGGGAGCTTCCAATGGCCCAGCTGAAGGAAAGAGAAGCCATGGCAGCCAGTGCCTCTTCATAACACTCCAAAGCAAGTTAAGGTGGATTTCCCACGTTTTAGATGCTAGTGAAGATCCTGCAAAATTGGCTATGTAGAGTTGATGAATTATTTCAAACAACAGAACAAAGTCGGAAAAAGTAGGATTAGGGCTCTTTTCACTTTGAATGGGAGGCACAAATGTGGTACCATCTACTTCAGTAAGAGTCGATCAATGGAAGTATATTGGGACATGTTCGAAGGTCTTCGTTTACAATATAGTTCAACATGAATTTTTTTATCCATCCAATGACCTTACCAGATTACGACAAACTAATAGTGTGGGAGATCAATTCAGGCTTAGTTTGAAAAGGCTCCTTGCCAAGGCTGAATCCCTTTCCCAAGATAAATAAATTCGTTGTTTTTTCAGTAGATTTAAGGAGAATATTGAGGTTTATGTGTTAGTTGGGAGACTGAGTTATTTACATCAACTTAAAATCAATTTTTTTTATGTAACTGTCGTTGTTTGTCAAATAACTAGAAGGTCATAAGAATTTGCTTTTGAGTCACTTATAAACTACATAGACACAATATAGCTTAGCAATTGCCCAACAACTATAAGATTGGCATGACTATATGAAGTTAGGAATGCATCTTTGGGCAAATTTTTTTTATCAAAACGTGGAGAAATTTTAGAATATCTTTGATATATTACAATCAATTAATGCATGCATGATGTGTGTAATTGAATAATCACCTGTAACACCCTAAATGTCAGACCAACCTGATCTGAAGATATTGTTTGTTTGAAGACGAGTTTGTTTCGGCGCCCATACACCCCAAATGCGTTTTAATTAAGGTGTGGATCATTATATACCCAAAGATCTCTCTGTGCTTTGCTGATGTGGGATCCGCCTAGGGTGTTACATACACCCCCTTGGGGACTCAGCGTCCTCACTGAGATTTGCCCCACCATCGCTCAAGAGGACACGCGGAATTAAGGTGTGGATCACCCCTTATATACCCAGCATCTCTCCCGTGCTTTGCCGATGTGGGATTTGCCTAGGGTGTTACATACACCCCCTTGGGGACTCAGCGTCCTCACTGAGGTTTGCCCCACCATCGCTCAAGAGGACACGCGGAGCCGCTCTGATACCATAATGTCATGACCCAACCCAGATCTGACAAGATATTGTCTGCTTTGGGCCTTAATAAAGCCCGCACGAGTTTGTTTTTGAGGTGCCCATACACCCCAAAACGCGTCTTACCAATTAAGGTGTGGATCACTCCTTATATACCCAGCATCTCTCCCGTGCTTTGCCGATGTGGGATTCGCTTAGGATGTTACATCACCACTCGCATGATGGTTCAAATAAATGCACAAATGTCATAACATTATTTACTTGTTGTATGTCTGACATAGTACCTCTGATATATTCTAAAATTTGTCCAAAATGTGAAGACGATGGGATAAGTAAGGAAGCCAAATAAGGCGATCAACACTAGAAGAGGTTTGAGTGTGATAATTGAGAAACGTTTATTCTTGAAACGCAATGGAAAGTTTCATCCTGGCCATTGTTGCCGGTAGTTATTCATGATATAACAAATTAATATATTCATTTTAAGATTATTTTGGACATCAAACAAAATTATTTGAATAATATTAATCTACATCATACCTATTTTATTAATATTAAATTTTATTAATCCAAGATTTATTTGAAATAAAATAAATATGACATATTTTTTGAATGGAAATACAAACAAGTATTAAACTGAATATAATAAATAAATACTTTACATTTTAAAAATTATTAAAAATTATTTGAATAGTATTACTCAGGTATACATATTTTATCATCAATATTATATGTGCATTAGTTATATATTCAAAAACATTAAAACCATTTTCATTAGTTACTATAATCAAAATGAGTCAAATATTGTGCAGCCCGAGTACCAATATTTTATTTTCTTGGCTGAGATCATCTACAAGATTATTTCAGGAACCAAAATTTCATTTACAGTAACGACACATACATAATTTATTGGTCTTGCTATGGTGCATAAGCTGCACCTGCAAAGGTAAAAAGTTTCCCATAATTTATTCATATTTCACATCTTTAACCTTACTTGGGTCTCAACAATGGAAGAATGATAATGAGTCATAGGAGATTAGTTAGAGAGTTTAAGATCGAGCAAAAGTTTTTCGTCCTGGAAGCAGAGGGAAATGAATTCATCAAGATTTCAGAGCAAAGTCGGTTCCGCAGATTCTTCATCTAAGTAGAATGCTCTGTGGCTAAGGAAGAGGCTTCTGGATACAATTAAAGCCAACTCAAGGATTAATCTTTATGAAGTTTACAGGGTAAGCATTCTACAAGTTTGAATAGAGAAATACCAAATAAGAACAGATCTTTCCTTACAGTTTTCAAAAATGGGGGTCGAAACGGAGTACAAAAGATTATCATTCCTCAAGGTCAGAAATCTGAAAGGTGGAACAAAATGGCAGAGTGCTTGCAAAATCTTCATCTGGGAGGGAGAGAGAAGGGACATTCATTAAGAAGGAAGAATTTGCAGACATTTACATACGGGAAAAGCTTCAAATCGTATGTTGACTCTACAAGATTTGGTAGTTGGAAGAGAGCAGTGGTTTGTGGAAGATTCAGTATGGCTTCAGAGTTGGGAGGCAATCGAGCAGGGGTTACAGAGTAAAGTCTTCATGTGCCACAAATTTACAAAGACAGAAGAGCTGGGTGCAATGGGTTTCTATAAATCGGAAGAAAATTTGTACGCGGAATTGAGCAAGTGGGTTCCACCTGTTAACAAAAGATTTGATGTGCTATCATCCTGTAACGGTGAATGGCTTAGTATTCGTGGTCTTGCATTTCACATGTGGAGAATGGATATTTTTTTAGAAAATTGGGGAATCTTGTGGTGGCTTCGTTGAAGTTTATCATGAAACTATCAAAATGAAGGATTTACAAGAAGCAAAGATAAAAGTGAGAAAGGCAGAAAAAGGTTTCATTCCTGCAGCAATCTCGATTCAAGAAGAAGGAGCGGAAGTGGTGGCAGGGGCCGCTTTAGAGTCCCATCTATTAGGAATGTCACATTGTGGCAGCTTAATCCCCATATATTAGAAAATCTCTTCTTTTTTTCCTTAATATACTCAAATTAATTTTTTTAAACTTATTTATAATAAAAGCCTGCTTTTTAGATCTCTCTTTAATTAGTAATTATCTTATAATTAAATTTTTTTACACAAATTTTATATTTGTTGTTTGAGGAAATCTCAAGCGAGGCAGGGCGTGATGAGCGAGATGTTTGGTGGCGAAGTCTGCGGCGAGTGTCTCAGAAGAGCAGTGTGAGGGGCAGACGCGAATATCCTGCTCATCCACGAGCACGTCATCCGCGAGGCCAATTTCCTGCAAGAAGCATAAAGCCATTCCTGTATTACGGCTAAGGGTTGATTCGAGAGACCGGTCACATGCGAGGCATGCTCTCCGAAATCGGGCACGCAAACCACCAGCGACTAAATGGGAATCCACTGCGTTCGAGAGGTGGAGGATAAGGCGTATGATTCAGAGGAAGCCTATAAAAAGGTAGCCAAGGTAAAAAGGTGAGCAATTTTGAGATTAAGAAGCTAAAGAAATTAAAGAAGAGAAAACTACGAAAAAGCCATAAGATCGTGGCGTTCCCCTAACCTTCATATCCGACTTGGCGTCGGAGGGTTTATGCCGGGCAACATCCGGCGACTGACTTTCGTGTCTCAGGTGCGCAGGAACCTCCGAGAAGAAGCGCTTTCACGAGGAGACCTCCAGTGCGGTGAGTTGATCGAAGCAGAGAGCACGGTCGTGAGAACGAGGAGAATCTCGCATCAACATTTTGGCGCCGTCTGTGGGGAGCTGATCAAAAAGCTTCTGTTGATAGCAAGAAGGGGAGTAAAGCAAGTGAAAAGCGATGGAAACAGGGGAAGCAATTGTTGAGTGTTAGAAAATGCATATTTATAAAGGAGAAAACCGTCATTTTACATTTCAAGTCTTACTAACAACCCTTACTTTTATGTATTTAACATTCTTGTGATTTAATTACGTGTGTTTTATTTTAATTAAGTAATTTATGTATTTTAGGGGCATTATAGTCATTTCACAATAAAGGAGATCGACGCAAAATCGGACATCACTTTTGAACTCGTGACGTCGAAACATGGGAGGAAGCATAAAAGGAAAAATGACACTATTCACATGTACTATTCACGTATATCAGATAATGTATCGTTCACTAAGACTGCTCACATAGACGGATCGATGACGTGGCATTGACCGATGATGTGCATTGACCCATGAGGTGTCACGATCCCGTTGGGCTAAAATTCTATGTAATCTTGTTGATGGTGACGTGGCAAAGATATCGCGATTAAAATCTCGCGACGCGTGCATCACACAGGATTATTTTCAACCAAACCGCTAAGTATCGTTCATCCGGTCAAACCGCATTCTTGTTCAAAGTCGGGTCAAACCGTATTCGTTTCATCCGCGCAAACCGTGACTGCTGATGACGCGCAATCTCGAAAGCCCAAACTGTTTTTAATCCGTTGGCCATGTTTTACTCCTTGTATCTATAAAAAGGGCCTCTCCCCAATTTGATATCCAATCCATTTTTGACTCCATTTTCTGTAATTTCTCCATCTTGTATTTTCTACGATTTTAATAAATTTCCATTTTGCCCTAGTTCACCATTATGAGTGGCTAATTTTCTTTCGTCAGGTGAAGTCTCAACACGTGTCATGCTTTATTTGTAAATTTATTTTCTTTTTCCCTCTAGTTTTTGTGGATGATTTGACTTATCGTCGACAAATAATATTGATCTTGAATCCGCCTTTACATAATTTCTAAAAGATAAGGTTATTATTATTTGGCACGATAGTTCTTAAGACCATATCGATTAGGCGTGGTTCATGAGGTGTGGATTCTCATGATTTAATTGGCATTAATACGGATTATTTAGCCCATGATGCATGTTGATACGGATCCAGATACCCAAGTACGTTATTTCAATAGATTTCACTTCAATTTATTATCGCCATTTCAATTCCAATTTTAGGATAATTTAAATCACTTCCACCACAATTCCAACCACCCATTTACAAAATTAATTCTACATATAATTAAAATCCACCTCCTCGACTGCCACCATTAGTCTATACTACAATAGATTCGCTGCGAGTTCATTAAAATTTAACAACAAGTTTTACGGCTAAGTTGGGAGGTAAGTAATTTTAATTCATAGAATTAATTTTTGTGAATAATTTCTTTTATTTGTTTTCTTGTATTTTTTTTATTAAAAAAAAAAAAAGTGAATCTACATATAAAGGTTAGTATTTCTTTTCTTTTTCTCTTCTTTAAAATTATGTAATTTAATTTTCAATTTAATTTTTTTTTCTTTGTAATTTTGTGTTTATTTATTTTATTAATTTAATTTTTAGTTAATTTATTTCACGTATTTGTTTTTTGTATTTTATAGAAAAGGTTGTAATAAAATAAGTTTAAGTATCGTAATTTCTCCTCTTCTTTATTTTTATTTGTTTTGTTCTCTTTATTTTTTTATTTTATTTATTTTGCATGCATGGTCAGGTCATTATTACCTAATCTCGAACCCATAGACCTTTGAATTAAAAAACACTCGCACACAAAGCATTAAAAAATAAATTTGGAATGGATTTACAAGCACCACAGCTGTGAGAGCCATTAAGGACTCACTTTCCTTTTAAATTTGAGCACATCATGCATAAGATACCCAAATGTAGCTGCTAGGAGTTTTGAATTAAAACCTAGTGTGCTAAATTGTCTTCCTACATTCTATGGCTTAGAAAATGAGGACCCATATAATCATCTGAATGATTTTCATGCTATTTGTCAAACTTTTAAATACGAGAATTTTTCAGATGATGATGTTAAACTCAGATTATTCCCATTTTCTTTAAAGGATAGAGCTCGTTCATGGCTTAATACATTGCCTGCTAATAGCATTTCATCATGGGAACAAATGGTTACAAAATTTTTGAATAAATACTTCCCAGTACATAAAACTAATGCTATTCGCAGGGAAATCTCGGAGTTTACCCAAAGAGAGGACGAGCAGTTTTTCGAAACATGGGAGCGATTCAATGGGCTACTCTTGAAGTGTCCACATCATGGGTACGAGAAATGGCACCAATGCCAATACTTTTTGGAGGGATTACTGCCGAATGTGCAAGAATGGCTAATGGCAACAAGTGGAGGAGAGCTAATGTCAAAAGTCAAGATCGTAGATTTGGGAATTCTTCCAAATGACAAGCGGATAATTCCAACAACAAATCTGAGTCGACTCGTGAATACTAGAAGAATTAAGGGAGTAAATGAGGTTCAAATTGGTAGTCAACTTCTGGAATCAAAGAAGTCAGGAGATGGTTGAAGGTCTTGTCAATAAATAAGCATCAAGCGACGATCGCTAAATCAATGTAACCACATGACCACGACTCATACCCGCATCAAGCCAATGCCATAAAGCGAATGAGAAAGCCATCAAATTACAACCCATACTCCAACACATATAATCCTCGGATGGAGACCAAATTTTTCATGGTCTCAAAGGATTCCAAGAATGGACCGGCTACAGCTCCACCAATGCAAATTCCTCAAATCCTCAAGCCTCTCAAATTTATTTAACATTCAATCAAAACCAACTATTCTCAACCTGCACTCATGGAGGATTCATTCCAGAATCTCAAGAATCTTACTCATTCCACGATTGAGCAAGATCGCACCGTTGATGGACTACGAAATGAGTTGAGAGGTGCTTCAAAACAAGCCCAATCGGGCCAAGCCTCGAGAAGATGGTGGGACAGCTCGCTTCTTCAGTTCAGACCTTGGCAATTACTGTTGAGAAAGGTAAATTTCCAAGTCAACCAGTGCCTAATCCTAAAGGAGTACATGAAGCAAGTACCAGTTCACCACAACAGCATGGAGAGGTCAAAGCAGTCATGACCTTGCGAAAAGGAAAGGAAGTCGACAACAAAGTGGAGATGCCGGTGACAAAAGAAAATCAAATTGTACCTGTGAATGTTGAGGACTCACCACCGGAGGAAAAAGAAGAAACCAACCCACGAGAATATGTTCCGAAAGCTCCATTTCCTCAGAGGTTAGCGAAAGGAAAGAAGGGAAAATCCACAGGTGAGATTCTCGAAATCTTCAAACAGGTAAGTGTTAATATCCCTTTGCTTGATGCTATTAAACAAGTTCCATCTTATGCCAAGTTTCTTAAAGATTTGTGTACTAAAAAGAGAAACATGCATGTTCAAAAGAAGGCATTTTTAACAGAAAACGTTAGTTCTATACTCCAACATAAAATTCCTCTAAAATGCAAAGACCCAGGCTCCCCCACTATCTCATGTAGTATAGGGAACCACACAATTGAGAATGCTTTGTTGGATTTAGGAGCTAGTGTAAATTTGTTGCCTTACTCTGTGTTTGTGAAACTTGGACTTGGAGAATTACACCCAACTCCAGTGGTGTTACAGCTTGCAGATCGGTCCACGAAAATACCTCGTGGTATTGTGGAGGACGTGCTTATCCAGGTAGACAAGTTTTATTTTCCTGTTGATTTCATTGTAATTGACACTCAACCAATACGATTCGCCGAAGCATCCCATTATTCTAGGCAATTTTCTTGGCAATCATGGATGCTCACATTCAATGCAGATCGAAATATGCAGTTGACCTTCGGCAACATGACTATGGAGCTAAATATTTTCAACATTGCCAAACAACCTCACAGTGCAGATGATGGAATTGTTGATGTGGATTTAATAGAAACAATAGTTGATAATACTTTTCTTTCAAACCTTAGTGATGATCCTTTACAAACATGTTTAACTCACTTTGGTTTGGATTTTGATATTGACAGATCGGTTGATGAGGTCAACGCTCTACTTGACTCAGCACCATCTATGGACATTAATAAATGGAAGTCAAGAGTTGAACAACTAGCACCATCAGAGAAGAAACTCATTCCATCATCAGAATCACCACCGAAACTCGAGCTCAAACCATTACCCAACACTTTGGACTATGCATTGGAGAAGAAAGCACTTTCTACCCGTAATCATCTCATCATCCCTAAACGAAACAAAAAGGTAAGTTGTTGGATGTTTTAAAAGAGCATAAAGCGATTAGGATGGACCATAGCGACATAAAAGGTATAAACCCTCAGACTCCATGCATTACATTCACCGATGAAAATGCTAACCCATCTAGGAAATGCAACGTCAAGTTAAATCTTAATATGAAAGAAGTTGTTAGAACAGAAGTCCTTAAGCTATTAGATGTATCATTTACCCCATTTATAGTTCGCTGGTCGGCATGTTGTCCCCAAAAGTCAGAGTCACAAGAGTTACCAATGCCGATAATTTAATTGATACCAACTAGAGTAACTACAGGATGGCGTGGTTGATTATAGAAAGTTGAATTTGGTCACACGTAGACCATTTTCCTTTACCATTTATTGATCAAATGCTTGATAGATTAGCAGGCCATGAATTTTATTGCTTTCTAGATGGCTACTCAGGATATAATCAGATTCCCATAGCACCAAAAGATCAGGAGAAAACTACTTTCACTTGCCCTTTTGGCACTTTTGCATATAGGAGAATGCCATTTTGATTATGTAATGCACCTGCTACATTCCAACGATGCATGTTGAGCATTTTTTCTGATATGGTTGAACGATTCCAAGTCTTTATGGATGATTTTTCCTTTCGGTGACTCTGTTTGATCATGTTTACATCATCTAACGCAGTTCTGCGAGATGTCGAGAAGAACTTAGTCTTGAATTGGGAGAAGTGCCATTTATGGTAAACAAGGTATTGTTCTCATCACATCATTTCGAGCAAAGGTATTGAGGTTGACAAAGCCAAGGTGGATCTCATTTCTAATCTTCTCCACCTAAAATGCAGAGAAGTAAGATCTTTCCTGCCGGTTTCTATAGACGTTTACATTAAAGATTTTAGGAAAGTTTCTAGACAATTTTGCAATTTACTTGCTAATGATGTAAATTTTATCTTTAATGATTCATGTCTTATGGCTTTTGAAAATTAAAGTATTGTTGACATCATCACCCATCATTCAGCCCCAACTCGAGCTTACCATTCGAGCTTATGTGCATCCGATTATGCAGAGAGCAGCTTTTAGGACAAAGAGTTGATCGAATTCTCATGTTATTTACTATGCTAGTATGACATTGAAATGTACTGAACTATTCAACTCGAAAAGAAATGCTAGCAGAGTGTTTGTATTGGAAAATTTAGATCTTTATCTCATTGGTTGTAAAATAATTATATTCACGCATCACGCCGCTCTTAAATATCTTCTCTGAAAGATGCAAAAGCAGACTAATTCACAGGTATTACTTTGCAGAATTTGACTTGAATTTAAAGCATAAGAAAGGCACGTAAAATGTCGTATGACCATCTCTCTCGCCTCCATTTCGACACAATTACGTAGCCATTACCATTAAAAACGAGTCATTCCAGTGATGAACAATTGATGAACGTGGAAGATTACTGCATATGCCGATATAGTTAATTATCTTTGTTACAGGTAAATTTGCAGCATTGACCAAGTAAGACAAGGCTAAATTCTTAAATAAAATTTCTTTTGGATGACCCATTTGTTCAAGTATCAGACCAAATTGTTAGACGATGTGTCCCAGTAAAGCGAAATTCGTAATATCCTTCATTCTCGCCAATAACAAGCTTGTGGAGGCTATTTCGCTAAGAAAACAACACTAAAGTTTTACAATGTGGTTTCTATTGGCCAACTATATTTCGAGACGCTTACACTCTTCATGATAGGTGTCAACGAATCGGAGCATTACAAAGGGAGAACATGATGCCATCAAATCCAATTTAGTGGTTGAAATTTTCGATGGGTATCGACGCTGACCCTTTCCTCTTTGGCCATCAATACATATTGGTTGGTGTTGACTACGCCCCAAAATTGGAAGCAATTCCATGTAGGACCAATGATCACAAAGTGCGATAGGATTTTTGAAAAGCAACATTGTTTCACGCTTTTGGATTCCTCGAAGCGATATAATCTGTATGCTGTGCCCACTTTGTAACAAAGCATTCAAAGCTTCTTTTGACAAAGTATTCAATCACACACAAAGTGGAACCCCGTGATCATCCGCAAAACCAAAGTCGCTGCTGAGATCTCCAATCGAGAAATAAAGTATATTAGAAAGACGGTGAGGATACAGAAAGATTGGTCATTAAGACTTGACGATGCATTACGGGGCATATAGAACGGCTTTTCAAGACCCCGATTGGGATGTCACCCTATAGGCTAGGTGTATGGAAAAGCACACCTACTGGAACTGTAATATCGTATATTGGGCCATCAAGAAATTCAATTTTGATATGCAAGCCATTAAAGAAGAAGATTACAAACAGAACTTGAAGAAATTCAGAATGATGCATAATGAAAATGCCAAGATTTACAAGCAACGAATGAAAGTCTTCCATGATAAGCAAATTATGAAAATCGTTCACCCTGTCGAAAAGTGCTTTATTCAATTCTCGCCAGACCTATTTATTCCCTGTGTAAAGTTACGCCTCGTTAGTCCGCCCATTTATTGTACATAATCGTTTTTCCACACGGGGCAATTGAAATTAAGGACCCAAAGAACGTGTCACGCTTTAAAGTTAATGTTCAAAGATTAAAGCCATATCTAGAATACCAACCACATGGAGAAGACACCCAAATAAATTTGAGTGACCCACCAGATTTGAATTGATTTGTTTTTTTTTCGCTGATTTGATTCTTCTTCTTTTCTTTCTTTATTATTCTTTGCTAATCAAATTATTTTTGCATAAGTTTGTTTGTTTAACTATTAAGTTTTCTCTTATCATTTTTAATCATGAGTACCTTACTTAGACCGTTCCTCCTGAACATTCTTAAACCACTTCAACGTGTCAAAACTCATCTCAAAAGGCAGATTCAATTTTGTAAAACACATCGCATTTGGGCTCTACAACCACCGTGAGTTAGTAGCCCATGGGGTTTAAAGCCAACTGTAGATATTGAGAGAAGTGTTTACGACATCCAATTGGAGCTTGAGGTAAATTCAATAAGAGGACGATTTTTAAGTTTTTTTTGTGTGTTTTAATTTTTTTTTCTGTTTGTGTGCTTTAGTTTGTTACCCCGGTGAAGTGGCGGATAACGGTACTCCGTGACAATCAAGTCGGTTACTTCGGGCTTCCCATAATAACCTATATTCTCGAGGCTAAGATACGAACGAGATTCTAGCAAAGTTTCATGCCATTCCCTTCACTCCTCGTAATGCCCTCCTTACGCATCTATAAAGCCCGATCCGAACGCATGCGACACTATGAGAATAACATACCGCAGTATATCCGCTGGTTAATCGAGGCTAAAGTACGATTATGTGTGAGTTACCTCCAAATTTATCTGCATACATGCCGTTGTGGTAAAGGAAATTATGCAAGAAAACGACATTTGCTCAAGAATTTATGTTGCTTGTCATAAGTGCGAATGAGTTGCGATAGAAAAACCCATGTTCTTAGAACGATGTCCGATAACGAGAAAAGATTCAATTCATTAGGATGGCTTGGAGTCATCGATGATATCCTTTTGTCTTTAAACGCATCCCAAAGTGGATATGTGCAAAAAGGAGCGATTCTCCGCTTTACGGCCATTATTCCAAAAAGAGCATGCACGTATAGTCTCGAACTGACTATAAACTAATTTCGCTTGCCGCTTTATAAGAAAACCGATAAGGTGAAGCCCATCCTCGACCCATGTAGTATGCTCAGCCAAGCTTCGGACGTGAAACCGTGAGGAAGATGTGAGCCACAATGCAACTACGGTAAATATCCTTTACTTTACCGTTATTTTATTTCATTTCACCGTTGTTTTATTGTTTGCATTATTGTCTTTAATAATTTTGTTACCGCTTGCTTTTCCTTTTTATCAAGCTTCTTTTTGAGCCACGTGCTTTTACGATTATTTGACACCTACATGTTACCTCATTCACAATCGGATCCACCGTCACCAAGATTCTTAAATGTGATTTATTTTTTTGTCAAGACTCACAAATTGTTTTTAAGTATCACAATGGCCTACTCCCAATGTAGACACCAAGAACATTTGTGCTTTCTCGATTTACCTATGGCAAACATAAAGAGTTCGTGAGGCCTATGATCTTGGTCGTTAAGCATGTAGCAAGAAAATTACATTTGGATAGGAGGAAAATCGAGGGTTATCAAAAATGGTCTCGTAAGCTTTTTATCGTAGGAAGTCAAGTGTTAGGCATCATCATCCCAAGAGTCCTAAAACCATCGCGCTCTGACTCATCAACCTGGAGAAGAAAGTTAGTCGCCCTGTATGCAAGAAAGAATAACCGAAATGCTTAATCATGCGATGCTTTTATTTTCCTTCCGTGAGATCTTGCAACACTAGAGGCACTTTATGACACTAGCATTCTGGGGCCCATCTACATTCACCGTAAACCCATCCGCTTGTTAAATGTCAATAACTTTTTACGACGGCTTTTATCGCATTTCTTAACCATGCAATAAAAAACTATTTCATTCCTTCTAATGTGAAAAACTTTTATTTGTGCTCACAATCGCTAATGAGCTACTTGATATGTTATGTTTATAAACCGAAGCTGCACTCTGGACCTTTGTGCGCTGAGCCACCAAATAATGATGATAACAGAAGAGTCACAGTAGTTGAAATTAGATTTAACTCTCATCAGAATATTTTCTTCTCGTGGTACCACCCGTGATGTCTTCTAAACTCTACTTTTTTCCTTTAAAACATTGAGGACAATGTTTCGCTTGCTCGTCGTGGAGGGAATAGTCGACAATTGTGAAATTTTGGTTAAGTTTTACTAATTTTTGTTGTAAACTAACTCAAGGTTAACTTTTTGTGTCAAGATGGCTTGAATACGAGTGTTGACTCTGTAAACGCATCTTCATCGTTTAAAAAAAAATAATAATAAAAAAATAACTAAAAAAAAAAGAAAAAAAAAAAAAATTCAGACATTTTCTTTTTCTTTATTATGTGTTTATGTTTATTTTTCTTCTTTTTAATTTCTCCTCTATAAATATACATTTTCCAACTTTTGAGTCGAAGATGGCTGAATATGGAGTGTAGTTCCTCTGAAACGATATCTTCTTTAAAAAAAAAAATCATTTTCGCTTTTCTATCATTTTACGTGTAACTTTTCTAATTAGTTTTTATGCATCATTTTCACATTTGCATGCATATTTTCCTTTCATGCTTAGAATAGGTCGGTGTTGTTGAAAAATAAAAAATAAAAAATTGTGTGATTTGTTTTAACATTGGATGACATGATTAATTTCAAATTTTGTATTTGTATTATCTTTGCCTTAAGTTGATGTTACATTATATTACTACATGTTGATATACAAATACGAAGTCCGAATTAACATGTCATAAATAAGTGTCAAGTGAGTTGTTGAGCCTATCATTTTCGAGAGTAACCCTTTGCCAATTCTATACATGCTAGCTTTATTATTTTATACACGATTCTAGATTTTTTTTAAGTTAACCCTTTAAAAAAATGGTAAAATTAAAAAAAAGAAAAAGAAAAATGTGTTTACATCGAGCCTATCTAATAAGATACTGATAATTATTTAAAGCCCTAAAAGATGGAAGGCCATATTTAATCCGCTTGGACCTTTCTAGCCATCCCTTTTATTAAATATCCATACAATTCCCTTTTGAGCCTTTTAAAAAAAAAAAAAAAAAGAGCACATAAACCTTTTCTTTGTCAACTTATCATGACCCAATTCGATTGGAGTATTACCCAATGTCTTTTTAAGTTCCATCCCTATTTATGTTTGAGAAATGTAAATAATTACGCTGCTCAAAGTTATGCCAAATAAACGCAAAAGAAAAAAAAAAACAAAAAAAGTCATGTTGTTTCAAAAGAATAAAAATAACAATAATAAAGTGAAATCCAATTTTGCAACTTCCAAAAAAAAAAAAAATCTGCATTTTCTCAAACATACACTTTGTTTTCCTTATTTCTTTCTTTGTTAGCCATATCCCAGCTTCCAATACTTACGCCCTAATAAAAGTCCTTCTGATTTTAGGAACTATAGTTTGAAGTTAGTTATACTACTTAAAAAAAGATGAAATATGCATAATAAAAAAGATAAATAAAGTGGGTTGACTAACATTTTATTTGACTTGAGATCGTATTATTTCTAAGCTGAGGGCATATTTATTTCATCTTGGTGAGAGCATGTGATATCATTTCTTTATTATTTTCTCTCTCAATTACCATTCATTGGAGTGACTATGTTTATTGGGTTTTAATTTCTTTGTGAGAGTGTCACTACTTCCAGTGAGATTTTGGGGTTTGACATGTCATTCTTGAAAGTAGCTATACAAAGCCTTCACAGGCTAATTCATGTGGATGGTTGATGTGGGTGTGATGTTGCTTTAGACTGGAGATAATGCTTATACTTTTATTTGATTGCTATCATTAATCTGATTGAATAAACACGAGTGTTTCTAAAAATAAAAAAATAAAAAAAAAATCATTTTGAATTTGAATTTTGTTTTCGCTTTTATTTGTTGTGACTAGCAATAAGTGGTTGGAGGGTTAAGTGTTAGAAAAATGCATATTTATAAAGGAGAAAACCGTCATTTTACATTTCAAGTCTTACTAACAACCCTTTACTTTATGTATTTAACATTCTTGTGATTTAATTACGTGTTTTATTTTAATTAAGTAATTTATGTATTTTAGGGCATTATAGTCATTTCACAATAAATTAGAGAGATCGACGGCAAAACGGATATCACTTTTGAACTCAGACGGTCGAAAACCTTAGAGGAGCATAAAAGGAAAATGACACTATTCATAATGTATCTGCAGACTATTCACGATACGGTAGATCAGATACGCATCGCTCACTGCTCGTTACATAGACGGATCGACGGGCATGACCGGCGATGTGGCATTGACCGATGAGGTGTCACGATCCTGCTGGCTAAAATTCTTATGTACCGCTGATGGTGACGCGGCAAAGATATCGACGAAAAAATCTCGCAGACGGTACGATCACATGCGATTATTTTCAACCAAACCGCATCGTTTCATCCGGTCAAACCAAGGCATCGCTCAAAGTCGGTCAAACCGTTATCGTTTCATCCGCGTGGCCAAAACCGCTGGATCGATCACGACGTATGCAATCTCCGAGCGCCCAAACTGCTTTTTAATCCACGGCCATGATTTACTCCACGATTATAAAAAGTGGCCTCTCCCTAATTTGATATCCCCGAATCCATTTTGGACTCCATTTTCTGTAATTCTTCTCCATCTTGTATTTTCTACGTATTTTAATAAATTTCCATTTTGCCCTAGTTCAATTATGAGTGGCTAATTTTCTTTCAAGCCGGCCAAAGTCTCAACATACGTGTTTTATTTCAAATTTATTTTCTTTTCCCCTAGTTTTTGTGGATGATTTGACTTATCGACAAATAATATTGATCTTGTTCAGATACCGCCTTGGTTACACCCATTTCTAGTATAAGGTTATTATTATTCGCACGATAAGCCCTTAGCACCATATTGATTGAGCGCTTCATGAAAGTGGATTCCCCTCACGATTTAATTGGTATTAATAAGGAATATTTAGCATGTTGATACTGGATCCAGATACCCAAGTAATGCTATTTCAATAGATTTCACTTCAATTTATTATCGCCATTTCAATTCCAATTTTAGGATAATTTAAATCACTTCCACCACAATTCCAACCACCCATTTACAAAAATTAATTCTAATATAATTAAAATCCACCTCCTCGTGACTCGACACTGCGTCACCATTAGTCTATACTACAATAGATTCAAGCGCTATGGTTCATTAAAATTGCAATAACAAGTTTTTGGCGCCGTTGCCGGGGAGGTAAGTAATTTTAATTCATAGAATTAATTTTTGTGAATAATTTCTTTTATTTGTTTTCTTGTATTTTTTATTAAAAAAAGTGAATCTACATATAAAGGTTAGTATTTTTTTCTTTTTCTTCTTAAAATTATGTAATTTAATTTTCAATTTAATTTTTTTTCTTTGTAATTTTTGTTTATTTTATTAATTTAATTTTTAGTTAATTTATTTCACGTATTTATTTTTGTGTATTTTTATGTAGCTGTTGTAATAGCTGCTAATAAGTTAGTATCGTAATTTCTCCTCTTCTTTATTTTTATTTGTTTTGTTCCCTTTATTTTTTATTTTATTTATTTTGCATGCATTAGGTCATTATTACCTAATCTCAACCTATAGTATCAATTAAAAAACACTTCGCATTACACAAAAAGCACATTAAAAATAAATTCGAATGGATTTACAAGCACCACAGAGAGGCCATTTAAGACTACTTTACCTTTTAGCTAATTTGAACACATCACGATAAGATACCCAAATGTAGTCCAGTGAGTTTTCAATTAAAACCCAGCTAAATTGTCTTCCCACATTCTACGGCTTAAAAACGAGGATCCCATATAATCATCTCGAACGATTTTCATGCTATTTGTCAAACTTTAAATACTAGAATTTTTCGATGATGATGTTAAACTGATTATTCCCATTTTCTTTAAAGCCGATGAGCTCGCTCATACTTAATACATCGTTTGCTAATAAAGATTTCATCATGAACAAATGGTTACAAAATTTTGAATAAATACTTCCCAAAGACATAAAACTAACGCTATTCGGCAGTGAAATCTCTCGAGTTTACCAAAGAGAGACGAGCGCTTTTTCAAACACGGAGCGATTCAATGGGCTACTCTTGAAGTGTCCACATCATGGTACGAGAAATGGCACCAATGCCAATACTTTTTGGAGGATTATCGTCAATGTGCAAGAATGGCTAACGGCAACAAGTGAGGAGAGCTAATGTCAAAAAGCAGATTTGGGAATTCTTCCAATGTCGGATAATTCCCAACAACGGAAGTCGATCACCAGAATACTAGAAGAATTAAGGGAGTAAACGAGGTTCAAATCATGAAGTCAACTTCGAATCAAAGAAGTCAAGCGAGATGGTCAAGGTCTGTCGACAAAAGCATCACATCGATCGCTAAATCAACAACCACATGACCATGACTCATACTCGTGATCAAGCCAATGCCATAGTAATGAGAAAGCCATCAAATTACAACCCATACTCCAATATAATCCTCGATGGAGAGACCACCCTAATTTTTCATGGTCTCAAGGATTCCAATAATTCGGACCAAGCTCCACCAATGCAACAAATTCCTCAAAATCCTCAAGCCTCTCAGCCCCCATTTAGACCATTCAATCAGAACCAGAACTACTCTCAACCCAGACCATGGGAGGATTCATTCCAGAATCTCAAGAATCTTACTCACTCCACGATTGAGCAACAGAACCGCACCATTGATGGATCATAAATGAGCCAGCAGCTTCAATTCACAAGCCCAATCAGGGTTCAAGCCTCGAGAAGATGGTGGGACATGACTCGCTTCTTCACAAACTTGGCAATTACCGCTGAGAAAGGTAAATTTCCAAGTCAACCAAAGGTTCAATCCTAAAGGAGTACATGAAGCAAGTACTAGTTCACCATAACAAAGACGGAGAGGTCAAAGCAGCCATGACCTTTGAAAAGGAAAAGGAAGTCGACAACAAAGTGGAGATGCGGTGACAAAAGAAAATCAAATTGTACTGTGAATGTCAAGACTCACCACCGAGGAAAAGTAAACCAACCCACGAGAATACGTTCAAAGCTCCATTTCCTCGTAGAGGTTAACGTGAAGAAAAAGGAAAAATCCACGGAGATTCTGAAATCTTCAAACGTAGTGTTAATATCCTTTTGATGCTATTAAACAAGTTCCATCTTATGCCAAGTTTCTAAAGATTTGTGTACTAAAAAGAGAAACACGATGTTCAAAAGAAGCATTTTTAATAAAAAACGTTAGTTCTATACTCCAACATAAAATTCTCTAAAATGCAAAGCACCTGTGCTCCCCACTATCTCACGTAAGATATGAACCACACACGAGAATGCTTTGTTGGATTTAGAGCTAGTGTAAATTTGTTGCCTTACTCGTGTTTGCTAAACTTGACTCGGGAGAATTACACCCAACCTGGAGTTAAACTTGCAGATCGGGTCCACAAAATACCTCGTGGTATTGGGAGGACGTGCTTATCCGTGTAGACAAGTTTTATTTTCCTGCTGATTTCATTGTAATTGACACTCAACCAATACAGATTCCGAAGCACATCCCCATTATTCTAGGCCGACCTTTCTTGGCAACTCGCGATGCTCACATTCAATGCAGATCGAAATATGCAATTGTCCTTCTAACATGACTACGGAGCTAAATATTTTCAACATTGCCAAACAACCTCACAAGGTGATGGTATGGAATTGATGACGGATTTAATAGAAACAATAGTTGATAATACTTTTCTTTCAAACCTACGATCCTTTACAAACATGTTTAACTCACTTTGGTTTCGATTTTGATATCGACAGATCACTTGATGATCCAACGCCTGCTTGACTCAACACCATCCATGGACACTAATAAATGGAAGTCAAGAGTTGAACAATTAGCACCATCGTAGTAAGAAACTCATCCCATCATCGTAATCACCAATCCGTAAACTCGAGCTCAAACCATTACCCAACACATTGGAATATGCATTTTTGGGAAAAGCACTCTACCGGTGAATCATCTCATCATCCCTCAACGACATCAACAAAAGGTAAGTTGTTGGATGTTTTAAAAGAGCATAAAGGAGCATTAGATGGACCATAGACATAAAAGGTATAAACCCTAGATCGATGCATTATTACATTCACCTCGATGAAAATGCTAAATCTACTAGGAAATGCAACGTCGGTTAAATCCTAATACGAAAGAAGTTGTTAGAATGTAAGTCCTGCTTATTAGATGCAGTGTATCATTTACCCATTTCGATAGTTCATGGGTCACCTGCATGTTGTCCCCAAAAGTCAGAGTCACAAGAGTTACCAATGTCGATAATGAATTGATACCAACCAGAGTAACTACAGGATGGCGGTATGCATTGATTATAGAAAGTTGAATTTCCACACGTAAAGACCATTTTCCTTTACCATTTATTGATCAAATGCTTGATAGATTAGCAGGCCATGAATTTTATTGCTTTCTAGATGACTACTCAGGATATAATCAGATTCCCATAGCACCAAAAGATCAGGAGAAAACTACTTTCACTTACCCTTGGCGCACTTTTGCATATGAGAATGCCATTTGATTATGTAATGCACCTGCTACATTCCAACGATGCATGTTGAGCATTTTTCTGATATGGTCGAAATTCCTCGAAGTCTTTATGGATGATTTTTCTGTCTTTCGTGACTGCTTTGATCAATGTTTACATCATCTAACGCTAGTTCTGCAGAGATGCACCGAGTAAGAACTTAATCTTGAATTGGGAGAAGTGCCATTTTATTGTAAAAAAAGTAATTGTTCTCGGTCACATCATTTCGAGCAAATGTATTGAGGTTGATGCCAAGGTGGATCTCATTTCTAATCTTCCTCCACCTAAAACAGTCAGAGAAGTAAGATCTTTCCTTGGGCATGCTGGTTTCTATAGACGTTTCATTAAAGATTTTAGCAAAGTTTCTAGACCCTTATGCAATTTACTTGCTAAGGATGTACATTTTATCTTTAATGATTCATGTCTTATGGCTTTTGAAAAATTAAAGCAATTGTTGACATCATCACCCATCATTCAGGCCCCAAACCTGAGCCACCATTCGAGCTATGTGATGCATCCGATTATGCAAGTAGAGAGCTTTAGACAAAGAGTCGATCGAATTCCTCATGTTATTTACTATGCTAGTATGACATTGAACGATGCAATGCTTGAACTATTCAACTATCGAAAAGAAATGCTAGCGTAGGTTTGCATTGGAAAAATTTAGATCTTATCTCATTAGTTGTAAAATAATTATATTCACAGATCACGCCGCTCTTTTTAAATATCTTCTCACAAAGAAAGATGCAAAAAGCTAGACTAATTCGGGTATTACTTTTGGCAGAATTTGACTTGAATTTAAAGATAAGAAAGCGCAAGTAAAATGTCATGGACCATCTCTCTCGCTCCATTTTGACACAATTACAGAGCCATTACCATTAAACGAGTCATTCCTGATGAACAATCGATGAACGTGGAAGTATTACTGGTATGTCGATATAGTTAATTATCTTGTTACAGGTAAATTTCCGTAGCATTGACCAAGAAGACAAGGCTAAATTCTTTTACGTAAATAAAGAATTTCTTTGACGACCGTATTTGTTCAAGTATCAGGCACCAAATTGTTAGACGATGTGTCCCGTAAAGTGAAATTCAATATCCTTTCATTCTCGCCATGAACAAGCTTTCGGAGGCCATTTCAAAGCTAAGAAAACAAATACTAAAGTTTTACAACGTGGTTTCTATTGGCCAACTATATTTCGAGATGCTTACACTTTTTGCTCTTCATGCGATAGGTGTCAACGAACGAGCATTACATAAGGAACATGATGCCACTAAATCCAATTTTAGTGGTTGAAATTTTTGACGACATCGATTTCACGGACCCTTTCCTTCTTTGGCCATCAATACATATTGGTTGACCACGCCTCAAAATGCGTGGAAGAATTCCACGTAGACCAATGATCACAAAGTGGTGATAGGATTTTGAAAAGCAACATTGTTTCACGCTGATTCCTCGAGCGATATAATCGATTGGTGCCCACTTTTAAATAAAGCATTCAAAACTCTTTTGACAAAGTATTCAATCACACAAAGTGGCAACCCCGATCATCCGCAAAACCAAAGGGCTGTTGAGATCTCCAATCGAGAAATAAAGCACATATTAGAAAAGACGGTGAGGCCTTGGACAGAAAAGATTGGTCATTAAGACTTGATGATGCATTATGGGCATATAGAACGGCTTTCAAGACCCGATTGATGTCACCTATAGGCTAGTGTATGGAAAAGCTTGCCACCTACCGTGGAACTAGAACATCGCAAGCGTATATCAAGAAATTCAATTTCGAAAGAAGTCACCGTAAAGAAGATTACAACGCAGTAATCAAGAAATTCAAATGATGCATACGAAAATGCCAAGATTTACAAGCAAATCGAATGAAAGTCTTCCATGATAAGCAAATTATGAGAAAATCGTTTCACCTGTGTCGAAAGTGCTTTTTATTCAATTCGCCACCTATTCCTGTGTAATTACGCCTCGTGGTCCGCCCATTTATTGTACATCGTTTTTCCACACGGGCAATCAAATTAAGGACCCAAAGAATGTCAATGCTTAAAGTTAATGGTCAAAGATTAAAGCCATATCTAGAATACCAACCATACTTGGAATAATCAAATAAATTTCGAAGACCCACCGTATTTGAATTGATTTGTTTTTTTTTTCGCTTGATTTGATTCTTCTTCTTTCTTTTTATTATTCTTTTGCTAATTGAAATTATTTTTGCATAAGTGTGTTTGTTTAACTATTAAGTTTTCTTATCATTTTTAATCATGAGTACCTTTACTTAGACCGCTCCTCCCGAATATTCTTAAACCACTTCAACGTGTCAAAACTCATCTCAAAAGGCGATTCAATTTTGTAAAACACATCGCATTGGGCTCTACAACCACCGAGTTAGTAGCCCATGCCGAGGTTTAAAGTCAACTCGTAGATATTGAGAGTTGTTTACGACATCCACGGAGCTCGAGGTAAATTCAATAAGAGGACGATTTTAATTTTCAGGTGTTTTAATTTGTTTTTTGCTTGTGTGCTTTAGTTTGTTACCCCTTGAAGTGGCGGATAACTATTCGTGACAATCAAGTTACTTCAGCTTCTATAATAACCGATATTCGAGGCTTAAGATACGGACAAACGAGATTCTAGCAAAGCTTCACAAGCGATTCCCTTCACTCCTCGTAATGCCCTCCCCACGATCTATAAAGCCCGATCCGAACGCATGCGACACGAGGAATAACATACCGCAGACATCCGCTGGGTTAATCGAGGCTAAAGTACGATTGGCGTGTGAGTTACCTCCTAAATTTATCATACATGCCCGGTCGTGGTAAAGGAAATTATGCAAGAAAACGACGAGCTCAAGAATTTACGTGTTTGTCATAAGTGTGCCGTAATGAGGCGATAGAAACCCATGTTCTTAGGGAATGATGTCCGATAACGGTAGAAGATAAGATTCAATTCATTGGGATGGCTTGAATAAGCGAGTCATTGGATGATATCCTTTGTCTCAAACGCATCCCGGATATGTGCAAGGAGCGATTCTCCAGTTAGGGCAATTTTTCCAAAAAGAGCATGCACGATATAGTATCGGAAATCTGACTATAAACGACTTCGCTTGCCGCTTATAAGAAAACGGATAGAAGCCTATCCTCGACCCATGTAGGGCTTCAAGCCGCTTCTCGACGAAACCAGAGGAAGAGCCACAATGCAACTACGTGTAAATATCCTTTACTTTATCATTTTATTTCATTTCACTGTTGTTTTATTGTTTGCATTATTGTCTTTAATAATTTTGTTACTGTTTGCTTTTTCCTTTTTACTGTTTCCTTTTTGACTCGCGAGACACGTGCTTTACGCATTATTTGACACTGACATGTTACCTCATTCACAGCTGTGATCCACGTCACCAAAAGATTCTTAAATGTGATTTATTTTTTTTGTCAAGCACTACAAATTGTTTTGGTAATCACAAATGCATTACTCCCAATAGACAATTCAAGAACATTTGTAAGCTTCGGATTTACCGGCAAACATAAAGAGTTCTGCGAGGCAGCCATAGATCTTGGTCAAGCATAGCAAATGAAAAATTACATTTATGAGGAGGTAACTTAGGGTTATCAAAAATGGTCTCGTATGCTTTATCGTAGGAAGTCAAGTGTTAGCATCATCCCAAGAGTCCTAAAACCATCGGGCGCTCGTCTGACTCATCAACTCGGAGAAGAGTTAGTCGCCTCTGTGTATGCAAGAAAGAATAATCGAAATGCTTAATCACGCCGATGCTTTATTTTCCTTCCAGAGATCTTTGCAACACTAGAGGCACTTATGACACTAGCATCTTGCCCATCTACACATTCACCGTAAACCCATTCGGTTTGTTAAATGTCAATAACTTTTATGACGGGCTTTATCGCATTTCTTAACCATGCAATAAAAAACTATTTCATTCCTTCTAATGTGAAAAAACTCTTTATTTGTGCTCACACCGCTAACGAGCTACTTGATATGTTACAAGCTTATAAACCGAAGCCGCACCCGACCTTTGTGAGCCACCAAATAATGATGATAACAAGAATGCAGAGAAGTACAAATTAGATTTAACTCTCCTGAATATTTTCTTCAGTTGCACCACCTGTGTGATGTCTTCTAAACTCTACTTTCTTTTCCTTTAAAACATTGAGACAATGTTTCGCTCGGGGGAGGAATAATCGACAATTGAAATTTTGGTTAAGTTTTTACTAATTTTTTGTCATAGAAACTAACTCACATAACTTTAAGATGGCATACGGAATATGGAGCGTATGACTCTAAACGATCTTCATCGCTTTAAAAAAATAATAATAAAAAATAACTAAAAAAAAAAATATTCAGACATTTTCTTTTCTTTATTATGTTTATGTTTATTTTTCTTTTTAATTTCTCCTCTATAAATATACATTTTCCAACTTTTGAAGATGGCTGAATATGGAGTGTAGTTCCTCTAAACGCATCTTCTTTAAAAAAAAAATCATTTTCGCTTTTATCATTTTATGCGGTAACTTTTCTAATTAGTTTTACGCATCATTTTCACATTTCTGCATGCATATTTTCCTTTCACGCTTAGAATAGGTCAGGGGTAAATGTTGTTGAAAATAAAAAAATAAAAAATTGTGTGATTTGTTTTAACATTGGATGACATGATTAATTTCAAATTTAGTATTCAGTATTATCTTTTCCTTAAGTGATGTTACATTATGTTTACTTTCTACACGCCGATGTCGGAGACAAATATGAGTTGTCATTGAATGAACATATAAATAAGTGTCAAGTTGCCGAGTTGAATTTATCATTTTCTCGAGAGAACCTTTTGCCAATTCTATACAAATTAGCAAATTTATTATTTTATACACGATCTCTAGATTTCTTTTTAAGCTTAACCCTTTAAAAAAAAAAATTAAAAAAAAAAAAAGAAAAAGAAAAAAATGTGTGTTGCTAAGCATTGGGAGGCCCATCTAACTAAGTAGATATGGATAATTATTTAGAGTCTCAAAAAGACGATGGAAAGGCCATATTTAATCCGTTTTCTGGCTACCATCCTTTATTAAATATCCATAAGCACCCTTTTCAGCCTTTTAAAAAAAAAAAAAAAAAAGAGTTATAAACCTTTTCTTTGTCAACTTATCATCTTGACCCAATTCGAGTATTACCCAATGTCTTTTTAAGTTCCATCCCTATTTATGTTTGAGAAAATGTAAATAATTATGTTGCTGAAGTTATGCCAAATAAACGCAAAAAGAAAAAAAACAAAACAAAAGTTGTTGTTTCAAAGAATAAAATAACAATAATAAAAATCATTCCTCAAACTTCCAAAAAAAAAAAAAAAAATCTGCATTTTTCAAACATACACTTTGTTTTCCTTATTTCCTTTTCGTTAGCCATATCCCCCGCGTTCGTCCAATAAAAGTCCTTCTTGATTTTAGGAACTATATTGTAGTGTTTAGTTATATGGCTAAAAGATGTAGTGATACGCTTTAATAAAAAAAAAAAAGATAAATAAAGTGGTTGACTAACATTTTATTCGACTCGAGATCGATTATTTCTGTCGGGGCATATTTATTTCATCTTGGTGAGAGCATGATATCATTTCTTTATTATTTTCTCTCAATTACCATTCATCGGAGTGACTATGTTTATTTGGTTTTAATTTCTTTGTGAGAGCGTCCACTTCCAAGCGAGATTTGGGGGTTTGACGATATGTCATTCTTGAAAGTAGCTATAACAAAGCTTCCACCCGCTAATTCATGTGGATGGTTGATGTGGGTGTGATGTTGTTTTAGACTGGAGATAATGCTTATACTTTTATTTGATTGCTATCATTAATCTGATTGAATAAACACGAGTGTTTCTAAAAAAATAAAAAAATAAAAAATAAAAAAAATCATTTTGAATTTGAATTTTGTTTTCGCTTTATTTTCTAGTGACTAGTAATTTAATTGTGTTGAGTGTTAGAAAATTCATATTTATAAAGTAGAAAACCGTCATTTTACATTTCAAGTCTTACTAACAAACCTTACTTTTATGTATTTAACATTCTTGTGATTTAATTACGCAGTTTTATTTTAATTTATTATTTTATGTATTTTAGTGGGGCATTATAGTCATTTCACAATAAATGAGAGATCGAATGCAAAGACATCACTTTTGAACTCGTGGATCGAAACCTTAGGAGGAGCATAAAAGGAAAATGACACTATTCACGTACGCATTTATTCACGATATTGCATCAGATACTATCGTTCACCTGCACATAGACTGATCGTCGACGCAAAGATCGATCAAGATCATTGATGATGGTGTCACGATCCTGCCGGCTATTAAATTTTATGTGATCATTGTTGATGGTGCCAGATATCGCGATTAAAATCTCAGTGACGAAGTGCACACACGGATTATTTTCAACCAAACCGCTTCGCTTCATCCGTCAAATTGACCGCTATCGCTCAAAGTCGGGTCAAACCGTGCGGTTACTGTTCATCCGTGGTCAAACCGCTGGATCGATCGACGACGTGCGCAACTCGAAGGCCCAAAACTTTTTTAATCCGATGGCCATGATTTACCCATGTATTCATAAAAAGGGCCTCTCCCCACCTAATTTGATATCCCGAATCCATTTTTGACTCCATTTTCCTGTAATTTCTCCATCTTGTATTTTCTACGTATTTTAATAAATTTCCATTTCGCCTAGTTCACCATGAAGTGGCTAATTTTCTTTCAAGCTCAAATTACGCCGCTTTATTGGTAAATTTATTTTCTTTTCCCCTCTAGTTTTTGTGGATGATTTGACTTATCGTCGACAAATAATATTGATCTTGTCTAGATACCGCCTTGGTTACACCGGCTTTCTAGTATAAGGTTATTATTATTTGGCACGATAAAGTTCTCTTACCAATATTGATTAGCTTTATGGGTGTGATTCCCCACTATTTAATTCCAGATTAATAAGGAATATTTAGCCCATGATGCATGTGATGGATCCAGATACCCAACGTTATTTCAATAGATTTCACTTCAATTTATTATCGCCATTTCAATTCCAATTTTAGGATAATTTAAATCACTTCCACCACATTCCAACCACCCATTTACAAAATTAATTCTACATATAATTAAAATCCACCTCCTCGTGGGATCGCAAATTGGCACCATTAGTCTATACTACAATAGATTCGCGGCGCTAAATTATGAAGTTCATTAAAATTTGCACAAAGAATGCAGATAACATCCCCGATACCCGAGTGGAAAACAAGAATGGCGACAAGAACTCAGAGGATCCTGAAATCGTAAGCCCGGACCAGAATCCGGAAAGACAATCGAATCGGTTGAGACGGGAGAGCAAAAGGTGGAGTTGGTGAAATGCTTACGGCTCATGCAAATGTGTTTGACACATGAAGACATGCCAAGGATCGACCGAGGTAGCATGTCATAAGTTCGGCAATAAAGAAAGCAAGTAGCGCGTAAAAAGCGAGCGCTTCAAATGAGAGATATGAGGCTATAAATGGCGAGTGAAGAAGCTTTGAGAGCGTGGTTCATTCGGAAGTCAATTACCCGAATGGATATCGAATGCGGTGTTGGTAAAGAAAGCGTTAATGGCAAGTGGAGGATGTGCGGATTTCACAGACTCATAGCGCGTGCTCCAAAGGATTTCCTTTACCAAAGATCGATCAGCTAGTAGATTCAACGGCTGGACACGCTCTGCTTAGCTTCATGGATGCGCTTCTGGATGATCCCCATGTACGAAGCGCGAGAGAGCACTTTCATCACTAACCGTGGTTTGTTCTCGTTATAAGGTAATGCCATTCGTCTCAAAATGCCGGGCCACTATCGAGGCCTGAACAAAGTCTTTAAGCCGTTGATTAAAACCATGGAGGTACGTGGATGACATCACCAAGTCCAAAATCCCGGGAACATGTCGACACCCGAGGAGACATTCGAGCTTTTGGCGAAGTATAAGTCAACCCGAGAAACGTGCTTTTGGCCTAGGTCGGTGGGAAGTTCGATTCACAGAATCGGGGATCGAAGCAAATCCTATAAGATCCAGCGATCGTGCGACGAGGCCTCCTCAGAGTCAAGCGAAATATAAAGCCTTACTTGGGAGACGAGACGATTCATATCCAAGGCGACAGATAAGTGCCAGCCATTCTTTCAAGTGATAAAGAGAGGAAAGAAAAGTGGACCGAATGCGATGAAGCCTTCGTAACTGAAGATTTACAAGAAGCCCTCTCGCTATCCACACCGAGGGATGGGGACAAGTTATTTCTGTATTTGGCGGTATCGATCGGGCCGCCATGGGGCGAGAGAGGAGGAGTTCAAGATCCAATATACTACACCAAGAAGCCTCGCCGACGCCGAGACCGTACCCAATTGCCGTTGATAAATGGGCACTTGCCCTTGTCAGCTTGCTAAAGTCGAGGCCATATTTTCAGCATTCCCCCTCGGTGCTATAACAAACCACCATCGGCACAAACTCTACACAAGCCCGATGCTCCGGTCAAGTGCTATAGAATGAAGAAGTTCGACATAGACTTGATGAGGGCTCGATAATGGCCGATTTCAGTTGGTAATTCACAAGTATGCTTTAGACCAACAAAGATGTGGTTGCGCAGAACAAGCTACATGGCAAATGTCCGTAGATGGGTCATCGTGGGGGAGGATCGTGGAGCAAGGATCAGATTGGAAGCGCCCGAGGGGAGGAGATCTCTTACGTAAAAAGTTAATTGCGAAGAACAACATAACCAGCAGTAGTAAAGCCTCGATAGGGATCGAACTCAAGGCCGTGAGAGCAGATAGAGTGAAGATCGAATCGATTCACTGGTCTAATCATGAAAGAAAGATTCCAACCAAGAGAGGAGAAGATGGAGCAGTACTTGAAGATAGTCAGGCAGATGATGGGAAAATTCAAAGCGGTGGAGGTAGTACAAATCCCAAGGGAGCAGAATGGTCGAGCAGATATTCTGGCCAGGATGGCAGCAGTAGCAGACCCAAAAATGCCAAAGTCGATCCCTCTGGAGGTAAAGTCCAGCCCGAGCATCGAGCAGAATTTGGGGGTGCTGCGGATAGAACAAAAATGCTCGTGGATGGACCCGATAGTTTCATACCTTAAAGACGGGGTATTACCACCAAATAAGCTGCGAGCTCGGAAGATTAGAGCCCAGGCCTCGAGATACACGATGATTACTGGGTAGACGCAGGATATACACTACCTTTCCTTCTTTGACGAGACGACGCTGGATTACGTATCGAGAAGTACATGAATGAATTTGCGGAAATCATTCTGGCGGGAGGTCCCTGGCCCACAAGGTTCTAAGGCAGGGATATTTCTGGCCAACAATGCACCAGGATGCACAAGAAGACTGCGTAAGTGCCGAGTTTTGCAAGTTTCTCCAACCAACCACCGAGAGGCTCACTCCACGGCCTCCCTGCCATTTGCTCAACGGGGAATTGATCCGACGTTGCCCGCTAAAGTGGTCGAGGAGCGAACACATGCCATAGTATAGATTATTTCACGGCCGATGTAGAGGTAAGCCCTAGCGTAATCACGTAAAGAAAACAACAGACTTTGCGCGAGAAACCCGGTCTGGACACGATCCCTTACGCCTTGGTAACGGATAATGGCGGTTCGATAATCACGCCTTCGTGATTTCGCCGAACCTGATAGAAGTATTGCTCACCGCTTCACCTCAATCGAACGGACAAGTAGGCGTACCAACAAGACCATCAAGCAGGCTTTTGAAAACCAGTTGGAGCAAAAAGAGCGCACGGGTCGATGAGTCGTCAAAAGGGCATACGTAACCCACAAAATAGCAACGGGGAGACGCCGTCATTTGGCTGGATACGAAGCTCAAATTGAGATAGAATCCACGCACCGGACGATCATTTCAACGGGGATAACGACGAAGATATGTTTGAATCTCGATCCGCTAATGTAGTTATGAGCAAGAATTGGTCGATCAACCATTTACCAGCAAAGGGTCGCTCGTTATTACAACCAGAAGGTTAATGTACGACAATTCAGGGTCGGAGACTGGGTACTGAGAAGAGTGAATCAGAGCACCAAAGATTCGACTCAAGGAGTGCTAGATCGGAAGCGCCATATAGTCAAGCAGATAGGGGACCCGGAGCTACCGGTTCAAGACGGACAACCACGAGTGAAACGCCTGTGGAACGCAAAGACACCAAAATACTTCCAAAGAAGACTTATTCACATTTTAAAGCAATTTCTGCTCGTGCTCTTTATCTTTTATTTTTTATGTTTTATGTCAAAGCAAGTTCATGTAAAATCAAAATCCTGCAATTAATGGAACGTCGAGGAATGTCATTCACTTGAAACTGTGATGAATTCTCAAAGGCATGCAAAGGCTCATCAAAGTCTCAAAGCCCGTTTATGGCGAGACGTTGCTGCAGATCTCGCCGACCACGAGGCAGCAAATCTCAATCCTTGAAGAATCAAGGCATGCAAAGGCTCAAAGTCTCAAAGCCGCTTTTACGGCGAGACCGGGTTAAAGCGTGATCTCGCCGACCACGGTAAGGCGAGCAGATTCCCAATCATTGCAGAGATTACCTAAAGCATGCAAAGGCTCAAAGTCTCGCTTACGGCATGGCAGAGTTAAGCCAGATCTCGCCGACCACGCCGCGCGAAAGCGTAATCCAAGTATCAAGAATTTTCAAAGGCATGTGGCAAAACCACGGTGTGTAACCCGCCGACCATAAAGACGAAAGCAGATTCTCAAACGAAAAATAACTCATGATTACAACACAAGAAAGTAATCAAAAACATCTTTATTAATTTGTTAATAATTAACAGAGGAGATAATCTTCACAAATATTGTTCATTACAATACAAGAAATATATCAAGAAGATCGTGGATCGAAGGTTTAGCCAAAGACGGCTATCGGACCTCCTCAGTGGGGGGATCACCAGGGGTGCTCGCCAACATCAGGTCGCAAGAGGAGGAGAGTTTTCCTCATCAATCACGATTACCCCTTCGCCGCCTTCCTCGCCTCCTCATATATGTCGAGCAACGCCACCGCAAGGTCATCCATCTTCGATCAGGTGTTGCTTAGGACGGCCATGATGCAACGATAGGAATGTCAAGTCCCCGGTCTCGGTTGTCGCCTCCTTCTAAGTTCTCGACCGAACCCGGAATCACGAAGAGATTCGAGAGCCTCATACATAGCCTTCGCCAAGATCCTCCTCGACCTTGGTCGTCTCCTCGAGGGTAATGGTTCGAAGCAAGAGATTCTTGCTCTATCGCCTTCAGTTCTCGACATTCAGCCCCGCTTTTTCTAAGCCACCGGGTCATCGATCGAATGTCCTCCTTCATCTTCCTGTCATAACGGCCAACCTTGGCCTTATAAGAGTGGTCACGCAAATTTGAAAGCTTATCGCACGCTCCCACCAGCCCATCAAAGTCCTCCAGTCCTTCTTGCTCACGAAGTTTAGATAACTCATCGAGATAGGGACCAAGTGTTCTCGCTTCGCTGTGCGTAGATCGAGGCCCGAGAGTGAGAAGAAAGTTAGGATCTGTGGCTCCTCCACTAGTTTCCCCGACTTTGGCAGGAGCAGGAGGTAAAGTCTTCAAGGGAGAGACTCACGACGGCCCGCTTAGAAGGCCCTTATTCTGGTCCCTCTTCGTGGTTTGAGGTCGAGAACGTTTCCTGTTCAGAGCCCCAATCACAGCATCCTCCATCTTATGACCAGGGAGTATCAAGCGAGACTCGAGCAAGTTGTATGTAGTTATCACCCCGGCGAAATTATGCTTGAGCCGGCCAGTTTGAGCGAGAAATGAACACCCCAAGAAACTACAACACAAACAGACACTTGGTTAGAGACAAACCAACAAAGCGAGCACAATTACACAAGACATCTAAAGCGAAGCAGTAACCTGGGACTGGGACGCGATAATCCTTCCCGTCTATTTGTGCAACTTGACCCCAAGGACCCCCAGCAAAAAAGAATTTCCTCTTCCAATTCCCACCACCACCAGTAGGGAGGTCGGTTATGGGTTTCCTGGTCTTGGTACTAGATTGAAAGTAGACCCGGCATCTTTCGCTTTCTTTACCTCATCAATCCTGGCTTGCTCTGGCAACATCTGTCCCACAATATAAACAGACCAGAAAGTACTCTCCAACCATTTGGGTTCAGCTGACCAGGAGATAGATTCAGCCCGCTAAGTATCCGGGCAAAGTAAGGTTGCACGGGACACCTCAGCCCATACTTAAAGCTATCCAGATACAGGGTAACGTATCCCCTAGGAGGCCGGCTAGGAGTATCCTTCTTTCCTGGGACCTTAAGAGGGATTTCACCAGGAATACTATACCTAAGCCGGAGGTCATTGAGCTCATCAAACGTGGTTGTGCATGTCATGTAATCAATAGCGTAATCCCGCGATAGGGCTCTACCTCCTATTGTACTCCGCCCTTCTGGTCGCGACGCTCCTGATGGGGACACCTCGCCAGAATCATCTCCTCGGCCCTCACTCAGGGTGTTCTCCGAGCCAGAAGACCCCTCTTCATCACTATCTCTGCTCGAGGAGGTCGTTTGGGGAGACATCCTCCTAGCGCTAGTGCCGACACTAGATCTAATGGGCTCTAAGGGGATCCCGGGGTCAAAAGCAGGATCAGTGCGGAAGTCCAACTCATCGTCGTCAACCTCAATGACCTTCTCTTTACCTTTCGACATTCCCTAAACTCTAACCACAACACCACCACCAACTACTACCCGAACAAAAGAGAACAGAAATTATCTACAACTATCCGAGACCAAGGAGATAGAAGAAATACCTGAAGTAATGGTTCAGTCGGTGAAAGACAGAGATGGAGGCCTTTATGCCGGAACTTCTTTGCCGGAGAGACAGGGACGGAGACGGAGGGAATGACGAATTTGCTGTTTGAAAGGATTTAGGTTTCCTAATGGGGACGGACTCTTGGGTTGCCAGCATTTAACGGCACCAAATCCCAAGGGCCTCGTAACCGTTGGTTTGAAATTCGAATAGAGGGGCAGATTTCTGCCACATCACCTCGTCCGCAATTAAATGCGATATGACTCTTGGCAGCCTTTTCCAGTCCCACGCGACCAAGAACCGCTAAGTTTCTACTGCTGGTCCATTACATTACCCAACACCAGAAACTGGGGGACCGGTGTTTGAGGGAAATACTCCGACGAGACCAGACGTGATGAGCAGATGTTTGGTGGCAGAAGTCTCATGAGTGTCCCAAGAGCCAGGGGAATGGTGAATATCCTGCTCATCCACGAGCACGTCATCCGCGAGGCCAATTTCCTGCAAGAAGCATAAAGCCATTCCCGCAGATTCGCTAAGTGGTTGATTCCAGAGACCCCAACGACATAGCGGCATGCTCCAATGAGAATCTAGCACGAAGCCACGCAACCACCCGCGACTACGGAACTGGGACTCCACGTTCGAGAGGTGGGAGGATAACGTAAAACCGGATTCAGAGGAAGCCTATAAAAAGGTAGCCAACGAAGGTAAAAAGGTGAGCAATTTTGAGATTAGAAGAGAGCTAAAGAAATTCTAAAGAAGAGAAAACTACGAAAAAGCCATAAGATATGTGGCAAGCGTTCCCCGAACCTTTATATCTCGACTTGGCGGAGGGTTTAAGGGCAACATCCGGCGACTTGTTCTGCAGGAACCTCGGAGAAGAAGCTTTACGAGGAGACCTCCTGGTGAAGTTGATCGAAGCAGAGCCCGGTCAGAATCTAGGAGAACCAATCTCAACATTTGTTAACCTTAATATTAAAGAGTTATAATTAATAGTAGTAACTATTAATTCATTATTAGTTTTTTAAAAAAATATTTGTCTATTTAAAAAAAATTTAATTATTTAACATTATAAAACTTCTTGTGCTCATCTCTATATAAAAAAATATATATTACATTTATTTGTTTACTTTTGAATTAAAAAAAATTAGTTTCTTGAAATAATAATCTTAAGGAATTAAAAAAAAAATTCTTAATTACTTTTCTTTTTTGAAACTTCTTATTATCTTATTGATTGTTAATATTCAATATGTAATTAAAATTTGATTAAATTTTGTGTTTTTTTATGTTTCTTTGAGTGTAAAAAGTATTAAATATAAGGAGGCCTAAAAAGAAAATTTCGTCTTAGGACCCTAACACTCTAGAGTCAACCTGAATGGTGGTGACCATGAGAGTCTTGCTTAATGAAATTGAGATTGGGGCAGCAGTGAAATTTGGTGCACTATCAGACAACTGAAAGGAATAGATTACGTGGCAAAAGCAAAGAAGAAGAAATAAGGTATTTTCATTCCAAGAGGGGTAAAGTTAGTAAAGTACCTGTGTGCTACTAGATTTCAGAAGTAGGAGCTGGAATCGATAATGTCAGAGATATTAGGTGCATTTGAGATTGATGTTGGGCAATTGTAACTTAAAAAGTACAGTATTAAAGTATTTGATATACTAACTACTGTAGTTTGGAAGATGTGTTAATATAATTTTTCACTTATATGATGAAAAATTTATTATATTTTTAATAATTTTATCAAAATTATTATTTAAAACTCATACTTACTACATATTATTAATTTTTATTTCATAATTATAATTTTTTCTTCACAATAATTATAACGTAAGAGTTAAAGCACTTTCATTCCAAACACGACTATTACATGCCAGCTGCAGTCTCGCTCAAAATTCAAATTACAAAAGATTTAATTCAAATAATATGGGCCGAATTAGCCCTCGTATGGGTTAAGACTTAAGGGAAAGAAAGTGGTGTCTCTGGAGAATGATATTGGGCCATCCAATTATGGTGCCACAGAACCCAAATTAGTCATTATTAAGGATTTAGCCCAAGATATTCAATTAATGCCCAAATGAGCTCATAAGGATCAAACAAAGTCTAAGTCTAGAAGGGGAGATTTAATTGGGCCTTCTTAGTAAAGAAGCACAATGACTATAAGAGAGGAAACTTGGCCTATGATAAAAATAAGAAGATGCTACCTGAAAGTGAGAAGAATACTGATTCTAGGGCTTCAGATCCCAGTCCTAATTCCGATGGCATTGACAAATGACAAGCATAACACAAATTTCAGACAACTTCAGAGGTAGAATGGTTACGGAAGTTTGAAAGGCACTTGGGTCTCAGAGAAGTTGAGATGAAGATGGGTGCTGCGATTGTGAATCTTTGTTGTTCCAGAATCAAACAAGAGGGACAAACACTAGTAGGGACTAGGGATGATGAAAGTGAAGAGGTTGACTACAGCACTAGTGATTCAAAGGGCAAAACCAGGCATGAGATTTTGGAAACAGAAGAGCTTGGAACTAAATCTTTTTTTTACTAAAGCACATGAGCAACGGGTAGTACGCGACAATGTTGTTAAGTCTCCTCTCATTCAATACAAAAGGAGAGGAAATTGTAAGCAACCCGGTAGTACTAGTAAAGAGGCTGTGCTTGGTGAGAGAAATAATGGAGAGAAGTGTGATGCAATGAAAGCCTTTTTAGCGAAGATGAACTTAGCTTTGGTACCTATGTCTAGTATAAACGAAAAGGGGAGATTGGGTAAGTTGAATTGATGAGGATCTTAAGCTGGAACATTAGAGGCTTTGGGGATAAGAAAAAAACGTACTATGTCAAAGATGTCATTATCAAGTCAGATGCTGACATTATAATTTTGCTAGAAACAAAGAAGAAATAGGTTGACAGAAAGCTCTTGAGTACTTCTTGGGGTAGCTGCTTTAAAAGCTGGTTGTTTTTCTCTACTGTGGGAAGAGCAGAAGGAATTCCTTTAGCTTGGAACATGAGAAGGGTTATGGTTCTTCTGTGAGAATTTTCTATTTCCATCAAAATTCAGCTTCTTTCTGGAAACGATTGTTTACTAACAGGAGTTTATCTCCTAATCAATCAAGAGGAAGGAAAAGGTTTTCGGAGGAGCTTGCTAGGTTGTTTAGTTTGTGCAGTCCAAATTGGCGTATAGGTAGCGATCTTAATGTAGTCAGGTTTTCGTCTGAAAAATCTAATGAAGGAAGAGTTACTAGAAGCATGAGGGATTTTAACTGCTTCATTAGAGAGGCGTCTCTTAAGGACCTGACACTATATGGAGCTGATTTTACCTGGTCAAATTTGTAAAGTCAATCCACTGTGCTGCAGATTAGACATACTTCTTTTTTTCTTTTTTCTTTTTTGGGTCGGCTGGGTGGAGCTAGCATGTTGTATTGATCAAACTGTTTTTCTTAAAACTACTTCTGATCATTGCCTCATTGTTTTAGACTTTAATGCTATAAAATGGGGACCTGTTCCTTTTAAATTTGAAAAATGTGGCTACAACATCATCAATTTAAGCAATGCATAGAAGATTGGTGGAGTAGGATGCATCGTATTGGTTATGAAGAATGTAAATTCAAGACCGAACTAAGGAAGGTTAAGAAGAAGTTGAAGAACTCCAATAAGGTTGTTTTTGGCGATGTGAAGGAAGAAAAGAAATTGATCAAAGGTCGAATCATCGAAATTGAAAAGGGGAACAAGCAGGGCTGATGTCTGAGACTTTATTTAATAAACGATAGCAAATAAAATTTAGGCTGCAGGAAATGATCTTTAAGAAGGAGATAATGTAGAGGCGAAAGGCTAAGGCTACTTGGGCAAAGGATGGGGATGGCAATACCAAAATGTTTCATAAAATATTAAATGAGAGGAGAAACAAGAACATAGTCAAAGATAAAAACATCAGCGAGAGATAAAATTGAGGACAATAGTAAAATTAAAGTGGATATTTTAAATTATTTTTCCAATTTGTTCTTAAGTGGAGAAGAATTAAGATCAAAAGTGATGGGACCTTAAAGTTGTGCAAAAAGGCTAACATTTTGTGAGTCATTGCAGGTTCTTGTCACTCTGTTCTTATGGAGAATTCCTATGCTTTTGGTAAATGAAAAAAGGCCAAAGCTCTTTGTATTTATGCTATGGCAGTTCTGCTTTGGGTATATGGAAGGAAAGAAATCTTCTTATTTTTCAAGGGAAAAATGCGCATAATATTAAAGAATTATGGGACAGAATCCGTCTTCTATCTTTGCTTTGGGCTTCAGTTTTCAAGGAGTTCTAAGATTCATCTTTTTTCTCCATTCATCTAAATTTGGAGAGCGTTTTGAGATAGATGTCTGGGTTGGTCTAGTATTGTAGGGGGGGGGATTGGCATACGTCGTATAACACAGAAAAGTTTTCATTATTTTGCCTTCTCAACGGACAGCCGGTCCACTTCTTGTAACAATTCTTTATCATTAATATAATTTACTTTTAAAAAAAAAATTACGTGGCTCTCAATAAATACTTTCCTAGCATTTTTAAAATATGGCTCCTACAAATCCTCACTCTACAATTTTTGGATTATATAGGTCATAGATATAAAATTATCCGAATTTCCTTTATTTTCGGATAATATAGTTGCAATGTTCACTATTCACTTCAGATTCATGTCTTCGATTTATTTTTACTGTGGCTGAGATTCCAATGACCAATTCAAGACTCAGCAGATTATTAGGATCTCTGGACAAAAGATATGGTTCTCAGGCTTCCTCTATTTGAACCTTAGCAGAATCAAGCAAAAAAAGTTATTTCAGACTCTGCAACACAAGAGCGGCTACCATGGTTAATGTAAGTTCTTTTTTGTCTCTCATTCTCAGTTTCAGGAACTAGTGTTTTTAATCTTTCCAAGAGAATGAATATTATTTATTAAAAGCACTCTTTTGTCCTCAGCAAAATATTGAGAGTGGAGCACTGGGAATTGAGCAAACACAAGGAAAAGATCTGAATGACTGGCTTCCTATCACAGCTTCTAGAAATGCAAAATGGTGGTACTCAGCCTTTCACAATGTAACTGCAATGGTGGGAGCTGGAGTTCTAGGCTTACCTTTCGCTTTTTCTCAACTCGGCTGGTATTATATTTATCCAGTGCAGGTGTTTGCACATTATGAGAAACTATGGATTTGACAATATTGTATAGGTGCTAAACAACATCATACAAGGTCAAATAACATTTTCATAACGTGCAAACATTGCACTTGAGAATTTGATCTTTTTTTAATTTAGAAAAAAATTAGTGGATCAGGAGCTTCACCTCAGTACGAGAAGTGAGAAGTTGTAGGACCCATTAAATTAAGAATAATGTTTTTACTAGTCTCTCCATGCGAGCCGCTAAATCTGCTAAAAGGCAGATTCTGATTGTTTCAACTTATTACCCTAGTGTGCTATGGTAGTATGCTAAGTTAGTGGGATCACCCCACGTCAGTCTTTCTCCTGCATTCGAGTTCCAAAGTGCTTTCCAAACTAATATCACTTTTTTAAATTTTTTCCAGGGGGGCAGGGTTCGCTGCAATATTCGGTTCATGGGCAATCACATTCTATTCACTATGGCAACTTGTTGAATTGCATGAGGTTGTGCCCGGAAAGAGATTTGATCGATACCCAGAATTGGGAGAACATTGTTTTGGCCCGAGATTTGGATATTGGTTTGTGATGCCGCAACAAATGCTTGTTCAAATTGCAACAGACATAGTTTACATGGTCACCGGAGGAAAATCATTGATGAAATTTGTGGAGCTGCTTGATCACAATGTTGAAAACGTTAGATTAACATATTTTATTCTCATCTTTGCTTGTCTGCATCTTGTGCTTTCTCAAACTCCCAATTTCAATTCATTGAAAGGGGTTTCCTTACTTGCTGCTGTAATGTCTATCTGGTAATTACATTTTGGCCTTCATTTTTTTCATACAAGTTATGTATTTTTTCCCCATAAAATGAAATAAACAAATAAAGGGATAATTATCAAAGTTTCCTCAAGCTGTTTCAATAAAATAATCATTCTTCCTCATCGTCTTTAACAAGATTCCATTTCCTTTCGAATTTTTTTATCTTTTACTATTTTATTCTTAGACCAGACTTATTAGAGAACTGATTATAAAAAGTTAGGCTTAATTTCAACTGACAATATAGAGTTTTTCAATTCTTTTTTAATAAATAAATATACACTTCACATAATATCGGTTGTACTAAATTTTTTCTACGTCGTTACAGCTATTCGATGGTTGCTTTTATAACATCAATAAAGAAAGGAATTCATCACCGTCCGGAAAGCTACGGAGTCCGGTCTCATACGGAGGTCGGAAAAGCTTTCGATTTCCTAAACGGACTGGGAACAGTAGCATTTGCATTTGCAGGACACAGCGTTGTGCTTGAAATTCAAGCCACAATCCCATCAACCCCGGAAGTCCCTTCAAAAAAACCAATGTGGAAAGGAGTTGTTATTGCTTATGTGATTGTTGCATTTTGCTATCTCTCCGTTGGCATTTCTGGCTACTGGGCTTTCGGTCAATACGTGGAAGATGATGTTCTCATTTCTTTGAGAAAACCTGCCTGGCTTATTGCCATTGCAAATTTCATGGTTTTTTTTCACGTCGTAGGAAGTTACCAGGTATGTTTTCCGCTCTTTTGATTTTTATTTCTGTTTTTACTTTTTGTTCGTTCGTTATAATTGATAAGGTTCATTATGTCTCCCGCTTGGCTAGATTTTTTAATTGATTTTACTTTTTGAATATAAGAACTTTGCTAAGTCGAGATCATCTGAAAAAGAATAAAAATAATATTTTTGAAATCACTGCACATTGAATAATTGTACATGTGTTTTTTTTCCCACCGATTCTTAGGTTTTTGCAATGCCAGTGTTCGACATGATTGAATCATATTTGGTACAACACATGCGCTTTACACCTGGACTACTTCTTCGTTTAGTTGCTCGTAGTTCATATGTTGGTAAGTTTAGACATTAAGTAGAAAAATCTCTACTATTTTCGGATTCTAATTCATTTCTTGTATTAGATGCATCGATTAAGAAAGTCTACACAAACTCTTATTTTCTAATAACTCTTTGTACCGAAAAATCTTATTATGAACTCTGCAGAACTGTACTGCATTTCTGTAGAAGAGGTTGGCTCTGCGCAAGGCAAATCTATGTTGTGGCCTGGAGGATCTTTAGACCCTAGGTTGGAAAAACTTTCAGGAAAAAGAAGGGACTTAATTGAGATTTATTCAATTTCTTTGAAAATTTTATATCGTTAACCTCCTCAAATTTCTATTTTTTATTTTTATTTTAAATCCAAATTCCGTGGCTCTCAAAGTCTATGTACTCTAAAACATCGACGCATTTTGCATGTACTTATTATTTTTGAGAAATTTTACAAGCTTAGACAGTTATCTGTTGAAAAAAGTCTTTAATAAAGAACATATTACATCAACTAATATAGGTAAATTTTGGATGATTCCTCCCTTGTGAACTTACTATCTCTACTATCTTCAACTCACTTCTCTCACTTTTGAAAAACTCAAGTCACCTTCTTTTTTGTTCAAAAGATAAGAAAAAAAATGTGAGTGAGTTGATGAATTTTTTTTTTCTTGTCTTCTTAACAAAATTGGGGTTAAGTTGTAGTTAAAAAAAAAAAGGAATAATTTGAAGATAGTCATCATCATGATAAGATTATCCGAAATTAACCCCATATAATATATATGTATACACTTTCTAACGTTGTAAGTGCTTATTTAGTTATTTATTTTATGGATATGGTGACAGCTATAACAGGATTTATTGCAATGTTGCTACCATTTTTTGGAGGGTTGCTAGGGTTCTTTGGAGGACTTGTTTTTTCATCGACATCATACTTTGTAAGTGATAAACCAATTCGATTTCATAATCTTGGTGTGTGTGTGTGTGTGTATAGAGAGAGAGAGATATACATACAGCTACTTATAGGTTATTACCAAATAATTAATGGATGTATTGGATGTCAGATTCCTTGCATTATGTGGCTTATCGTTAAAAAGCCCAGATGGTGGAGCTTTCATTGGTTTGCATGTTGGGTAAGTTCGCCTTCTTCCTTTTAATTATTTATTTTGTATTTTCTTAAATTTTATTTACCACAAAACCTGCAAAAACTTATATTTAACCCACCTTCCGTAAGTTTACAATAAGCCAATAAGCCAATAAATTAATAAGCACAATATGATTCTCACTATCATATGAGTGGATGTATATATATACGTGTGTGTGCGCGCGTGCGCCCCAAAATCAGCCCAAGGTAGCCCCAAAAGTGTAATTATCAATTTTTTTTTCTTTTTAAATCGATACTTACTCCTTTTTGAGTCCGTACGAGGCTTATTTTCCGGTAAATATCATCTTTAAAGTAAAGTCTTTCCTATGCTACGACCAAAATCTGATCGGCCAAACATATTCATTGCCGATTTGATCACTTATACTTTTGACAATTCTCTACGAGTAATTCCTTTAAATTTTCTAAGATACATCTCCCTTCATTGAAAATTTTAAGGATCTCACTCTCAGTCAAACATATTCCAAAACCTTATTTCACATTCGCTCAGCTCTAATTGGCAGGTTGAGTGTTAGGATTGAAAATCTTTTAGTTTAATTTTTTCTCTCACATGTCTCAAAGAAATTTAGAATGAAAATGCAGTTCAGTTGAGTATTGGAGTTGCAGATATTGAAAGTGGCATCGAGGAGTGAGAGACAAATATTTTGTTCAAGGAAGAAAGAAGAAAAAAAAAGGCAAAATAATTGCAATAAAAAATAATAATAGTAATAAAACAATGCCACATGATTGTTAAGTGTCACAAAATAATTCCCCAACACCACCATGTCAGTAAGTGACCTGATAGTGTTGACACTAGGAAGACTTTTTTCTAACTTTCTTACACAATTTTTATTTAAGAAAAGTGATAAATGAACAAGACGGTGACAGAACAGTCGCTAATCCTATGCAGGGTTATAATTTTATATAAAAAGTGCATAAATCCACATAGATTTTTTTTTTTCACGCTGTGCTGTCCTTCTGTCCAAACAAGAGTGCTTTTTATTAAAATTATTATTCCATAAATGCCCATGGCTGGAGATCCTTATTGATGCTCATACGAAAATGTAAGTGACGCAACCTATCATCTAATTCCCTCATTACGAATTTGAACGGATCAGCAATTCTAGTTGGATCAAATCCAATGTTAGAATACAGTTTTTCCACAATAGCTGAACCGTCCAATCCAGTGGAAGAAGCTATACAGGCATCTTCAGAGCATTCTGAAAAACCTGAATAGCAACTTTCCTGCAGGACTGGTAGCCGTCTCGCGCAGCTAGTCCAGCTGCTTCGAAATCTTCTGCAGCTCCTGGTTGTTTCAGTACCTTGTCCATTTCTACACACATGGCTCTCATAAAAACAGATCCATATTTAGAGCCACCTAGCCTCCCAGTACATGTTGGGTTTCTAAAAACTGAGGAGTTCTAAAATACATTAGAGATAATACAACCAACTAATACATGTATGGTATGTGTAATTAAATTAGTATAATATCACTTACATGACGATTTTTCAAAATAAATACACACATATCATAATATCATTTGTTTATTATATGACTGACATAACACCTCTTATGTATTTTAAAATTTCTCCCAACAGCCTGTACAAAGTTTGCACACCACCACAAGGCACAAAATTACTTTTTTTCTTCCACAGATGACAATACTTGCAACTTGGCATGAGTTTGACTTCGTGAGGGATTTTTCGGAACCCAAATTTCTAAACAATGCTGAACATGGGGATTTTGAGGATCTCCGAATCGTGCTAGATATAGAAGGTTCAAAACTAACCTACTTCTTTATCTTTTCTTAGTTTTAGACGGTGGTTTAGGGTAGTTGAGTAATTTATCATTTATACCTAACCATAAGTATGATGGACAAGGAGTTAGTGTTAAATTTTTGCTAAATCAAATGTTGTTAGGTAAGAGAAATAAAAAAATAAAAAATAAATTTAGATTATTGATTTTTTACTCAGTAAAAAAGTTAGCTCGGCGTTGAAAAGTAATCCAAGTATGATATATCATCGGACTTGAAGCTCAATGTAGGGCCGGTTCTTGAGTATATCATATTAAGTCCCCACGAGGCTTTTTCTCCTTTTTCATGGAATAAATAGTAGTTTAGGGGGTTGACTTATTCCAAATGTTACTAATGGGAGATTGGAGCTAGTCGAAGGCTATACTATATAATATTTGTATTTGGGGCTCTAATATACCCCATATTATAATATACATGTATAATATTATAACTATTCTAAAAGAATGTAAGTAACAATAAGTTGAGTGCTATCCTGAAGCTAGCCTACTTTATCTTTTCTCGGTTTGAGAGGCGGATTAGAGTTAGGTGAGTAATTTTTTTTTTAGGTTTAGTCAATGTATTTTTTAAAATACCTCAAAATATCACTGCCGTTAAATTATTAACACTCTCTAAAATTACTTTTTGTTCTTTTTGGCTTGCTTTCACAATATTATTTTCTTATAACAATATTTCTTTTTTTTTCTTTTTTCTTAGAACACTTTGCTGAGGAGTTAAAATATTAATTTTTTTAATTAATGTCCAACAAAATTATTAATTTAATTTTTTTACAATATCAGTTTTTTGGACATACGTGAGCTTCCACAAAAATTAATATATATATACTTTTTGTTTTTATTTTATTTTTTTGAGGGGTTGAATTGGTTATTTAATTTTTTTCTTTTTATTAATGTTCAAGAAAAAGGAAACATTATTGTAAGAGCATAATATTGTAAAAGCAAGCCAAAAGAAACAAAAAGTAATGGTAGGGAATTAATAGTTTAACGGCAGTGATGTTTTGAGGTAATTTTTAAATTATAGGTGCTAAACGAGTACTAACCTCATAGGGATTAAGCGAGCTTTTATCCTTTATGCCTAACATTTGGATCAATATTAATTATTTATAATTCTTATCTAATAACTTCCACTTGAATATTTCAAAACAAAAATTAGATCAACTTTAAATTAAATTGTTCTTATACATAAGTATATTATTTGACTTTAAATAATTTACACATTCGTACTCTATTACACTTATTATACAATTCTATAATTTAGTAACACAATAGAAGGCACGTCACTATATACGACTCTGTTTGGTATAACTTTTCAAATAAAACTTATTTAAATAGAGTTTTTGTTAGTAGATCTTACAAGTAGAGCTTGAAATACAAGTGTGCAACCCAAGAAGGAGGGGGGGGGGGTGAATTGGTATTTTAAAAATTATCCTAACAAAACCACACAACAATCAAATCTAACGCCTTAATAAATTCGAAAGCAATAAGTTCGATAAAAGCACAATAACAAATGAGTAAGAGAGAAGAGAAACAAACAGACGAATTTTTACATGGTTCGGCAATCCCTGCCTACGTCCACGCCTCCAAGCAATCCAAGCTTGAGGATTTCACTATCCAAGCCTTCCAAGGCTTCAAAAGTTTACAATTGACTTCAAGGTGTCAATGAACTTTTACAACAAAGAGATTATCTCCCAATCTCTTCACTCAAGTGTCTCACACACTTAAACACTCACAATTAAAATGAGGAATTGAAGATTACAATAAAAACTCTCTTAAAGAGTAGATATACAAATTGAAGAACAAAAGATGATTCAAGGTTTTATGATTTGCGAAATGAGAGCTCAATGAACGTTGTGTGCTTTTTGATTTTGCTTGCAAGAGTGCTTGAAAATGAATTGGATTTGAGTTTATATAGTTTGAGCTAAAAAACTAGCCGTTATGCACATTTTGGTGATAACCGGCTTACCGTTTATGGAATCCGGTTAGCTGTTTTTATGTTACCGTCAAGGTAAAAATTTGAATTTCAGAATATCCCAAGATGCCGCCATATCCGGTTAAAAATCCGGATAATATGAACCGAATAGCCGCTTATGCCCGTGCTTATCGCCCAAAATTGATTGTTACATATATCCGGTTAGCTGCTTACAAGAATCGCACAATGCACTATTTTCCAAAATTACAATTTGACCCCAAAACTTTATCAAACTATCTTATGGCCCAAAATGTTATATTATTTTGCAAATAGGTCCAATTTCAGAATCTCTAAATAATGCTTGCTATTCCTAAAACTTTTTAAAATTATGATATGGCCCAAAATGTTATGAAAATTTTCCAATAAATCCTTTTCCAAAATTTCGAGCAATACTTGTTGATTTCAAAATTTTCAAAACTCTTTTAATTAAATCATAAACTTGAAAAACAACTAATTTCATAAAATCATTTTTTCATTAAATATAAAACCTTTATAATGTGAAAATAATGATTTATTTAAAATATATAAAAAATAATATGAGCTTAAAAGATTAATCATTCTTAATCTTGTTTGTTATCATCAAAATCAACATTATGGAAACATATATGTTAACAGAGCTTTCACAAGAAAGATTTTAGTTATTTAGTTGTCAATTAGAGCTTTTATTAAAAATTGTAAAATTACTTTAATAAGCAATTTTCTTTAAAGTTATGTTATGAAATGAATGAAATAAGATTGTCAAATAAGTAAAAGATATTTTAAATATTTTAACATTGAAAAAAGGACTTTTCAAGCTCTACTTCAAAGAATCCAAAATTTGAGCTTTAGTAGAGGAAAAATAGTTTATTTAATCTTATAAAACTTTACTAGAAAAACAATCAGACAATAACAAAAATCTAAAAAGTGTTTATGAGATTAAATAGGTACTTATATATATTTGTTAGATAAACCATTCTAGCAGTCATGGAGTATAGGATTATTCTTTTGGACAAATTATCAAAGCATGTCATGTTATTTGGTTAAATTAATATATTTCCCTCATGTTTCAAAATTCATATAAAAAAATAAAGCTGTTAAAAAGATTCTATCAACTGTCCTTTTTTTATGTTTTTTACTATTTTACGTAAAAATCAGACTTATGATTGATTTTTAATTGATAATTATTGAGTTTTGTACAGGTATTTAGCAAAAATTATTTAATAACTGTTTTTTTTTTGGTAGTCATAAGTTTGACTCTAGTTAAATAATGATAAACAAAAATGTTGATAGTTAACCAAAGAATTTGAATGAAAGGAGGATTTTGATGAATCTTGGATCATGAGGAAAAATTGATTAATTTTAACAAACAACAGGAGAGTTTTAAATATTTTCCTATTCCTTCTAATAACTCGATGTTGAGTTGAAATTATTCTACGTTTAGCTTGCTATTTTTATTGGACGTTCTTTTATAAGATAGTTTATATATGATTTCATTTTCACTCTTTGATGCCCATATAAATATATCATTAACTTGTCTATGTTTAAAATAGAAATAAAAAAAGAAAAGAAAAGATTTCTATCATCATCGGGGTTGGGATAGCTATTCTTGAACTTCATTTCTTGTGTTTTCATTGCAGATTTCTATCATCGTCGGGGTTGGGATAGCTATTCTAGCACCTATTGGAGGAATGAGACAAATTATCATATCATCAAAATCCTACAAAATGTTCTCATAAAAATTTCAATTCTTTGTTTTTTTTTTCCCTCTCTTTTAGTGAGAAGGAATTGGATGTATTTTTTGTAGTGATGTTTAGAACTGAATTGTTTATTTAGAGTTTTCCTTACAACTATTAATCAACAAAAAAAAGAAAAAAAAATGTCCTAAGGCATATATGTACATGACAAAGATCAATGATTGTAGAATGAAGGATAATTTCGGAACGTTGAAAAATAGAGGTGATTTTCAAATGTACCAAAACCTCCACACAACATTATTAATTTTTAATTGTTTTTAAAAAAACATATTTTGTTATGAAATATTAGAGTTTAATATGCTTGTTTGGATTGAAAGAAAATGAGAAAGAAAACAAGAGAGAAAATGAAAGAGAGAAATCTGGAAGAATTTAGAATTGATTAAATGGAGCTGAATGAATAAAAATACAATCTAAGTTTTTTACTCAACTCAATTTATACTCGCTTACATGCAGCAAGCTAATAACTAACTTTTACAATAATAGAATTACTAAGAGTTTGATTCTTTTAACCAATTACAATAAGCCAGCTGGCTTGTCATAACAACTTAACACATCAACACATATTTTGCTTATTCATAAAGCCAGCTCATGAGTTCATCAGCATGGACCAATTCATCAACACTCATCAGCACACACACAGCACCAGATCAGCCAACACTCATCAGGACACACATCACCAGATCAGCTTATCATCTAACATTCCCCTTCAAGCTCAGCCTAAGGTAATGAGGTTGAGCTTGGTACACAATGAACGAAAAGGGTGATAAGATAAGGCTTTGGTCATAATATCAGTAACATTGTCTGAGCTAGGAACATAACGGACTTGAAAACTTTGAGTAGCTACCTTTTCTTGTAAGAAATGAACATCAAGCTCAATGTACTGTTGAATTAGTTGATGAAGCTGAACCTGATGCAACACACGTTGGAGTGCCAGCTGGAATCAAGCCAGCTATAAATCCAGTAGCTAGTCTAGAAGTGAAAGTGAAAGGTGCACGTGAAAAGCTAGAAAGTTCCAGATGGAAAAACTGTTATGAAGAGATTCCCATGCAGCTGGATTATGCAGTAATTAGTTAACAAATCAGCACTTATCAATTGTGTTGAAATTAGTTACATTAGAGTTTTTTATTTAGTAGTTACATTGCTTAGTTGTAATTAGCGTGCTTAGCAAGTATTAGATTCTACTATAAATACTGAGCTGAGCTCATTTCTGTAATTAGATTTTGTGATAATAAAAAGAAAGATATTTCTTCATCTTCTTCCTTTTGATCTTCAAATTCCAACTTGGTATCAGAGCTAGTTGTCATAATGGCTAGCAATGAATTTCAAGCCACAAGCACTCGAGCTTCAAGCTCAACTGCAAATCCAATCACAAACTCAATCACAAACTCTCTGATCTTCAATACTTCGATCAAGCTCACTAACAACAATTACCTGCTATGGCAATCTCAAGTTATTGCCACGATCAATGCAAACGAGCTTGAAGATCTAATCGACAATACTAAGAATCCTCCAAGCCAAATGATTGTCAATGTTGATAACGATCAAACTGTGATCACTGTGGCATATCCGCAGTTCCAGATCTGGAGGAAAGTTGATCAACAACTCATGAGCTGGCTGCTTTCAACTCTAAGTGAAGAAGTGTTAAGTGATGTTGTTGGAGCAAGCTCATCTCTAGAGGTATGGCAAACACTCTCTGGACAGTTTGGTGCTAGGTCTCGTTCAAGAGTTCTTCACTTAAGAACTCAGATCTAGACAACTAGAAAGGGATCAATAAATGTTCATGAATATTATACTAAGATGAAGATGAATCTAGATTCACTTAGAGCTGCTGGTAATCATATGAGTAATGATGACTTTGTATTGTGTTTACTTGCTGGTCTTGGACCTGAATATGACTCGATTGTTGCTACAATCAATGCTATATCAGAAAGCATAACTCCATCAGAGGTTTATGGCATGTTGTTGAGCTAAGAAAATAGGATTGAACATCAGAACTCTGTCAGTGGTGTAGACTATCAGGCAAACATTGCTTATTACAAAGGAAACCAGAAGAGGAATTGGCAATCGAATTTCAACAACACTGGAAATGTTACCAGTCAGAGTGGAAGGCAATATGGAAATAATTTTGGTGGTGGCAACTTTAATCCATCTCAGAAGAAAATGAAAGGGAAAGCTCTAACTGATGAAGAAGCACCTAAAGGACCATGTCAGATTTGCTTCAGGAAGAATCATACTGCTGTAAACTACTGGTATAGGTTTAAGAAAAACTATGTGCCTAATTTTGCAGGAAATAAAAGGAGTGCTTATGTGGCTGAAGGTGCAGAAACTAAAAGTGGAGGCTGGTATCTTGACATCGAAGCAACATATCATGTTACTAATGATCTCAACAACTTAAGCATAAGTTCTGAATACAAAAGGGAATCATCAGCTTGCAGTAGGTAATGGCTCTAAGCTTGAAATTGTTTCTGTTGGTTATATATTGCTTGGCACACTTGAACCTGATATCCAGAGATACATTAAACTAAACCACATTCTCTTTGTACCACAAATAACCAAAAATCTAATTAGCATATCAAAACTTTTGAATGATAACAATATATGCATTGAATTTGACAAAACATATTGTGTTGTTAAGGACAAGAGAATGGGGATTGTTCTCATGAAAGGTGTGGCTAAAGATGGACTGTACAAGCTGCTGAACTTGCCTCTTACTCACTCTCAAGTCAAGTCTATTTTGTTGTCTTCAGTTTCATATCATAGTCTACTTTCTGTTTGTAAAATAAATAAACCAGAGTCTATGATGTCAGTTGTTTCTAAAGAACATTGTACAAGCTGTAAAGATCAAAGAATCAACAAAACTCTTGATCTTTGGCACATGAGATTAGGTCATCCAAATGTTTCTGATCTTAGAAAAACCCTGTTAGCTTGTAATATCTCATTTGGAAATAAAATGTCTGAGTTGTCCTTTTGCAAAGCTTGTTAATATGAAAAGATGCACAAATTATCTTTCAAAAGTAGTGAATCAAAATCATCTACTGCCCTTGAGATCATTCATAGTGATCTTTGGGGTCCAGCACCAACCATCTCAAATCAGGGGTTCAAATATTACATTGCTCTTATTGATGAAAAAACAAACTACACCTGGATTTATGGGTTAGCTAATAAGTCTCAAGTACTGTCAGCTTTCATTGCTTTTAAAAATCAAATTAAGAAAAGCTTAGAGCTGAAAATCAAAACAATTCAGTGTGACATGGGGGGAGAATACAAAGCTTTTGAACCTTACCTCAGAAATGAAGGGATAGCTATAAGATATTCCTGCCTTTATACACATCACCAAAATGGGAAAGCTGAGAGGAAACACAGACACCTTGTTGAAACTGGACTAACACTTCTTGCTTAAGTTGATATACCTCTTAAGTTTTGGTGGGAAGCATTCTATAATGCTTCTTATCTTATTAACCGAATCAATACACCTACATTGAATCACAAAACACCTTTTAAGGCCCTTTATTCCAAGAAACTAAGTTACTCTCAAATCAAGATCTATGGTTGTGAGTGTTACCCTTTCTTAAGACCATACAACAATCATAAGCTTGATTTTCATACCTCTAAATGTGTTCATTTAGGTTTCAGTAAATTGCACAAGGGTTATCTGTGTTTGAATCCAAATGGCAGAATTTATATTGCTACTCATGTTAACTTCAATGAGAATTTTTTTCCTTTCCAAAATGATTCAAATTTCATGGTTTCAAAGTCTACTCATACACCAGAACTTGTAAACACATTTAGTAAGTTTATTTCAATATCATTTCCTTCAGAAACCTAAAATCATGAGGCAACAACAACAAGTACAAATTCATTGGAAGACACAACTAGCTTAGATGATCCTTCTAATGAACATAATCCTAACAACAACCTTGATCAAATAAATTCAATGCATGATAATGAAATCAACACACATGAATCTCCTCAAACTTCTTTTCATTCTGAACCAAACAATCAAATTCCAGAAACATCTCAGCCTACATATCAACCTAGACCTTCACATCCTATGACAACTAGAGCTAAAAATGGCATATTCAAACAAAAAATTTACAGCACTGAAAAGTCCCTGTCCCTTGACATACCTTCAAGTGTAGCTGAAGCTTTGAATAACCACAAGTGGAAACAAACAATGCAGGAAGAGTTCAATGCTTTAATGAGAAATCAGACTTGGTGTTTAGTTCCTCCAGAACAAAATATGAAGTTGGTTGGGAACAAATGGATTTATCGGGTGAAACAAAACTCAGATGGATCAATCAAAAAATACAAAGCTCGTTTGGTAGCTAAGGGGTTTTTACAAACAGAAGGGGTTGATTATCAAGAAACTTTCAGTCCAGTTGTCAAAGCAGCAACCATAAGGATTATACTAAGTCTTACTGTCATAAACAACTGGAAGCTGAGACAAATAGATATCAACAATGCATTTCTTAATGGGTAGCTCAGTGAAACTGTTTACATGCCTCAGCCAGAAGGTTTTGAGAATTCAGAGCATCCAAACTATGTGTGTAAGCTGAAAAAGGCCCTCTATGAATTGAAGCAAGCACCAAGAGCATGGTTTGATAAACTCAGATCAGTTCTTGAGTCTTGGCAATTTATTAGAACCAGGTCAGACACATCCTTATTCTTTAAGAGAAGTGGGAATGATATGATTATGTTGTTGATTTATGTTGATAATATAATAGTGACTGGAAAAAATAATGCTGAAATAGAACAACTTATCAGCAACCTTAGCAGCACCTTTGCTCTTAAGGATTTGGGGAATCTTAATTTCTTTCTTGGTATTGAAGTTATTAGAAATGATGATACTTTAGTATTATCCCAGTCAAAGTATATAAAAGATCTGCTTGCTAAGTTTGATTTGAAAGAGTGTAATGGAACTGATACTCCTCTGGCCACAACAGAAAAACTTAGCAAAAACATGGGTGAAGATTTTACTGATGCAACTCAATACAGAAAAGCTATTAGAGGATTACAGTATGCAGTATTAACAAGGCCCGAAATTGCATATGTTGTAAACAAGTTAAGCCAATTCATGGTTAATCCTTTACATCCTCACTGGCTTGCTTGTAAACGAGTACTGAGGTATCTCAAGGAAACCATAGACTATGGTTTGACTTTCAGGAGATCTGATTTTGTAGACCTTGTAATATATACTGATGCAGATTGGGGTAGTGACATTGATGACAGAAGATCGACTAGTGGCTACTGTGTATATTTAGGTGCAAACTTAATCAGCTGGAGTTCAAAGAAGCAGAGCATAATTTCCAAATCATCAGCAGAGTCAGAATACAGAGCTATGGCATTGGCTTGTTCATAATTAACTTGGATCTGCTCAATTCTTAAAGAACTAGACATCAGACTTCAGAATACTGCACTGCTGCTAAGTGATAGCACAAGTGCAGCTGCTATAGCTACAAATCCAGTAATGCATTCTAAGACCAAACACATTGAAATAGATATTCATTTTGTGAGACACAAAGTTGAGAGGAAAGAAGTTGAAATTGCGTTTGTGTCTACAAATGATCAAGTTGCTGATATATTAACTAAACCTTTTACTTATCCCAAGTTCAGCTTCTTCAGAAGCAAACTTAAAGTCTTTCCAAAAGACTTAAGTTTGAGAAGGGGTATTGAATTAGTTGATGAAGCTGAACCTGATGCAACACACGTTGGAGTGCCAGCTGGAATCAAGCCAGTTGTAAATCCAGTAGCTAGTCTAAGAGTGAAAGTGAAAGGTGCACGTGAAAAGCTGGAAAGTTCCAGATGGCAAAACTGTTATGAAGAGATTCCCATGCAGCTGGATTATGCAGCAATTAGTTAACAAATCAGCACTTATCAATTGTGTTGAAATTAGTTACATTAGAGTTTGTTATTTAGTAGTTACATTGCTTAGCTGTTAGCAAGTATTAGATTCTACTATAAATACTGAGCTGAGCTCATTTCTGTAATTAGATTTTGTGATAATAAAAAGAAAGATATTTCTTCATCTTCTTCCTTTTGATCTCAAATTCCAACTTGTGCTTGGTACGCGAGTGAAACTTTGGATTACTTGCTAAGGCAGTTGCGCTTTGATTATCACACCAAACAATAGGTGTGGAAGTAAGAGTGACACCAAGCTCTGTCAACGAAGATCTGATCCAAAGAAAAGAATCTCATAAGCAGCCATAGCCAAGGCTCGGTACTCTGATTCTGTGCTCGACCTAAGGACTATAGCTTGCTCTTGAAGCACCATACACCAAGTTTTTGGACAAAGATAGACACAATAACCAGCTATCAGCCATTAATCATCTCGATCACTCACCTAATTAGCATCACTAAAGCAATCAATGTCCAAAAGCCCATGACTAGAAAACTATAAACCCATGTGTAAAGTACCCTTAAATACCTGAGGAATCTCTTGCAAGCTTCGTAGTGATTAATAATAGGAGCAGCCAAAAATTGACTGAGCTTATTCATTGGAAATGCTATTTCAATTCTGGCAAACTGGCATATTATAAAGCGCCAATAGTGCTTTGATAAAGAGTTCTATCAACAAAAGGTTCACTGTCTGCTTTATTAAGAGGAATAACAATTGTCATTGGAGTGGAAGAGGGAGTGCAGCCCTGCATTTGAACTCTTTTAAGAAGATCAACTATGTATTTTAATTAGGAAATATGCAAGCCATCAATATTTTTGATAATCTAAAGACCAAGAAAATAGCTTAATTCTCTAAGGTCTTTAAGTGCAAAAGTGGACTACATATTTGTGATAACTTGCTGTATTAGATTGGAATTGAAACCAGTCACAATTATGTCATCAACATAGACAAGAACAAGTATAAGAGATAATGAACGCTTTTGAAAAAGATAGATGTATATGATCATGAGTTGTGAAAACCCCAATGATGTGTCAGCACCATTTTTAACCTGTTAAACCAGGCTCTAGGAGCCTGTTTAAGACTCTAAAGAGCCTTTTGAAGTTTACAAACATGAGTAGGCTTGGATTGATCTACAAAGCCCTCTGGTTGTTGCATATAGACGTCCTCAATTAGATAGCCATGAAGAAAGTTGTTGATGTTAACTTGCCTTAGTGACCAATTATTCATGATAGTTAAGCTAAGAATAACTTTGATCGTAAAGGCCTTAACAACATGGCTAAATGTCTCATTGTACTCAACCCCCTGAGTCTGAAGAAATCCTTTAGCTACTAACCTTGGTTTGTATCTAGAAATTCTGCTGTCAGGATTTTATTTAATCTTATATACACATTTGTTGCCTAATGCTCAAGCTGAACTTGGAGGTTTGATATGAGTTCAAGTCTTGTTGTCAATTAAGGCATGATACTCTTCTTTCATGGCTTGAAACCAGACTGGATTTTTCAATTCAGCTGATATTGAATATGGCTCTGAAGGTTTATATGTACAGTTCACCATGTGTAGGCTGGTTTAGGATTTAATATCCCTACTTTGGATCTAGTGACCATGAAATGGCCATGAATAGGCTGAGGAGAAGGAGTTAATTGGTGGGATTGGATGTCAAGTGAAAGGTGTTGAGGTTGTGAGGATTTTCTTTTTGGTAGTGTTTGGATATTTGGTGAAAATGATGTAGATAGTAGGGGTGGGCACCAACCCACCTAATCCATGAAACCGACCCAACCCGTGTGATTTTTTGCTGGTTGGATTGGATTAATAAAATATACGGGTTGAGTTGGGTTAAACATTTTTAACCCAACCCAACTCAACCCTTCAATTCGTATATATATATAAATTATTATATAAATTTTGATATTTCATATAAAAATATAAATATAAAAACTCTGAAATGTTGAATTTGTTTTAAGAATTTTAATATTTTCATTTTTTTAGTTTTTCTAATTAATTAATTTATTTTTGTTTACTATTTAATTAGACTATACAAATGGACTTTTTTAAAAACCCAACCCAATCAACTCAACCTGACCCAACTCGCAGTAGGGTTGGGTCAGGTTGAAAAATTTCAACCCGTTCTATATGCGAATATCAACCCGACCCGTGCCCACCCCTAGTAGATAGAGCTAGATTAGAGACTAAATCATTTGCTAAAGCAGAGGATGAAAAGGGAGATATATCAAGTTGTGCTAGAGTTTATTGAAGAGGACAATGAACAAAAGGACTGACTGAATTATTAGAAGACTAAGATGAGCAAGAACTTGAGGGTGAAGAAAGCTGGATTCCAAACTCAAAAGGAAAAGATGATTCATAAAAACAACATGATTACCGATATAGACCTTATCAGAAGAATGAAGGCATAAATAGTCTTTGTGCAGTGAGCTGTAATAAAGAAAGACACAGATTCCACTTTTGAAGGCAAGTTTCTAATGATTATAAGGTCTTACATTATTGATGTTGTAGAAAAAATAATAGGAGACCCATCAAGAAAGAGAAAGGTCTTAATTAAAATTGGGTGGTGGTATTTCCACCCCACAAATTCTGTAAGTCTATCCCAGTAAAAAATAATTACAAAAAGTTCACTTTATTTTCAAAAAAAATTCAAATAAAGAAGAATTATGAATAATTAATTAATTAAATCTATCTTAAATCTATTTTATTGTGATTAGATTTGACTAATAAAATTACTTTAACCTAAATTTAAACTGGCTATTTTACCCTTAAAATGTAAAGTACCAAAAATTTACTTTAAATTCAACTTTTTTTAAAAAAAAATTTATGCAAAAGTCATTCTTTCTAAATGGGTCAATTCTACTTTATTAATATGATTATTAGCCTTAAATTAAACTAACATAATGCTTTTATGAGACAATACTCATGTAAATTATTAGGATGTCAAATTTATGTCATTTACATGTAAAATATTAAAAATTATTAGACTTCATAAAAAAGTTAGAGTATAAATCGCAAAATTAAGTACCTAAAGTATTAGATACAATGACAAATATTACTTCAGGCAATTGAGCCATTTTAGGCTATAAAGTAAAATAATTATATAGAACTTATATTAAAACAACTTTAATAGTAAAATAAAAAAATGAGAAAAAAATATAAGAATGATTTAATTGATTAATTATACAAATTTTTTTTATTTATTAGAAATAATTTATATTTATTGTAAATATTTTTAGAAGTGGGGTGGGTTTAGACAAATAATGGGGTGGAAATATCCCCAGCCTTAAAATTTAGTCAATTTCTTTGAACGTTTTATATCTTGACCCCTTAGTTTATAGAAGTTTTACTTTAACGTCCTGAAATTTTTAATTTCTTCATTTTAAATCCTAATTTCGTGCCTTTCTCAGTTTATAACTTATGTACTCCAAAACATCGACGCATTTTTAGCGTGTATTTATTTTTGAGAATTTTTACAAGGTCAGAGAGTCCTTCAAAGTTAAAACGAGTTTTTAATATCATAGACATAAAATATGACTGACGATACATCCACAAACTCTTGTACAAACCTATCTTGTACAAATTGATGTAGCATTAATTCATTGGTTGAATGAAAATATAAAATAATATAAATAAATCATGTGGCCCAAGAAATATTTAATTCAACCAATTTTATCATGCCACATCAGTTTGTACAAAATAAAATTGTACAAGACTTTGTGGCTATATCAATACTCAAAATATATGTTTACATTTTTTTTTTATAACGAGAAGATTATCAAATTTTTCCTATTAAAATTAATAACTGTTAGATAAATAAGAGCACCAGCTCGGCCATGCCATCATCCCCACGCCAGGGTGGACCACCTCAGCCGAGTGGTACGAGCAGAACACTAATAATGAGCCTTCTACAAACATGAGCCGACCAGAGACGAGTACCAACCAGAAGAGTGTACTGACCAGAGACATATACCGAGCCGATACCCATCCCCCAAAGAGTGGGCACACGATCTCACGGAATCACGATAGTTGCACTATTCCTATAACCGTTGAGGGAGACGCTAGATCCCACGTTTGCCCACAATGTAGCAGTTAGAGTCCCATGAGGGGCTGCCACTACCCGAGAAAAGGGGAACGAAGGGTGAATGAAAACGTGGGACAACAGCTATAAAAGGGGAAGAAATCGATGAAGGAATGGGAGAAAAAAGAGAGAGGAGGGAAAACTCTACCAAATTGTATCTAGACCACTTTCAATACAAATAGTGAGCCAATTCTAAGCAATTATTGGAATCTTAATTACATCGTTTTCCCGTAAACACCTTGTGCTAACTTAGGCATCGGAGGGTTTACGCCGGTAAAACCACCGGCGTCTCTGATCCACTTTTGTGAACGCAGGCTTAGTGAGAGGAACAAGGACAATTCCAACTTCAGTGGCTAAAGCGATCGTTGGAGCAAGAAGGAATTGACATCTTCACTGTTGATAACATAGACGTTGGTGTAAAAATCTGGTCGGGCAAAAGGCGAGCAGATTTCAGCATCAACATCTTGGCGCCGTCTGTGGGAAGCTGAATAAAAAGCTACCACCAAATTAGTAGTTACCGGAGAAGCAGCGAACGGTTAGATATGGATGTGTCAAGGAAGGATGCATTGAGGGAGGACAATGAAACTGTGGAGACAATTACTCTCCGGGAAATTGCGAATGAAGCTCGAGAGAGGATGATGCAAGATCGACTGGAGCGGATGGAGAAACAAATGGAGACTCTCGTGGCCATACTGTATGAGCTGAGGGATGAGCGGAGAAGGGATTGTGAAACCCCCGCGGGGATAGATGAAGTTGAAGCAGAACCCAGCCTCCAGAGGCGTAGAGTCGAGGAAATCCCTCCACCGGCAGACCAACCTAATGGGGTGCATCCCCACGGCACTCGGGTTCCGGAGAACGCGTGGACGAAGGAGGACCAACCTCACCGGACGGCATCGGAATTGATGGCCGAGGGGCCAGTGTTGAAGAGCTCACAGAATGCCAAGCGAGACCAGATAACTGCGTGATCCCGACCGCAGAATCGGAGGGAGAGGTGCGCATGGGAGGAGATTCAGGGCAAGAGAAAGCCCCCGAGCTGGAGGATAATGCTAGATGAAGAATCTCCGTTATCAACCGAGATCATGGGTACTGTAATCCCAAGAGATTTCCGCTTCCCCGACCTCAAATACTCCGGGCGAAGTGACCCGCTGGTGCATATTGAATGATTCAACGACATGACGGTGAGGGTGGTGTTCCTGCTGAAACCGAGGATGAGCGAGAACCGCAAGTCGAGGAAGTATAAAAGGGTACGAGCAGATGTGCCAAGAGTTGGCCGAACAGTTCCGAGGAGCAGTAGCCCCAGAGGACGACATGATGGAACTGATGGGGATGAAACAGGAGGAGCATGAATCCCTTCGGGATTTTGTAAAACGATATCACCGGGCCGTGCTGGATCTGGGAGCTTTTAATCACCCGCAGGCGTTGAGGGGATTAAAAGAAGGTGTAAGAATCGGCCGATTGTGGTATAACTTAAGAAGCCCCCTAGTGCAGAATTACTCGGCGGGGTATGAACAGGCGAGGCGAGATATAGAAATCGAAGAGGAGAAATCGGCAAGGATAAAAAGTGAACAGCTGGAAGAGCTGAGACGAAAGGAACGGAGAGCCCCGAACGGGAGCGGATCGGGAAAGTGAGCTAGGGAATCCTCAGTAATGGGCGTAATCAGCCTTCAACTCGCTCAAGCGAAATCACAACACTCCCAGAGCGTTACATGCAACTAATTCTAGGGCAGGACGACCAGATCAGTTACCGACGATACCAGCCCGAGGTGATATCCATGATGGCCGAGCAGTTCAACTGGTTGACCAGAGCTTGGCATATAGACAGTATACCCCATTAAAAATCTCCATGGAGGAGTTGTATGAGAGGATCGAAGGACGAGGTCTGCTATACCCTCCGGCCCCTATAACAAAATCTGCTCACCGACGTGATAAGAGCAGGTTCTGCAAATTCCACAACACTCACGGTCACACCATCAGCCAATGTCGTGACCTAAAGATTCAGGTGGAGGATTTAGTGAGGAATCGGTATTTAGATGAGTATGTAGATGGAGTGTCCCCCGTCATTGAATCACAATACACGCGGGATGAAGAAGTTGAGAGGGGTCTGGAACGGGAACAGCCGACCATCCGTGTGATAGCAGGAGGGCCAACCTTGGCCGGGGATTCGAACATGGCACGGAAGAACTATGGGAGATACGCCATGACTGGCAAAGAGGTGCTTCTCAATTTGCCAGCAGCCAAGAGGGCAAAAGTGCGGCAAGTTCCCATTATGTGGACGGAGGACGACGAAGAGGGTATTTTATATCCTCATGAGGATGCACTGGTGATTAAAGCATTGGTAGCTAAATGCGAATCGGTGGACACGGCACACATTCGCTTAAGATGATATGGGGATTTCAGACTTGAAGCTGGAGCGGACGAATACATCCTTGAAGGGATTTGGAGGGGGACGGTTAACTCCCATGGGGATCATCGAACTCCCGATTACTATGGGGTCAAAGCCGTTTGAAAGAACGATGATGCTGGACTTTGTCGTGGTAGACGAAAGAAGCCCTTACCAGATGATACTGGGGAGACCGTTCATGAGGATAAGCCAATGTGTAATATCCACGCATTATCTGGCGTTGAAATACAGAGTAAATGGAGTTGTTGGTGTAGTAAAAGGCGACCAGAGAATGGCAAGGAGCTGCTATGCTACAGCGGCCAAGGAAACGCTGCAGGTTACCTCTCTAGATAACCGAGGGGATTCAAAAAAGGGTCGCCAGGAACCTGTTGAGAAGCTGGAGGGAGTTGTTGTAAGCAAGAATAACCCGAGCAGAGTGGTTAAGGTCGGGTCAGAATTGAGCGAAGCAAATGGTTGGACTCTTTAAAGAGGTAAAGGTAAAGCAGATATCTCGGAATGAGAATTACCGAGCAGATATGTTGGCTAGAATGGCTGCAATTGTAGATCCAAAATTACCTAAGTCAGTTCCACTAGAGGTGATGACCTCGCCGAGTATAGGGGAGGAAGTAGAGGTAATGAGAGTAAGCACTGAAGAATCCTGGATGAACCCGATTCTCTCATACATCCGTGATGGCATTTTACCGGAGGACAAGAAGCAAGCAAGGAAATTAAAATGCCGAGCAGCAAGGTATACGTTACTCGATGGGGTGCTCTACCGCCGAGGATTCACCCTGCCCCTTTTGAGATGTTTGGATGACGAGGAAGCAGATTATGTGCTGAGGGAGATTCATGAAGGAATATGTGGCAATCACTCGGGAGCGAGAACTTTAGCCTTCAAGGCACTCCGGCAAGGATACTTCTGGCCAACTATGCACCAGGACGCGATAAGGATGGCAAAGAAATGTAAGGTCTGCCAAAACTTCTCAGAGGTTCCTGCACAACCCCCAGAAAAGCTGACCACCATGACATCCCCATGGCCTTTCGCCCAATGGGGAATCGACCTGATTGGTCCATTACCTAAAGGCCGAGGAGCGGCAACACACGCAATTGTAGCAATAGACTACTTCACCAAGTGGGTAGAAGTGGGAGTCCTCAGCTAAATCACGGAGAGAAAGACAACGGATTTTATTTGGAAGAATATCATCTGCAGATACGGGATCCCTTATGCCATCATTACAGACAATGGGAGGCAATTTGACAACAATAACTTCAGGGAATTTTGCCGAAATCTGGGGGTGGACCTGAAGTTCTGCACCCCCGCACACCCCCAGGCAAACGGACAAGTGGAAGCAGCCAACAAAGTGATAAAGAAACTCCTGAAAACTAGACTGGGAGAGAAGAAGGGAGCTTGGGTTGACGAGCTGCCAGGAGTATTGTGGGCTTACCGGACAACTCACAAAACCGCCACAGGGGAAACCCCGTTTGCCTTAGCTTTTGGTCATGAGGCGGTAGTCCCAGCAGAAATTGGAGTGGGAACACATCGGACGGAATACTTCAATGAGGAACAAAACGACGAGCAGATCTGCTTGAGCCTGGACCTGCTGGAGGAGAAAAGGGAAGGGGCCTCGCAGAAAGTGGCCCAGTGTCAGCAAAGGATCATGCGTTATTACAACAAGAACGTACGCGTGAGGCAGTTCCGAGCAGGGGATTGGGTACTTAGGAAGGTGAACCAAAACACTAAGGATCCTAGCCATGGCGCACTTGGCCCGAAATGGGAAGGCCCATACAGGGTGATACGAGCGACTGGACCAGGAGCTTACAAACTAGCGTACCCAGACGGACGAGATGTGAAAAGGTCGTGGAACGCCGAGCACTTGAAGAAGTATTTCCAGTAAGCAAAGTGCTCTACTAAGTCTTCATTTTGATGAGTTATGTCTGTTAAATGCATGATGGCTTGTTGCATAGGCATATATTCCGTATTTCTGTAATGCATTCAAATTCCAATAAAGATGAATTCAGCATGAAATCCCCCTGCTAGCAAGCCCATTAAAAATTTCACTAAGGCAAGTAAGTGCCTGCTCCTGCTCGGTCAACGAAAGACCAGCAGGCAATTCTACGAAAATTTACTAAGGCAAGTAAGTGCCTGGTCCTGCTCGGTCAACGAAAGACCAAGAAAAATTTCACTAAGTAAGTTGCTCAAAAGACCAACAATACTACGAAAATTTACTAAGGCAAGTAAGTTCTGGTCATCAACGAAAGACCAAAATTTACTAAAGTAAGTTGGTCCTCGGTCAACAAAAGACCAATTAAAAATTTCACTAAGGTAAGTAAGAAACCGTCAAAAAGACCAGACAATTCTACGAAAATTTCACTAAGGCAAGTAAGTGTCCCTTTCGAAAAAGACCAGTAATTCTAAAATTTCACTAAGGCAAGTAAGTTTTCGCTTCAAAGACCAAAATTCTATGAAAATTCCGGAAATTCTACTAAAAGCGAGTGCTATTCGCAAAGGACCCACAAATTTGGTTATGGCAAACAAGTGCTATTCCTTTCTAAAGAACCAAAAAAAATCAGATAAATTGTCAAGTTAATTTGCAGAAACAATCCATGAGCAAAAACCAGACAAGAAGGCCAATAGGGAGCATCTAAAAATTTATAAACGTTCAAACAATTGCAAACAAATGAAAGTAAAAAAATTTATACAAAAATAAGTCTAAAGGTTATGAGGATCAAGAATTGAGGATCAACAATCTCCGGGAGAGGAGGATCAGCAACGTCAGGGGGAGGTGGCACCGACCCTTGACCAACTTCAGGAGCACGATCTCCTGTTTCCTCCGCCTGCACCCCTCCTAAAGGAGCCTCCACCTGGTCTTGATCACCCTATTCTTTATCCCCCTGGTCGGCCATATATCTCAAGACTCAAATTTGCTCATGTCCAACTCAGGATATTCTTCCTTAAGCACAGACACGATACACTTATAGCTGAAAGCAACCCCAGAGTCATACTCGGCATCCAGCCGATCGTCCACATCAACAGATTTGCCTTTCGCCTCAGCCAACTGCTCACTCAAGGATTTGATTTCTCCCTCAAGGGCGGTCCTCAAAGTATCTTTCTCACTTTGAGTAGCCTGAAGATCAGACTTCAGGTCATCCAATTCACCCTCAAGTTTGGAGGTGGTGGACTCAGCAACAGCAACTTTCTCCTCCGCTTGTTCACCACCTTTCCTTCGAGCAATCGATTCACTTTCTTCAACTCCTGATTGTCAGCTTGAAGCTTCCTCTCATGGCGCGCGGACCCGTTCTTGTAACACGAAACCATGGTGGCCAGCCTGAAGGAGACTCTTTGAACAGAACCAGCTAGCTCGGAGAGGTTCATACTCTCGATGTCCTTCACCATCTTGGGCCCCACCGATTTTCTGTAATCCTTCTGATACAGGCTCAGGTAGTCACCTTGATCCCGAGATGGAAGAGGAGAAGATCGGTCCCCAGACTGGATGCTGACCTCAGGACTCTTGTCGGAAGTTTTCTCCCCACCACTCTTACGAGGTGGAGGAGGGGGCAGAGCAGGAACAGGAGCCTTGGAAGGACCGACGCTGGTTTTCTTTGGAGGAGGAGGAGGGTTGCTGGAGCTGCTTGGAGCCCGACCACGCTTTCTGCTCATCGCGCTGAGGATCTTGTTATCCATTCCGGCAGCAATGTCCACTAAGCCCGAACCGACCAAGTTTGTAGGCGACAGGAGGTCTTGGCAGGTAGACGCGTTCACCAGAGCCGTTTCAACCTGGAGCAAAGGTCGATCTTTAAGATCCTTAACCAAACCCCACGATTCTGAAAAAATAAACAAGGTTAAAGAACCCAATAAGTGGCAATTCGAGGAAGAATATAGGCAAAAAATGAACGACCTGGGGTGACAAAATGCGTTGGAAGGTAAATATCACCACCCAACGAACGGGCTGCTGGACACCAACTTCCTCGAGCAAAGAAGAATTTGTTCTTCCAATTTTTGCACGAGGAAGGGAAGCCGGTGATTGGCTTCCTCTTCGCAGAGCTTGACATGAAATAATACCAGCCTGCTTCCTTCGGGCTACTCCTCAGCTGGTATAAATGCTTCACTTCAACAAGGGAGGGCTCCTCTGATCCACACCTCTCCCATAATACGAACATAGCCGAGAGAACCCTCCACCCATTCGGATGTAACTGACCTGGGGCCAGGTGCATACCCCCCAGTATCTTGGCAAAATAACGCTGAAGGGGCAGCCGAGCTCCTAGTCTGAAACTCTCCAGGTGCATCGTCACATACCCCCGCGGAGGCCGACTAGGAACGTCACCTTTCCCAGGAACTACAAGGAGAACCTCCTCAGGAATGTTGTAGAGGTTCCTAAGCTTGAATAGATCAGTTTGGGTGGTGGCACAAGCTATGTAGTCAATAGGGTAAGAATCCGCCTCCACCCTATGGCCAAGGTTTCTCTTCTTAGGAGGTCGGCTCGGCTCGGAACTGCTTCCCTCACCATCACCCACTTCTGCAGGAACCCCAACCCCACCAGAACTGTGGTTCTCACCAGAGCCCGACGCAGGTCCCCCTCTATTTCCTACAAGCTCTAATTCAGGGGAGGGTGAAATGGTCAGGGGACGTGGGTACTCACGGGCCTACACTACTAGAGGGACGTAAAAAATCAGTGGGTATTAACAAGTTAAGGTGTGAATCCTCTGTTTCTTCGTTACTCTCATCTACAATCAACTTCCTTATCTGATTTGACATATCGAAGTCCCAAAAGGAAACCAAAACAAACCCAAGTACACGAATACAAAAAGGGGCAACACAAAACCCAATCAACAACAGCCAAAGAAGAGGTTAAAGGCTATACTTGGAATAGACTGACACTGATAGCGCTGCCGTGACAGAGAAAACACCCAGCAAATGGATACTCCGGACGCTGGAAGTGTGAGCAAAGTTCAAAGAAGGATTTGGTTAACGGCGGAGAGACGAATAACAAAACGATGATGATTTTAATCTAGGGATTTGAAACGAAAAGGGGGAAATTGAAGCGTTTAAGTGATGGGGATGCCAGCTCACTCACCATATATCGAGGATGGATAGCCCGTCGTTTCAAATTTCAAATATGAAGAGTCGGGAGGCGCCACGTCATTAACCGTTACAAAAGGCCTGACGAGGCATAAGCCCAAATATATACGAGATATATTCATAAAGGCCCATACTCGGGTAAAAGAAATCTCCTCAGATGAAAGAATGAACCTCAGGTCCATCCCAGTAAACAGAAGGCCAGATGGGAAGTTCCCCGGGCCGGTAAGATTCGATTATCAGTTTCTACTCTCAACTCGTTTCACTCGCAAGACCAGAAACTGGGGGACTGGTGTTAGATAAATAAGAACACCAGCTCGGCCATGCCATCATCCCCACGCCAGGGTGGACCACCTCAGCCGAGTGGTACGAGCAGAACACTGATAATGAGCCTTCTACAAACATGAGCCGACCAGAGACGAGTACCAGCCAGAAGAGTGTACCGACCAGAGACATATACCGAGCCAATACCCATCCCCCAAAGAGCGGGCACACGATCTCACGGAATCACGATAGTTGCGCTATTCCCAGAACCGTTGAGGGAGACGCGAGATCCCACGTTTGCCCACAATGTAGCAGTTAGAGTCCCATGAGGGGCTGCCACTACCCGAAAAAGGGGGAATGAAGGGTGAATGAAAACGTGGGACAGCGGCTATAAAAGGGGAAGAAATCGATGAAGGAAAGGAGACAGAAAAATTGAGAGAAGGGAAAACTCTGCCAAATTGTATCCAGACCACTTTCAATACAAACAGTGAGCCAATTCTAAGCAATTATTGGAATCTTAATTGCACCGTTTTTCCGTAAACACCTTGTGCTAACTTAGGCATCGGAGGGTTTACGCCGGTAAAACCACCGGCGTCTCTGATCCACTTTTGTGAACGCAGGCTTAGTGAGAGGAAGGAGGACAATTCCAACTTCAGTGGCTAGAGCGATCGTTGAAGCAAGAAGGAATTGACATCTTCACTGTTGATAACATAAACGTTGGTGTAAACATCTGGTCGGGCAAAGGGCGAGCAGATTTCAGCATCAACAATAACAATTACAAAAAGTAAGGGTAAAAAGGTCATTTCATCTGACACATGAGATTAAAGAGAAATTTGAACTCATTTGTCATTAGAAATATAAAACTTAGATGAAAGTTAAAAGGGTTTTTAGTAAAATAATCCAAAAATATTCACATTGTAATACTTCAAAAATCCAAAATTCTAAAAAATAATAGCAAAAACAAAATAGTAGCAGTTTCAACAGCAATAGGATAGTGAGTTTTGAAGCTTAGGAATCACAATAACTAAAACAATTGAAAAAAGAGTAATGATAGGCATTCTAAATTTTTTATTCTAAATTTGATTTTAAATGATGTATCATTTATTGAGTGATTGATAGCTCTTTATAAGATCCAAATGAATTAATTGTATTATCTCACCAATCAATTGATTAATATCACATTATTTGACATAAATGTTTGATATAAAAAATTTGAGATGTATAACATTACTCTTGAAAAAAATAATTTTTTTTTAAATACATACATCAACAACAATTCTTTTTTTTTTTTCTTGATGCTGTCAACAACAATACATAGAACATAGAAAAATTAGCTTTTCTTTTCCCAAGTTTAATACAAAACCCTATACTTAAAAAAAAGATGTAAAATTTACTACTCATAAAGAATACCCATTTCAATTTTTTTTTTCCATAAACACACATAAAGTTCTAAACTTTATGACACCATTACACCGCTAGCATCTGGAAAATTTTTAAGCTTTATGTTATTTCTCCTAGATGTGTTTGTCTCAAAATACCCCTTCGGCCATACCCATAAAGCTTTCACTACAACATCAACAAAAAACAAATAAATTAAGATAAAGTTTCCTCTTTAATTAATTGTTTGCTTCTATCCATTCTCTAACCTTGAATGGTAGTGGAGTCGTCTCCACATACTGTATATAATGCTCTAGCGAACACGGGCAAGGTTGGAAAAAATTGAGAGCTGAGCTACTCAAAAAGAACAACGGGAGCTATATGCCAAAAGAAAAACGAAAAATCAATCAGATTGCAATTACCTAATTATTAGTTTATTGTTCACTCGTAGCAATGCAATTAATGTAGGATAGTTATGTAAGATTAGTAGGATATCTTTCAGAAGTCATAACAAAAGTTACAAGTCTCTATTTAGGGCATATAAATAATATACTATTTCGAAACTTGTCAAAAGAAAAAAAAAATCAATCAGATTACAATGACCTAATTAGTTTATTGTTCACTCGTATCAATGCTGCAATTCATCAATTATGTATTCAAAAAATGAGAAAGCTTCAAGAAGAGACAATGCTGCAATGAAAACAAATACAGTGGGAATACAAAACAGAGGAGAAACTTCAGTCCGTCATTTTTTTTCCCATTCTTAAATTTTCTACCTCATGAGAAATCATAAAATTCAAAGCTTCAATTTGATCGAGCACAAATGTAATTTTGATTCTTTCAAGGCATATTCTGATTCCGACCAACTTTTTGATCCAAGTCGAGCAATTCCTGGTAATTTAACATAAAATAAATTGCAGGAGAAGATACAATAAATAAAATAGAAAGAAAGCAAATGAAATACCATAAATAAAATAGAAAGAAAGCAAATGAAATGCCATATGCAAAGGAAATAAATTGAAATTGATATGCATACCTTCACATAAATTCAGAGAATAAATAACAAGTAGGCTATATCGTCATTCGAGTTGTCTAAATCTTTTAGGAAGTGGTTCCTCAACATCATCACAGCAGCCACTTCCACTGGCTTCAGGTGCTCCAACATATTCAGTAAGGCTTCGCTTTGATGTTGCGGCTAATTCTGCCCCAACAAAATCGTGATAGAATTCATTCAGATTATAAGAAGTATAGCGAGTCCATTGGTTTGTTGTTTGGTCGAACTCCTCAACCTCGTGCATGTAGACTGGATGAAAACCACACCTCTTCACCTTCAATCCAGGACCTGACGGGGATTTAAATGACAACTTAATAAGATTAGATTCAAATAGCCAATCACTACTATAGCATCTTTCACGAGACAAATAAAGTAGCCAAAGATGGTCCGACCCAGCCTGACCGAATTTCTCTCTAAAATGAATAAAAAAACTGGTACGAGATGCATCCATATAGCAGTTCAAGTTATGTGTTGGATACAAACGATGTCTTCTGATACCAGGAGAATGTTTAGGGACGTGAAAAACACAGCAAATCGCATATCCCGCAACCTTATTCATATTATACAAATATGAAGGTTTTGTGACTGTTATTAAAGAACCCTCATTCTGATACATCAACCACTTTGGAATTTCACTTCCTGGAACAACAATGCTGAGGTCTTTTAATGGATTTGACACTGCCTGCAACCAAAAAGTAAAAAAATGAACAAGTCCGTACCATTGCTTAATTTTTCAAGAATAATTTTGAATAGCTGGGAGATACAGAGTAAGAGACTGACCTCAAGGTACTCTCTTAGCATTGAAAATGCCAAACCGTCGTTCCCGACCAATTTCAAGCTGTCTATACAATTAATTGATGTGTATTCGGACTTGCATAGTTTTAATGCACCTAATAATGTCACCAGCGAAGCACAACCATTTACTCGAACTTCCATTAGGTTAGGAGGAAGTTGTGGCATAGATTGAAGCCTTTTGCAATCTTCCAACTCTAGTTTTTCAAGATTAAAAAGACTGTTAATGCTTGCTGGCAGCGTAACAAAATTATTTTTGCTCATATACAACTCTTTTAATGAGCATAAGTTGCCAATATCATTTGGGATTGCTCCTTCCCCTAGACCACAGTCACTGAGATCCAATTTGCTTAAAGAGCACAAACCTGACAGAGAAGGCAACATCAAAGCTACAGGATATGAACTCTTTCCCGTCAAATTGAAGGGAAAGTGCAAATGCCATGATGCAGATGACGGTGGTCCATTGCACCCAGAAAAAGATAGTGTTTTAAGGTTCTTCATAACAAAAATGGAGGACGGAGGACGTCTTATAGCTGTTCCACTTATATCAAGTTCTTCCAAACTTTCTATTTGCCCAAGCGTCTCTGGAACATTTTGAAGTTTGGAGCAGCCAGAGAGATTCAGAGTTTTAAGAGATCTCAAACCATTTATACAGCTGGGAAGTCTCACTAGATTGTTGCAATCATTCAAATTCAATAATTGAAGTCTGGTCAAAAATTCTATAGAAGATGGAACTTCTGTAATGGAAGTTCCATCTAAAAAGAGCTCCGTCAGATCTTTCATACTTCCTAAAATCTCTGGAAACTTCTTAAGGTTCGAGCAACCAGAGAGCTTAAGATTTCTTAGGCATTGTAGTCTTAAAGTAATTGGAAGACTCTTGAGATTTTTGCAATCTTTCAAATTCAACAAAACAAGTCTAGTGAGATGTTCAATTGATAATGGCAACTCTTCAATAGTTGTTCTGTCTAAAAAGAGTTCTGATAGATCATTCATACTTCCAGCAAACTCTGGAAACTTCTTCATTAGTTTCGAGCAACCAGAAAGAACAAGTGTTTTAAGTGACTTCATAGAAATCTTGCCCGGAAGAGTTGTAAGACTTTTACAATCTTTCAGGTTCAATATAACAAGCTTACCGTGAAGCAGCAAAGACGGGTGAATTTCATGCAACCTTGTACATCCTTCAAGAATTAACTCCTCTAAATTTGGGACCCCTGAAAAATCTGGTGTCTTGATCAGGTTCTATGAATGGCTGAGTCTCATGACTTTCAACATGTTTAAATACTGTCGAAAACAAAAAGGATTAAAAAGGTACTTCTTAATTCATTTACAACTGTAGTAATAAAATTGTCATCAATAATTATCTATTGAAAAAAATATAAAATAGTAACAAAAATATTGATCTTACTTTGATTCCCTTCCATAATTCTTCAATACGACTGTAACACATTAAATTCAACAGTTTTATCCAATTGGAAATTTGATGGCAAAGATTTCAAAGGATATCGATGCCAATCAAGTAACCGCAACTTGTTAGAGAGGTATTCAAGGCCTTTAGGAAGTTGCAGATTATCGATTTTGAGCAATCTTAGGTTGGCCATCTGCGAAAATGCTTTAGCACCTGCACTTAAATACACCTCATTTTCAGGAAAGTAGGCGTCAATTATTATTCCTTCCACTACTTCATTTCCCTGAAAATTATAAGTAAGTGATAAGTGAATAAAACAATAATGTCAAGATGCTAAAAGTTAGTCAGAGACATAGTAAGGTGTAATAACAATCACTTACTGTGTTTTCTGTCAACACATGGCGCACTTCTTCTTCCCTCCATATTTTGCTGCGTTTCCCAGGTTCTTCGGGGGATTGTCTTTGAACGATTTGATGTCCCAATTCTTGTAACAAATCATACATCCACAGTCTGTTGTCATCATCAACAGTTAATAGGGATTTTTCAATAAGAACTTCTATTCCAATGACTGGGGAAAAGCCACATCCCTCTAGAATTTTTGCCACATGATTTCTATCCCACAATTTAAAGAAACATGCAACATCAAGAAATATTTTCTTCTCTAAATCTTGTAGTCCATCAAAACTTATTTGAAGCACACTTGTAATCTTATTTGGAGGATCTCTTTTTAGTCTTTCTAGCGTACTTCTCCACAGATCCACAGATCTACCATTCAGAAAGGAACCCAAAATTGTTAGAGCCAATGGAAGACCACCAGCATACTTTAGAACACGTTTAGACAGCTCCACATATTCTCCCATTGGTTGATGGGTTTTAAAAGCTTTCATACTAAAGAGTTGAAGAGCTTCATCGTTACTTAGTACCTCAAGGTTATAAATATGCTCTTCATCCACTTCATGTGCCACCAACAATTGTTTATCTCTCGTTGTTATTACGATCTTGCTGCCTGGACCGAACCAATCACGCTTTCGAGCTAAATTTTGTAGTTGTTCAACATCAGCCACATCATCAATTACAAGAAGAACCTTTTTCTGTCGTAGTCTACTTCCTATTATGTTAATACCATCGTCTACATTCCATATGCTAATATCTGCAAGCTTTAGTAAATCAGAAAGTAATTGCTTTTGTAAAGAGACTACACTGCCTTCTTTTTCGGATTTTTCTCTAACATTGGCAAGAAAAGTACTCCCATCAAACTCGTGAGAGATCAAGTCATAGACAACTCTTGCAAGAGTTGTCTTTCCTATACCTCCCATGCCCCATATCCCCATCATACGAACATCACTAGACTCTGTACCTATAAGAAACCTCAGTTTCTCCAAGCGTGAATCTATTCTTACTAGCTCTTTGAGAATCTCTGGTTTCGTTCGAATTTTATTTGATATCACATTGACAATTTCATCAATAAATTCTGACTCATTGCTGCAGATTGAAAATAACAAGAAAAGATTGTTGTGGTTAAATTAAAGTTGGTGTGAACGTAGTAACTAGTCAGTTCCATATTATGCATAAAATCCAAACTATGCAATATTCATTTCATCAAATTGAAGTCATATAACCAAAGTAATATGTTATTATCACACAAGTCAGAGACGATTGGAATAAGAAAATTCAAACCCAACCAAATAAAAATTGAGGGTGCGAAATTTATTTAATATCTTCTGCTGTTTTTTTTCCCAATCATTATTGATACATTATTTCTTTCTATAGCCCGATAAATTAGATTGAAAGAGAATTTAGATCAATTTTTGATAAGATCATTTATTACACATATGAAATTAATTAGATTAGCTAAATATGTAATGGTATTGAATATCATTGGTGTTGCGATTGATGTTATTATTAGTATTTAGCAATCTAGCTCAAGAGTCAATCTAAGAATAAAGTTTTATTTATGTATTTTTTTTAAAATCTGATTAATAGAGCATAAAGCATCAAATCAATATATAGTCTTCAAAGGTTCAGAATACAATAATTTAACGTATCAACGTCGATGTCTCTTCGTTTGCAGAAATATTAATTCATTTATAGTACTACTGTTTTTATAACGACATATCATATGATATATATATACGTATTAAATAGAAGCTGCTTAATTGAAACAGTGTTGAATCATGAAAACTAAAATCTGTTTTGTAGTCGCTAGGCATGCAAAATAATAATAATAATAATAATAGAGAACAAGAATGAGTACCTATCCTTCAATTCCCAGCTAGATTTATTGGTCACCACTTTTAATGCGTCTCTCCACTTTTGCAACTTTTCTATATTATCCTTAAAAGCTTCTTCATGTTTAGCAAAAGCTTCTCCAAAACTTGTTGTCTGTTTTCTCACCGCGGTTGGTTCCACATCATAGAATATTGGGAAAATTTCATCGTCTCTTTTTTTGCATTCAACAATCTTAACAAGTTCATCCAAGCACCAAGAGGAAGAAGCATAGTTTTTGGAGAGAACAATAATCGAAATTCTTGATTCTTCAATTGCTTCAAGGAGATTTGGTGAAATTGATCCTCCTTTCTCAAGTTCTTTGTCATCCTTAAATACATAAATTCCTTTATTTTTCAAAGCAGCGTACAGATGATCTGTGAAACTTTTACGGGTGTCTTCTCCTCTAAAGCTTAAAAATGCATCATATTTCCCATGAAAGGCGTTTTGGATACTTGTGGAAGCCATTATCTTTGTTCCTGAAACTGAATGAAAAATTTGACACTGACATCTTGGGAAGAATACAATGCAAACGACAAAATTCATCCAAAACTATGGGCACCAAAAAAACGAAAATGTATATATCAAGTGTCAAAGACTCAAAGTTGTATAATTAATTTAGGATGTGTTTCGTACGTCATATTATATTGCATAAGTTGCATCACAATAAATAAAATATTTTTTATTTATTAATTTTAATATTTTCTACCATTACTTCCATTAAATTTATTACTTAACTTTCTTAATAAAAATTTTAAAAAATTATCAATAAAAGTAAATAATAAATTATTAATAACTAAAGAAAAATAAATAAATTGATATTATATAATTAAATAAAATAGTGTGCCAGAACCACATATCATTTAGAAAGAATTCAGAAGAACATTAAGGTTACTACTAATCATTGACATTATATATAAACAAAAAGAACTTGGCATATATTCTTTTTAATAAATACTTTGTGCATAGATCTTAATTGCAATAAATAACATATTTACTAGTATAAAAAGTTAACATGAGAATGCTTCTGGTTTCGAAATTAAATTTATTAGTGATCCTCTTCTTAAAAAGTAAAAAACTGATCCGCAGCTTCTTACTTAATTTTTTTTCCCCCGTAAGAAAACATTATACCTAATAAATCCCGAAATGTAATTAGAAATTTTTTTCAGATGCTGATATATAAGAGAGTGTGCGCCCCGACCTCTACCTAAGCAAATCTTAATTAGAGCCAAGAGTTTATACAAAATTAACATTCAAGCTTTGCTTCAATTTTTAAACATACAGGATATGTAAATTAACTCGGAAAGTAGAAGAGAAATGTACAAGATAAAACTTACAGCTTGTTGGTTCTCCAATGAAGCATATGCTCAAGGTAAAGTAGTTAATCAAATCACGCAACTTTCTAGCCCCTCATCCTCAGCTCTGTTGTATGATTGTATTCCAGATTAAAGCAAGTCTTAGTGTTGACTTACTTGCATAATTAGTTATTCGATATAAACTTCCACTTGTCATAATTAATTCTTCAAATGGCAGTCACTATCGTCGAAGCTAATAATGGGCTTCTTTAGTTTATTCAAAAGCCTAGGAAACTGCCATTCGAGCATCTTCCAAGAAATTGTTTATGAAATATAATATGTGTATATAAATTGGCCACGACTACGTTGCATTAGAGTAACAAGCCCCATTATTTGTCCTTTAGTTAAGTGACCGTTGGATATTTATATCCAACGATTGAGATTTGAGAATGAGAAATACAGCACAAGCAAGTAACTAGAGTAGTCGGTAATGGGTCGGTTAAAACAACTACCGGCTGAAACTTTCAACAATTGGTGAAAATTTACTAAAAGCTAATTTGTATCATACATGCAACAATGTGTTCAATGTTGGTACTTTTCTGAAACAGATTCTGGTTAAAACTAAAAACCTTGTCTTTGGTCTTAATTTTAATGTAAAAAAATTAGGAAAAAAAGCCACCCATAATTCTAAAGTTTACTTAAATAGTCACATAAATTTTATTGGATTCATAAATGACTATTCAGACCCCTTTTTTTTGACAAATATATCCTTGAATTATAGCTAAAACTTTTATGATAAATTAAAATACAATACTAAAATAAAAATAGTAACTAAAAATAGCACATTAATAGAAATAAAATATTAAAATAAATGTAATTAATAAAAATATATATATATGTCATGCAAATTATTTTAATATTAAGATATTATCGATATGTCTCAATAGATTTTATTGAAACTTAAATATGTTAATCCAAAAATTAATTTTAAACTTATACTAATATAGACATAACATAAAGATTGTAATATAAAAAATAATATAAGTAAAATATGTAATATCGATTTTATAAATTATTTTGAATGTTAAACACATTTATTTTATATTATTTATTATGAAACCAATTTTACTAATATTAAACAAATCTAACATATTAACAACATCACAAATAATGTTGTTTAATATTAAATAATTTGTAAAATTTATGATATTTTATATACATATTATATTTATATCTGTTATAGAAATTTATTGAAAGTTAACTTTTGTGTTGTTGTAACCTAAAAGTATAATTGTAAAAAAGAATATGTATGATCATTTATAAAATTAAGGGCGCCCTTTATCAACATTTTAAGTAAGTTCTAAGAAGTTTGGGTGGCTTTTTCCTAAAAAATAAAGACTTTTAAAAGAAATTAAAATGATGAAAGGAAACACAGATTGGAATTCGTTACATAGCATAAATAAATATCATATTCGGCGCACCAGTCATTGTTATCCACAATCTGAAAGTTTTCATTATTCAGAATTTTTTTTTTTTTTTTGGGGGGACTTCCAATGTGAAAGACTATTAATAAAGCAATTAGCTACTTATATTATCATAGACCTGCAAGTGTAGGTGGAGCGACTAGTTTGGATTCGCCACAAGCACTTGTCTCTTTCCTTTTTTACATTTTTCCAAGTTCAGAGACACAGAAATCTTCTGTACAAATTTTTAGTAGTTTAAATTACATAATGCTCTGTTTTGCCTAAACAGAGCAACATATTGTATTAGGGTTAAAAATGAAAGAATTTATAATCCACTTGAGATGACATTGTCGGTTATAAGAAAGGGATACACAGTGCCTGTCATCCACTTGAATACGGCATGTCGGTTTTTTGAAAGGGTACTCGTATGATGAACAGTTAATGTCGTCTACCAGAGTAAGTACTTGAACGAGGCACGAGGGATGCTCTAAAAGACAGTGCGAGGACGCCGTACTGAAGAACTAAAGTGACTCACGCGCAAAGCATGTGAGTCAAGTGAATCAAATGGCTGTTGATAGATTTTGTAAAATCCGGACGATCCAGACCCGAGCCCCATTTACAATCCTTAAATGGATTAAATCAGTAATGCCTTTGTGAACGATATAGTTTATGCCACCGTCTGCCCAACGAACCCCGTTTAAAGTATTTTTAAAATTGTTGAGTTGTGTCCCACATCGGATAGTAAAGGGAAGATGCTTGGGTTTATAAAGTGGTAGTCCAAAGATTTTTTTTAATCACCAAAAATCTCAAAAATATCATAATTTTACTTGAGAAAACTCATAAAAGTGATGTCTGTGAGTTTATTATGGCCTATGAACGACAATTTTTCCCAAAAATATTTGGTCAAATATGTGATATTTTCCTTATTTAAAAAATATAATACTATTCAGTAAACTTTATGATATAATATTTATATATTAACGATAATAGTACTTTATCAAAGTAAATTTTAAAAAAATAAAATAAAATCCTCATTATTTCGAGAAAAGACTGTTCAAAGATAACAAGTTAAATGTTGCAAAAATTCTTTCACCCAAACAAAGAAGTTGGTTACATTTCCTTGAAACATGACAAATCTTGAAATCGTGCTTAGTAAACAAGAAGTTTTAGACCCGCAATAACCCAAAACAACTCAGTATGAGTACTTTGATGGCCCAATACACGTTGAATGACCCATAATGAATTCGACTCAACAATTAGTAGAGACAAACCAATCTTCCCAGTGAACCATAAACCAAATTATAAAGCTTCCGCTCATCAAAGTATACACCAATATTGACCTTGCCTCCATAACCAGTCTTGCATGGTTTCGTACCATAGCTGCAAAACAAACCATCCCATGTCGAATATCAATAGCAGTATCTGTATTAAGGCTTTTTAAAATTGAGATTGAACAACTGTAATTTAAATGTTACAACATTAAAGTGTTTAGAAACAATAGTTTTTGTATCTTGAAAGTTAAGTTGATATGATTTTACACCTGTATGATGAAAAATCAATTATATATTTATTGATTTGTCAAAATTAATATTAAAAATCATATTTACTACATAATATTATCTTATTCTTTTTTTTTCTAACTAGCCAAAAATAAGTGAGAAGAAGAAAAGAGGATGAAAAAACTTTCAAGTTTTGGGCTATTTAACTAAAAGCCTTTTTTTACTTTCTTCTAGGTTTCATATTTCCTATGCCAAATGTATTAAAATTTCTCTTTCATGTCATGCATCGAATGAATGATTTCCCCTTGATTTTTGTTATTTTATTGATGCCAGGGATAATCAATTATTATAAAAATAATAAGGGATAAATGATATATATTGATTTCAATAAAGAAGAAATTGACAATATACTTTTATAATGCTATGCATTCTTATTTTTATGGATAAGCCCTAGTAATAGCTACAATAGGATTTATTGCAATGCTACCACCATTTTTTGGAGGTCTGATAGGGTTTCATCAACATAATACTTTGAAAGTGATAAATTAATTATATTTTCAAAGCCTTGTACATATAATTCTCAGATATAGATACCTTCATTTTTTTTAAATGCAGATATATTATTAAGCCGTGTAACTTAATAGAGTTAATTTTCAATAAACTATAAAGTCGTACGGTTTAATAGTATTAAAAACTGAATTTATTAAACCACACAGCTTAAAAGCATATCTGCATGAAAACAAATGAGGACGCGCACACCAAAAGATGACTCTCTGTGTGTGTACATATTTGCTACTTATAAATTATTACCACATAATAAATTATATCGATGTATTGGAATGTCAGCTTCCTTGCATTATATGGCTTATCGTTGCAAAACCCAAAAAGTGGAGCTTTCATTCGTTTGCCTGTTGGGTAAGTTCTCCTTCTTCCTTTTAGTTTATTTATTTTCTTATATTTTATTTACTACAATGCCTGCACAAAGTTTATTACAATCCGCCTCCGGTAAGTGTTTATAGCAAGCCAACAAGCAAATAAATTAATAAATAAAGTACATTATGATTTATGATACACGGAATAAGTTTTTTTTTTTAATTTTTACTGTTATTTGATTGTTTTCTGAGTACAATATTTGGGGCTTAAATAAACTCTTTTATCTTTAATAGTAAAATCTCAAATTTTGAGATTCCATGAGTGTAGGTTGGAGAGTTTTTTTTTTTTTTTTATAAAGTTCAATTGTTTAAAATACCTATGATTTATTTTTTATTCTTGTTTCATTCTTTTTATGGCATACCTTTAAAAACTTATCTATTAAAATAATTTTATATTTTTTTAGTAAAAACTCTCATTAAAAATTAACAATTAAAATTTTATAGTAAAAGCTCCACTTATAAAATTTCTAATAGTAAAAACACTATTTAAATATATTTTATCTAAAAAATTATATCAAACGGAACCTTACTCCTTTTCAAGCCAGTGAACTCTTTTTGGGGTAAGCATAATCTTTGGTAGAAAGTCTTTCCTATGCCAACACCGAAATCTGACCGGCCAAAACTCCAATCATTGAAAATTTCTAGGAATTTCAATTCAATTAAACATATTCCAACCCTATTTTCATATTCTCTCACTCTAATTGGTAAATAGAGTTGTGAACATCTTTTAGTTCTCCCTCTTCTTCTGTGCCTAATTATTTTTCCCCTTCATTTTCCACTATTCCAATTTTTAGTATAGCTATTTCTTTCATTTTTTTTTCTCTCACGTGCTGTAACGAAAAAAGAAAGAATGAAAATTCAATTTTTTACTGTTTAATTTAGTCTTTTCTTTGACATGCCTCAAAGAAATTTCGAATGAAAATGCAGTTGTGTTAAGTATTTATTTAGAAATTGAAATTAGAGACAAATATTTGGGAGAAAGAAGAAAAGGAAGTGGAAAAACATACTGCCAAAAAAAAAAATTATCATAATAAAACATTGCTACATGTTTGCTAGGTGACACAAAATAATTGACCTTCACCACCATATCAGTAGGCGACCTAATACTGTTGACACCAATAAGACTTTGTCCATTTTTCTTACACAAAGTTTTTATTAAAGAAAAATGACAAACAGACGAGAGAGTGACAAGATGGCGATAAAATAGTCAGTAACCCAGTGCGGAGTTATAATTTTGTAACTAAATTGTTTAAACCATCACGGGATCAGTTGTTTTTTTACTACCATCTTGTTTAGCTTTTCTTTTCAAAATCAGTGCTCTTTATTGAAAAATTGTTCCTTGAATGCCTGGAGATCCTCACCGATGCTCTTCTCATTGATGCCCAAATACAAAAGGATTCTGTTCCGTAATTGCCTAACGCCTGCGATTCTTATTGATGCTCATATAAGAAGGAAAGTGACGCAAGCCATTAAATAATTCCCTCATTACAAATTTCAATGGATCAACAATTCCAGTTTTGATCATATGTACATATTTCACCTCTAGCTGGATCAAATCCAATGTCAGGATTGTCTTGCTTCAGCAGTTTTTCCACAACAGCAAAACCGTCAAATCCAGCTGAGGAAGCAATCGCTTAGACAGGCATCTTTAAAGCATTCTGAAAAAGCTGAATAGTAAACTTTCTCTCAGGGCAGGTGGCTGCGTCGTGCAGCTTCTCCAGCTCCTGTGAGGCGTAGCAAGTAATTACGACCAACAGGTATAATCCCCCCAACCAATTCCAAGCCTGGCGAAGGGAAATACTCTACGGGAGCGCAGTGTTCGAAGCGTTCCATGAAATGCCTAATAGAAACACGAGGGGCGTGACATTCTTCAATATTAAGGCCATTATAATAATTTTCCTTCCCCAACATTTCCGCTTTAAAATCCTGAAAAAAATATATCTTACTAACAACTCGATCAGGCCTTTCTTAAGCCATATCATTATCCGAAGTGCCCAATTTAATAGCAGATCTCAACTTTTCAAGTTGTTTTTGAAAGCCTTCTTCAAAGTAACCACTACTATAACAACGCCACATCGATATCGATGCCATTTCAAACCATACTGAAGCCTCCACGCAAGTACCAAGGATTCGCCCTATACGTTTAGAGGAGGTGCACAAGTTACAACCTTGGTGCCTGTCGAATCTCAAGGTCTTCTGTGAAACCCTTCCATTTTTTTTCAAAATTTAGTTTGAGGAGGATACAAGCCTTGGCCCCAGTGATAATACTTCATCAGCAAGAGACAAAGCTTGTCCGTATCAAATGTTGAGAAAGATCGGTAAAGGTGTTACACGGCCTGCAGCACGTCCAATTGCTTCTTCTATTCGAATCACCTCATGGATTAAAACAACCGGACTATAAGTATATGTCATTACGTTTGTTCTTGCTAGTCGACAAAGCATAAGGATATATAATCCCAACCAGCAGCCTTTCATTGTCGGCAATTTCTTTTGTGTATGTTCATAATTCGCCCGTGTACCATGTTTTCATTACTGGCATGAATTTTATCCATTATTATTTTTGAAATATTCAGAAGACTGCAGCTCCTCAAGTTTCAATAGCTTTCTAATTGAATACACATATTTCTCTAATAAAACAGTCTATATTTGTTAAAAGCCATTTAGAGTTTCCTGAATTATGAATATCCTGCAGAAAGCTTGCACTCACCACAAGGTACATAAATCACTATTTGTTTTCTTTCAGTACATTATTATTTCTTTTTTACAACTGGGTATGAATTAGATCCTGAGGACTTTTTTCGAACCCAAACTTCCGAACAACTCTCCATGTATGCTATTTCAGCCATGAAACATGGGGATTTGGGGATCCCAGAACAGAGCCAGGAGAAAGAGGGTTTCAACTAGTTTACTTAATCTTTCTTTCTAAGTTTCAGAGGCGATTAGGTATTGAGCAAGTTTATTAGTTAGTTTATGCCGTTTGTAATTATAGTTGTATGTACTGGCTAGTAGCCCATCATTATCGGTGCTCTTAAGAACATTGAGGGCATCCGTTGGAGCCTTCAGGAGTTTCTTTTTTTTCCTCATGAAATAAATGAATTAGTGTTTGATTTATTCTCAAATGTTGTAAATTTTTTTGTGGGAGTTTATATCTGAACTAGTCTCGTAGTAGAGCTATGCTATAACGTTACATATCTGTCCAATAGACTATAGATTGTAACCACTAAAAGAGAGAGAGATAAAAAAAAAAAACACAAGTGCGAACATTCTTATTTTTATAAAATATGATTTTGTTATGCTTATTTTACAATTCTACCATTGAATAACATAAACAACCAAAGGCACGTCAACTATTTAAGTATAGTAGTATTAGTCTTTCGAAAAAAATGATCACAGCTCTCATGTTGCTTTGGTAAATTAAATTTTCTCTTCATGTTTAATTCGGAGTTCATAAAAAGTCCAAGCCATTGAAAAGATTTTATTAACTGTCCTTTTTTTTCATGTTTGTTACTATTTTATCCCAAGAATAAAAGTTATGATTGATTTTTCTAATTGATTAGTTACTGAGTTTTGTTTAGGTAAATTGAGTTTTTTTTTTTTTTGTAATCATAAGTTTGTTTGCAGAAGTATAATAAAAGAAATAAAAAAAGGTTGAAAGTTAATAAATTTTTTTTGTAACACATAAGGGTTTTGATGAATTTTTGAAACATGTCACTACTAGAAAAATGGTCTTTCATCGACATCACAAGGTTTCCGACTTTATTTAAGCAAAGATATACATATATTTGGATCATTTTCCGTGATTTAATGTGATCTACTAATTACATAACAAGATCAATAATTTTAATAATGACGACGCTAGGCATTAAAAGTTATCATTTTAATTTTGTTTTAGGTCAATTCGAACTCAAGACCTCTTAAACCTAGAGCTTCTACATTGAATCAAGACCACTAGGCTTAATTATTTTTTAATTTTTTTAGAGTTGTGCTTTTGAGGATAAAAATGAAACAAATTACGTCTTATCTTATCCAAAATACAATTTTCAACTCCTACTCAAAGTATTCGCCTCTGTTCTAGATCTGATCCCTTAACATCCAAATTGTCAAAAAAGTGTCACACGATCCCGCTAAACCTACAAAATTCACCATTTGCCTTCAAACCTAACTTTGTTTCTTTTCTTATTTTATGATTGGATCTCTTATCATTAGATCTTGAAGTTTTTTTAATTGTTCTTTGTTTAAATAAGTGATTTGGAGAAGAGCTTCCATGTTTCTTTGGCTACTTGAAGAAACTAAAGCATTATTTCTTTTGGCTACTTGAAGAAACAAGAAGGTAAAGATTTATTTTATTGTGTTTTTTTCTCTGCTACTTTCTTTTCTTTATTGGCACCAAAATAACCTCATTATATCTACTTTGAAAATATTGTGTTTAGGGGATCGTCACTATAAGTTAACTTATTTCAACCAATGAATTTATACCATTAAACATTTTTACACTAAACCCAAAATTTTCTAATTTGGGAATTCTTTGGAGCAAATAATTTATTAAAAATTAAGGTTTTATATTGGTTCATAGTGGTTCTATGTTGATATAACTTATTGCTTATTAACCATTTGTTCATGTGTTATTAGTTTTTTTTTCAAAAGCAATCTTTTCAATTTTTTTTGGGTCATATTTTTAGTTTTGTTCATATCATTAGATTTCAATTTTATTTATAAATAGTCCCATTGATGATTACTTATTACAACCAAATAGATGCTTTTACAAAGTTTGAAGTATGTGATTAGAAACGAGGTGTCTTTCATTTCTTTAATGGATTTGTTTATGACAAAATATAATTTGTTTCTTCAGTTCAATATTAAGGCAATATTAGATGTCTATTTATATTATGTTCATAATATAACATATCTACTTCAGTTGTTTAATTTTTCTTATTTATATTTGAGATGATGGCCAAAATAGACTTATTTATAAGTAATGATTTTGAATGAATTCTCAAATTATTGAAATATTTTGTCCAAACTTTTACCATATGTTTGAAAGCAAGTTAAATGTGCATGTTTCAGTTCTGAAATTTTGAATGAATTGGCTCTATAATTGATTTTTAATCGATTTTTCAAATGGTTGGTTGCTTGTCCAATATTTCATAAATTAATTCATGTATGCAGTTTTGCTCAGGTGCGGGAAAACGATAGTCTAAACATGTCTGAATGAGCTGAAATTGGAGAAACTAAAAGTTCTATATGCATACTTCAAATCTGAAAAATTTTATGTTGATTGAACTTGCAGGTTATTTTAATGATTTTTAAACTCATTACCTTAAAGTTCTTTTTTGATACATAACTATTTATTAACTTTTTGATCTTACAAAACACACACATAATAATGCTCAGAATAACCTCAAATTTGATTTTAATATGTTGTTCTATTCATATGTGTTTTGTTAAAAACTGAAAATATCATTCCAATGTATTAAATATCTTAAATTTTATAGATTATGGCCAAAAATCATGTAAGACTTGTTTATAAGTAATGATTTTGGAATGAACTCTCAAATTATTGAAATGTTTTGTCCAAACTTTTACCGTTTGTTTGAATTATTAAAGATTAATGTGTATGTTTCAGTTCTGGAAATTTTTTGGAATGAATTGGGTCTATAAATTGATTTTAATCGATTTTTCTGAAATGGTTGGTTGCTGTCCAATCTTTCTGGCAAACTTATCCGTATCGCATCATGTTTGGTGGTGCAAAACAATAGTCATGAACGTGTTTGAATGAGCAAAATTTGGTGGAAACTTAAGTTCTATATGCATATTCAATTTGAAAATTTTTATGCCGATCGAACGCAGCATTTTGATTATTTTAATGATTTTTAAACTCTGCTGCTCCGCAGCAGTTCTTTATGACATAACTATTTATTAACATCTCGATCTTACAAAACACCGATTGGGGTAAAGCATAACAATATCATAATAACTCAAATTTTAATACGCTTGTTCATTCATGTTGTTATTGAAACTGGAAAATATCAATCCAATGTACATTAAGTATTTAAATATGTATTTAAGTACAATTACTACTGTAGTTTTTCATATAACAATTTTGACTTACACAATCTACTTAATTATTTTTAGAATCTGATTTTATTATTTAATTTGTCCCATAATCGATTCTTTCGTTCTGGGTTTTCAATAATGGGAGCAATCGCCTCTATAAATTACATAGAAATAATTATTATTAGCTTTAATTTATTTTAAATAATATGAAAAGGAAAAGAAGTTGATAAATTTTTTTTATTCGTGTCTTATCTGTTCATGTCACCGTGACAAATCTTTAGGGAATCTTTTTAGTCATTAATTAAGCTTTGTTCAATTGCTTCGTTTTTCAGCTCACTTTGACTAAATTAAAGGAACTACATGGTCATAAAGCACTTAAGCATAATAGCTCAAAAATTATCTGCTACCCGCAAGGCCAATTAAATTAATACAACCCTCCAAGTCAACATGGCGGATTTTTCTTTTTCTGCTGTGCATATATTTAGCCATCTCTTTCACCACTGCGAAATTTTTTTTTTTTAAATTTTTAAAAAACATTTTTCTTAAAAAAGTTTTTCCTAGTGATGAAGGTTGAAATTAAGTTATTAAATAAAATAGAGGAGTTTAAGGAAATTAACAAGAATGTGCTTAATCGATCAAGTAGACGGTTAATTTATAAAAGAAATGCTATGTGTGATTATTTGAAAATTGCAGAAACGCTATCAGTTTGTCATTTCTATTAACTTTCTTTCTCTGCAGCAAAATAATTAAACATTGGAAATATGCATATAAATAAGGAGCCAACAAGGTTATTGGATTTCTTTAAGGGAATGAATGAAGTTAGTCCCTACACTAACTACTTGGTTGATGCCTTAGTAATTAATTGCTCAACATTATGATGTAGTTACTGGGAATCTAGTGACTAATTTTCAACAAGTAATTGTATTTTTACCTAGTTATTGTTCTTACTCTATTTAGAGTCATTAACTTATTATAAATAACCTTACCAAAAGAGAATAATCACTGACTCCCTTTTTTCTTATTTATATCTGTAGTTGAATAAACTGTATTTCTTTGGTATTTTTAAGGAAATAAACTACAACTTCCTTGTTCACTAATTTTTCTTTGAAATAACTGAGTTTACTTAAAAATAGTGCATGAACATTTTTTCTTTAGAACAAAATAGATTTATTTATATTAACCATTGTTTCTCTAATGGTTGGAATTGGCTGGCGTAATTTTTTTCTCCTTTTCACGTGCAGATTTGCTCAATGTGTTTGAGTGTTATCCTCAACTTCACTTGTATCCTAACCCAGCTATTGAATGGATAAGGCTTTCTTTGTGATAGCATGAATTATACTATTCGTATTGAAGAGTGAAAACTGGGTCATCATTCTCAATTTAGCTTTTAGATTTATTAAATTTAGCCACAAGTAGTAGGCATTTGATTGGATGGTAGAAATTTTTATTTATTGAATTTGGATTATTTAGTTATGAGAGTAAGATATCTCATATTTTGGCTATTGAAGTTGAATTTGTAATATATACTAATAATATTTAAATGTGAAATGAAAGATTTTGTGATATAAATCAATTTTTTTTTGTTATTTTGTGGTGCTTTTAATTTTACCAATAAATCAATAGGCAATTATCCAATTCAATTTTTAATTTTTTAAAAATAAATTAACTAGTGATACCATGATAACAGTAATCATAGACACTAATAAAATATCAATAACTACTAACATTATGATGTCATAATATTGGTGACACTGTAGTAATAGTAATCACTGACACCATTTACAAGTGTCACTATTTTTCTGACTCCCAAATTACTGACACAATTAATAAGTGTCAGTGAAAGTAATTTCTGACACTATTCTAAAGTCAGTAAAAATCATTTTTCTAGTAATGTGTGGAAAATTGATTAATTTTAACAAAAAAATAGAGGAATTTTATCATTTTATTCTCTCTAACAACTCAATATGGAGTTGAAATTATGCTATATTTGGCTGTTATGAACTGTATTAATTCAATCCATATTCATATGGATGTTCATATATGAGAGTTTGTATACATATGAGTTTTTAAATTTCATAGATTCATGCATGCATCTTGTTTATGTTTGACAGTAGAAGTGAAAAACAAAAAGGGGGCTTCTTTTAACTTTTCTCGTGTCTTTTTTTTGCAGATCTCTTTCATTTTTGGGTCGGGAATGCTATTCTTGGACCTATTGGACGACAGAGACAAATTATAATGTCATCCAAATCCTACAAAATGTTCTCATAGAAATTTAGATTCTTTGTTTTCTCTTTTTTTTTTAAATTATAAAAGGGTTCACGAAGAGCTAAGGCAACACTAATCGGGAGTGTGCAAGCCTATAGGAGCATTTAAACTATAAGAAGCAAGAAAATCAGCAGCACAATTTGCCTCTCTATACACATGCTCTAGTTGAACAATCTCGCTCTAATAATTCCTGAATAGCCTTGATAAGAACGACATTCTCATTTTCTGGAATAGAAGACAGTGCCAATAGATCCACTACACTCTTGTTATCCACTCCAACTTGAATACGTCTAAAGCCATTTTCCAAGCCATTCTCAAGTCATGCAGCAGCCCCCAAAGCTCAGCCGAAAGAACTTAACACTTTCCAAGGTTGACTATAAAGCCCATGAGCCAATTTCCATTGAAGTCGCGAATCAAACCACCCGCCCCAGTATGATCGGACCACTTCTTGGCACCATCCGTGTTTAAGCTAACACTCGACCAAATAGGAGCTCTCCAACAGATCATTTTCTCCACTTTCTGTTGCTTTACAGTCATAGGTTGCTAGATACACCTTAGGATCTCATGCGTCCGAGCTTTAATATCTGTAACTATAAAGCTACTATCCCACGATCCATGATTAAATAGGACATCATTTCTCCAAAACCATAAAGGCCACACCGTCACTCCAAAGCACACTCTCCAATACTCTTGACTTGCAGCATTATTACCTCTCAACAGATTCATATGGAGCCATTCTTTAAAGACAGCGAAGGAAATTAGATGATACTAACTTCGGCCGGAAGTTGGGACCATACCTCCTGTAACACAATCACGGAGAGAGAATGAGGATATCCCCAATACTCCACATCTATCATAAAAAATAGAAGAAACATGTCTCGCATATGAGCTCCTCCCAAAGTTTTTCGTACAGCGAAGCGAAAGAAAACTCATATACGCATGAGGACCCTTCGATTCAAGCCAAATGCGGACATTTGAGATCCACGTCCGCGAATCATCAAGAAACTCATACGCAGATCTCACAGAAAACATTCCATTAGATGAAATTCCCCAAAAGTAATTGTCATTGCCATGAGAAATTGTTGGCGGATGAATTGCAACAATCTTTAAAAGGATACTACTAGGCATTAAGTGGCTAAACAAAGGCCAATTCTAATTACCAGTGACATCAATAAAATCCACTACCCTCTTGTTTAGTAAATCATTCAAGATTGGTTGAGTCACAAAGTCAGCTAAAGGCCTTGCACTTGTCACCCAGCAATCCCACCAGAATCGAACCGTCTCCCCATCGCCAATGGTCCACCGAATTCATTCTTGAGTTTTCTCCCAGATATTTCCCATCGCTTTCCAAAAAGAAGATCCATACCGAGTAGGCAAGCTTGTAGGAACCTCTTCCATTTGAACTCCGTATTTTGTTAGCAACACTTGATTACTGAGTTTAATGGGTTCAATAATCAAACTCCAAGTATTCTTCATAATGAGGGCATGATTCATGATATCCAGCTTTTTAAATCCGAGGCCCCCTTTAGACTTAGGAGTGCAAACCATATCCCAACTAACTAAACTCATTTTTTGATGTTCAGCTGACCCACTCCAAATAAAACACCGACATAACTGCTCAATCTTCTGTTTTATACTTTTTGGCAAGTTAATAGTTTGCATTGTGTACACATGAATGGCTTGTAAGACTGATTGTGCCAAAGTAATGCATCCCGCTAAAGACAAGTGAGAAGCATCCTACCCAAACAGTCTCTTGTCAACCTGATCAATAATAATCTGGTATGTTTGCTTCAAAATCTGATTATGAAGCAAAGGGACACCCAAATACTTCCCTAAGTTATCAGTCGCTGAAACTCCAAGCTCAGAACTGATTCTATAAGCCTCCATAGCTGAAATATTAGTAGAAAAATAAACCAAAGTTTTTGATTTATTAACCTTGGCTCCTGAGCTAGCACAAAACTCCTCCATAACTTTATTGATAACGCCAGCCTGTTGTCTAGAAGCCTCTAAGAGCAGCAGTAGATCATCCGCGAAGAACAAGTGACTCAAAGGGGTCCCTAGATTCGCTAGCCGAATTGGTTTCCAAAGACCTTGTTGAATCGACCTAGATGTCCCATGGCTGAGGCGTTCAATACATAGTACAAAAATATACGGCAAAAGTAGGTCACCTTGTCGAACACCCCTACAAGGGCTGAATTCTGAGGTGAGCTTGTTGAGTATTAGAAAATGTATATTTATAAAGGAGAAAATCATCATTTTACACTTCAAGTTTTACTAACACCCTTACTTTTATGTATTTAAACTTCTGGTCATTTAATTATGTGTTGTGTTATAATTAAGTATTTTATGTATTTTAGGGGCATCACAGTCATTTCACAATGAACGAGAGATCAGACAGCAAAACGGACATCACTTTTGAACTCAGGACGGTCGAAAACCTTAGGAGGAGCATAAAAGAAAAAATGGCATTGTTCACATATGCAGATTTATTCACATGTATTGGTCTTATTCATATGCACGTCTATTCTTGTTCACGACCTTTATTCACAGCCGGATTGATGATGTGGCATTGGCCGATGATGTGGCATTGATTGATGAGGTGTCACGATCTATTGGATAAAATTCTACTATTGATGGTGACGATATCGATGGACGAAAATCTCGGTGCGTATGCATTACGGATTATTTTCAACCAAACCGGCGTCATTCAAGCCGGGTCAAACTATCCTTTATTCAAACGCGTGGTCAAACCGCGTCTTGTTGATGATGGCGTGAATCTGAGCGGCTTTTTTAATCGATGGCCATGATTTACTCGATGTATCTATAAAATTAGGCCTCCCCAATTTGATAGCTCTAAATCCATTTTGGACTCCATTTTATAATTCCCTCTCATCTTGTATTTTCTATGTATTTTAATAAATTTCTATTTACCACAGTTCGATTATGAGTGGTTAATTTTTCTTTCAAGCTTGGGTTGAAGGTGAAGTCTCAACATGTGTATGGGCTTTATTTGGTAAATTTATTTTCTTTTCCTCCGATTTTTATGGATGTTTTTGACTTCGTCGACAAATAATAATAATCTTGTCTGAGATCACACTTGCCTTGATTTCTTTGGCTCTCTACAAGGTTATTATTATTTAACCATATTGATTGAGAATTAATGTGGTTATGAGGTGTGGATTTTCCTCATGATTTAATTGGTATTAATAAGGAATATTTAGCCCATGGTGCATGTTGATACGGATCCGGATACTAGAAGTGTTTCATTTCATAGATTTCTCTCAATTTATTTTTGCCATTTCAATTAATTTTAAGATAATCTGTCACTTTCACCTTGAATCCAACCACTTTTACAAAATTAATTCTACACTGATTAAAATCCACCTCGTGGGATCGTGACATTACTATTCTGATATATTCCTGCGCTATGAGTTCAATAAAATTTCTTGTGACAAGTTTTTTGGCACCGTTGCCGGGGAGGTAAGTTATTTTAATTCGTAAAATTAATTTTTGTGAATAATTTCTTTTAATTGTTTTCTTGTAATTTTTTTTATTAAAAAAAAAGAAAAAGAAAAAAAATGAATCTACATTTAAAGGTTAGTATTTCTTTTCTTTTTCTCTTCTTTAAAATTCTGTAATTTAATTTTCAATTTATTTTTCTTTGTAAATTGTTTTTTTGTTTATCTTATTAATTTATTTGTAGTTAATTTATTTCACGTATTTTTTTTTTGTGTATTTTTATAGAAATGTTTTAACAACGTGATAAGGTTAGTAACGTAATTTCTCATTCTTCTTTATTTTTATTTGTTTTGTTCCCATTTATTTTTGTGTTTCTTGCATGCATGGTTGTAAGTCATTATTACCTAATCTTGAACCTATAGACCTTAAACTAGAAAAAACACTTCGCACACACAAGCACGTTAAAAATAAATTTGGAATGGATTTACAAGCACCACAGGAGAACCTCATTTACTCCCTTAATTTTTCTAGTATTCCTGAGTGATCGACTCCGTTGTTGGGAATTATTTGCTTGTCGCTGGAAGAATTCCCAAATTTCTGATGCACTTTTTGACATTAGCTCTCCTCCACTTGTTGCCATTAGCCATTCTTGCACATTCGGCAATAATCCCTCCAAAAAGTATTGGCATTGGTGCCATGTCTTATACCCATGATGTGGACACTTCAAGAGTAGCCTATTGAGTTTTGAAAAGCTTCCTCGTCTCTACTGTAAACTCTGAAATTTCCCTGCGAATAGCATTGGTTTTATGCACTGGGAAATATTTATTCAAAAATTTAGTTACCATTTGTTCCCATGATGTAATGATATTAGCATGCAAAGTATTTAACCATGAGCAGGCTTCCATCCTTTAAAGAAAATGGGAATAATATGAGTTTAACTGTCATCGTATGAAAATTCTATATTTAAATGTTTGACAAATAGCATGAAAATCATTCAGGATGATTATATGGGTCATTTTTCTAAGCCATAGAATGTGGGGAGACAATTTAGCACTAGGTTTTAGTTCAAAACTCTGGCATTTACGTTTGGGTATCTTATGCATGTCTTCAAATTAGTTAAAGGGTGAAGTAGTCATCAAATGGCCTCTCTGTGGTTGCAAATCCATTTTATTTTAACGTGTTTGTATGTGTTTTTCTAGTTCAAGGTCTATAGGTTCAAGATTAGGTAATAATGACCTTCGACCATGCATGCAAAACAAATAAAATAAAAATAAAGATGTGAACAAAATAAATAAAAATAAAGAAGAGGGAGAAATTACGATACTAACCTTATTGCGCTATTATAACCTTACTATAAAAATACACAAAAAAAAACAATATGTGAAATAAATTAACTAAAAAAAATTAGTAAGATAAAAAATTACAAAGAAAAAAAAACTTGAAAATTAAATTATAAAATTTTAAAGAAGAGAAAAAGAAAAGAAATACTAACCTCTAAATGCAGATTCACTTTTTTTTTTCTTTTTTTTAATAAGAAAAAAAATACAAGAAAACAAATAAAAGAAATTATTCACAAAAATTAATTCTATGAATTAAAATTACTTACCTCCCCGGCAACGGCGCCAAAAACTTGTTGTGCAAATTTTATTGAACTCGCAAGTGCACGAATCTATTGTAGAATAGACTAATGGTGACGAGTGTCGATCCCACGAGGAGGTGGATTTTAATTGTGTGTAGAGTTAATTTTGTAAATGGGTGGTTGGATTTGTGGTGAAAGTGATTTAGATTATCCTAAAATTGGAATTTAAATGGCGAGAATAAATTGAATAGAAATCTATTGAAATAGCGTCTTGGGTATCTGGATCGTGTCGGCATGTCATGGGCTAAATATTCCTTATTAATACCAATTAAATCATGAAGGAATCCACACCTCATGAACCATACAATCAATATGATGCTAAAATAATAATGGCCGGCATTTAGTCAATTATTATTGTATCGACGAAAGTCAAAACATCCAAAAACTGGGGAGAAAAATAAATTTAAAATAAAGAGACCTTTAACCCAAGAAAGAAAATTAGCTAAAAATGGAAATTTATTAAAATACATCAAGATGGAAAGAATTATAGAAAATAGAGTCAAAATGGATTTAGAATTATCAAATTGAGGCCCTTTTATAGATCGTTAGTCGTGGTATTAGTTAAAAACAGTTTGAGGCTTAGGATTTGCGTTATCGATCAATCGCGGTTTGACCGCGTGGGTGAAATAACAGTTTGACGGGTTGACGATGACCAATTTGGTTGAAAATAATCATGTGTGATGCATGTATTTTTTTGGTCAATGATATTACATCACCATCGATAAAAATTTTAGTCAACACCTCGATCAATGCCACATCTCGATCCGTCTATATATATGATAATAGTACCGTATAATGTGATGTCATTTTCCTTTTATGCTCCTCCTGGGTTTCATTTCAAAAGTGATGTCTGTTTGCCGTCCGATCTCTATTGTGAAATGACCATGATGCCCCTAAAATACATAAAATAAAACACACATAATTAAATTACAAGAAGCTTAAATACATAAAAGTAAGGGTTGTTAGTAAGAAGTGAAATGTAAAATGATGATTTTCTCCTTTATAAATATATATTTTCTAACACTCAACACACCCCCTAACCAGCTTATTGCTAGTCCCTAGCAAATAAAGCGAAAATAAAATTCACATCCAAAATGATTTTTTTTTTAAACACTCTTGTTTATTTAATTAGACTAATGATAACAATCAAATAAAAGTATAAGCATTATCTCAAGTCTAAAGAAACATCAAACCCACATCAACCATCCACATGAATCAGCCTAGTAGACTTTGTCATAGCTACCTTCAAGAATGACATGTCAAACCCCAAAATCTCACTGGAAGTAGTGATATTCTCACAAAGAAATTAAACCCAATAAAAATAGTCACTCCAATGAATGGTAATTGAGAGAAAATAAAAAAAAATGGTATCACATGCTCTCACCAAGATGAAAAAAATATGCCCTCAGCTTAGAAATAATACGATCTCAAGTCAAATAAAAATGCTAGTCAACCCAATTTATTTATTATTTTTTTTTTTTGCACCACTACATCTTTTTAGCCCATATAACTAGCTTCTACTTCAGACTATAGTTCCCTAAAATCAAGGACTTTTATTAGGACGTAACGTAGGCTAGGGACATGGTTAACAAAGAAGGGAAATAAGGAAAACAAAATGTATGTTTGAGAAAAATGCAGAGGAATTTTTTTTTTTTTAGAAGTTGCAAGGTGCATTTCACCTATTATTGTTATTTTTTCTTCTTTTTTTTTTTTTTGAAATAACAATATTTTTTTTTAGCATAACTTCACTATACAAAATATTTATTTACATTTTTCTCAAACATAAATAGGTTATGGAACTTGTAAGATATTAGGTAATACTCCAAATCGGAGTGGGTCAAGATGATAAGTTTGACAAAGAAATTTTTTTTTTTTTTTTTAGGGCTCAAAAGGGTTAACTATGGATATTTGATAAAATGGATGGCTAGAAAGCCTCAAACGGATCAAAGATGGCATTTCCATCGTCTTTTATGGCTCTAAATAACCTTCCATATTTACTAGTTAGATGGGCCTCAAAATGTAGCAACACACATTTTTTTTCTTCTTTTTTTTTTAATTTTACAATTTTTTTTTAAGGGTTAACTCAAAAGAAATCTAGAGATCGGGTATACAATAATAACCTGCTAAGCTATATAAAGAATGGGCAAAAGGGTTACTCTCCAAGAAGAATGATAGGCTCAAAAACTCACTTATTATGGCGGTATTCGTTCTTTCAATGAACTTCATATTTGTCTCCGACATCAACATGTATGAAAACGTAGTAACATCACTTAAGACCAAAGATAATACAAATACTAAAATTTGAAATGAATCATGTCATCCAATGTTAAAACAAATCACATAATTATTTTTTTAAACAACATTATACCCCCCAACCTATTCTAAACATGAAAGGAAAATATGCATGCAGAAATGTGAAAAGGATGCATAACAACTAATTAGAAAAGTTACACTTAAAATGATAGAAAAAAGAAAATAGTTTTTTTTTTTTTTACTAAGAAGATGCGTTTAAGTCGCTCCATATTCTTCGACCAATTTGAAAATGTATATTTATAGAGGAGAAATTAAAAAGAAGAAGAAAAATGAACATCAAAACTTAATAAAGAAAAAGAAAGTGTCGGAATTTTTTTTTTGTTTTTTTTAATTTTTTTTTATGTTTTTTCTTAAAACAATGAAGATGCGTTTATAGAGTCACTACACTCCATATTCAGCCATCTTCAACAGAAAAAATTAGCAATAGTTAGTTTCTTACTGTAGAGACTAACCGTGGCTAACTTTTTATGTTGAAGATGACTGAATATAGAATGTAAGCATCTTAATTTAAAAATAAATAAAAAAAAAAAAATTCGGACATTTTTTCTTTATTAAGCTTAACGATTATTTTCTAACTTCTTCTAATTTCTCCTTTATAAATATACACTTTCAAATTTTGAGAAGATGGTGAACGTATATCTTTTAAGTTAAAAAAAAAATTTTTTCTTTTGTGGCAACTTAATAATTTAACATTTTGATTTTTTTCTAGCCATATCAAATTACTTGTTAAAAAAAAAAAATTTTTGTGATTCCATCATTTTTGAGAAAATAAATAAAATTTTGTATAAAAAAAAAAAAAAAAAAAAAATTGTTGTTTCAAAAGAAAAAATAACAATAATAAGTGAAATCCAAACTTCAAAAAAAAAAATCCTCATTTTTCTCAAACATACACTTTGTTTCCTTATTTCTACCATCACAAAAAGTCCTTCTTGATTTTAGGGAACTATAGTCTGAAGTAGAAGCTAGTTATATGGGCTAAAAAGATGAAGTGATGCATAATAATAAAAAAAAGAGAAAAAAAGATAAATAAAGTGGGTTGACTAGCATTTTTGTTTGACTTGAGATCGTATTATTTCTAAGCTGATGGCATATTTCTTTCATCTTAGTGAGAGTATGTGATATCATTTCTTTATTATTTTATCTCAATTACCATTCATTGCAGTGACTATTTTTATTGGGTATAATTTCTTTGTGAGAGTGTCACTATATCCAGTGAGATTTTGGGGTTTAACATGTCATTCTTGCAGATAAATACTTTTATTTGATTACTATCATTAGTCTGATTGAATAAACATGATTGTTAAAAAAAAATCATTTTTTTGAATTTTTTTTATTTACTAAAGGGTTGTGTGTAAAAAATGTATATTTATAAAGGAGAAAATATTTTACACTTCAAGTTTTACTGTATTTAAACTTCTTGTCATTTAATTATGTGTATTATAATTAAGTATTTTATGTATTTAGGGCATCATAGTCATTTCACACGATGAGCGAGAATCAGACGGATCGATGGCACCGTGGCGATGATTGATGAGCGATCGATTGGACTAAAATTCTTATGTCTTGTTGATGGTGGCGTGGCGATATCGACCAAAAATCTGTATGTACATGATTATTTTCAACCAAGCGATCTTTGGTCAAACCGTATTCTTTGTTTGACATGGCGTAATCTGGCGTCAAACTGCTTTTTTTAATCAGGTGATTTACTCGATATATCTATAAAAAGGGTCTCCCCAATTTGATAACTCTGAATCCATTTTGAACTCCATTTTCGTAATTCCTCTCCATCTTGTATTTTCTACGTATTTAATAAATTCTCATTTTGCCCTAGTTCAATTATGAGTACCAATTTTCTTTCAAGCTTGGGTTGAAGGTGAAGTCTCAAATGTGTCATTTTATTTGGTAAATTTTCTTTTTCCCTCTAATTTTGTGGATGTTTTGACTTACAAATCGATAAATAATAATAATCTTGTTCTGATTTGGCTCTCAGTATAAAGTTATTATTATTTGTACGATATATATTGATTAGAGTGTGGTTATGAAATTTCACATTTAATTGGTATTAATAAGGAATATTTAGCCCATGGTGCATGTTGATACGGATCCAGATACCCAAGTGTTTCATTTCAATAGATTTCTCTTCAATTTATTTTTGCCATTTCAATTCTAATTTTAAGATAATCTAAGTCACTTTCACCACAAATCCAACCACCCATTTACAAAATTAATTCTACACACAATTAAAATCCACCTCATGGTCTATTCTACAATAGATTATTCAGTTGATAAAATTTGCACCATTCTAGAATACATTCATCCTAGCTGTAGTAATACAAGCCATAATGAGATTGATAAGCCCAATCGGTAAATTCAACTCCTGAAGAGTTTTGTGAATAAAATTCCAGCTAAGCCTGCCATACGCTTTCTCTATATCCACTTTTATTGCCATTTAGCCTTTACGCCCTTTTTTCCTTCTCATGGAATGAATAATCTCCTGAGCAACTATAATGTTCTCGGTAATATGGCGGCCAGGAACAAAACTGGTTTGAGGAGGCCCAATTAAATCAGGGAGGATCTCTTGCAATCTATTAGTTATAATCTTGGTAATTGTTTTATAAGCTACAGTACAGAGGCTTATAGGACGGTACATCTTAAAGGAAATAAGGTGCTCCGTCTTAGGGATGAGGACTAGCAAAGTTCTATTTATCTCAGCAGGAATATATTGAGATCGAAAAACATCCTTTATTACCTTGCAGAAGGACTCACCCACAATATGCCACTAAGTCTGGTAGAAAATGGCATGCAGTCCATCAACTCCTGGTGCCTTGAGAGGGCTCATACTGAATACCGCCTGCCGAATTTCCTTTTCTTCAATCTCAGCATCTAAATTTGTCAATCGATGTTCATCAATTGGCGGGAAATTACCACACACATGGTACGACTCATGCACCCCTTGCTCCGATGTGTATAGGTTAGAGAAAAAATTGGTAGCCTGTTTTTTAATGTCATCTATGTCATATAGCCATCAACCATCCTCTACTTTGACAGCATCTATCCTGTTACGATGTCGTCTAGTAAGAGTTTTCTGGTGATAATAAGTAGTATTTCGATCACCAAATAATACCCAATCCCTTTTCGACTTCTGTAGCCATAACAGTTCCTCCTACATCAAAACCTCTTCCAATTCTCTTTTAAGTTTAGCTTCTAAACGGTATAAACTCCGGAGAAGTCGTCGTTCTAAGGCTCTTTGAACTCCGCCAATTCTAGCCAACAACCCTTTCTTCCTTTGGAAAATGTTCCCAAAGTTATCCTTATTCCATTTTTGCACTTGTTGGGTGAACTCTGAAACTGCCTGATAATAAGACACATTAGTATTCCAGTTGTTTTTCATAAAATTTTCAAACCTTGAATCTGTTAACCAAGCTGCCATAAAGCGGAAAGGCTTTGGAACCTTATTTTTTTGGGAATATTGATCAAATCTAACCAACACATGGCGATGATCTGACTTAACTTTTAGAAGATGTAGGACTGAGACGTTAGGATATTGTGAGAACCAAGTCTTGTTGCAAACAACTCTATCAAGGCGCTTTGAAAGGGAACCATGTGACCGTGTGAATATGGGGCCCTTAAACTGCAAATCATGCAACCCATTATTATGAAACCAATTACTGAAGTTTTTACAAACGCCACTAGCTATAGCCGACCCCCATCTTCTCTCCTGGAAAACGAATTGAATTAAAATCGCCTCCAACAATCCAAGGTTCATTCGTGAGAGCCGCAAGGTGATTCAGATAATCCCAGAGTTCGCGGTGGATAATAGGAATTGGGCTAGCATAAACTGTTGTGACCCAAGATATCAATACATTATTACTCAAGATTTTGAGATGTATAAATTGCTTATGGTTAAAAACAATCTCAACATCAAACCGATCTCTCCACAGCAACCAGATTCCCCCGAAAATCCTATTGTTTCCACTCTATGAGAGCGATCAAAACCACTTGCCTAAATGAAATTGTCTGCTTTCCTTCCGCTAATTCACGGCTCCATCACCACAACCATAGCCGGACTGTAACTATGAATAATAGACTCGAAAGCTCGTCTAAAAGATTGAGACGCTGCTCCCTGTACATTCCAAAACATTATCGACATCAACATAAATAAATATGACAAAGTAAATAGATGGACTTTATATCTACTGTCCATGAGGCTGCTCTAGATGCTCCTCGGGCGTTTCCTCCACCATTGACTCTTCATCTTCAGACATTTCATCTTTAACTGCATCAGCTTCTATTAAAGCATGTTTCATATTAGCAGTATCAACATTCTCCTTGATAGAACCACTCATATCGTCGGGGGGATCATTTGGGTGAGAAGAGTGTGTAGAATGTCGATCATGTCGCACAGTTGCAGACTAGACATTTTTGTCATTGTTTTCCCCCACAGGTGTATTTGGCTGAGGCGAGCAGAATACCACTGTATGTTTAGTTGGGTCTAAAGTGGTAGAGATGGGGTTTGTAATATGGCTAGTGGAAGTTGCATGGGGAAAATGGCGAGGGGTGAGGCTAGGGTTTGCATGGGATGTACCGTGAACGTCGTTTTTATGGCTAGTGGATGGAGCATGGATGAGGTCAGTATGTTGGAAAGGATTGTTAGATGTGGAGGCCTCGGGTCGGTTCTGGATAATAGCAGCATCGTTTTTCCTTTGCTATCGTCGGGTAGCACTCTTTGAGAGATTAGCTTTAACGGGTATCTTGCTAGGGTTAATGTTACTAGTGGTGGCCTGAAATTGGCAAGGTGTGTCGGGCAAAACATAAGGTTTTGAAGGTATTCGGTCAAAAGTTTCCTCAGGGATTTGCGCAAGGACTTGAAACCTTAATGCATGATTACTCTTATCAAGGGCGGATGCCATATAAGGCCAAAGGGTGCCATGCCCCCCCCCCCCCCCAAGGATTTTAAAATATTTTGAGATTTTTAAATAAAATATGAATAATTTATGTGAAATGTCCACACTGGACCCTATACAATTAATATATAAGGTTGATAGATTAGATAATATTGTAATTTTATAAGCCCAAAAGCAAAATAATTAAAACAATTAAATCAATCCCAAAAGCCCACTTTTATTTTTGAAAAGAAAACAAACTTTCGTTAAAGTTTTTAACTTTCTGCAGCCCGAAAGCCCACTTAAGTCACTTACAATGGCATCAAAATAATTAAAACAAAAAAGAAAAAAGAAATCAGCCACAAAACCCAGAACATCGGCCAACAAATCGCGATCGCGAATAACATATCCCAAAAATCACCTGCAACTCAACCGAAATCCTTAAATTTCCCAGCAGCAAACATGAGAAAGCCATAAAAAATTAATCAATACTTCAAAAGGAAAAATGAAGAAGCCAATACCAAATCTCCAAATATTGAAAATTCACAAGTCTCACTTACCAATTCACCAAATTTTAGAAATCCACCTTTAAAATCTCCAAGAATGGAGACAAATCTAGTTAATACTCAACTTTTGGAGCATGATCCAGGGTTGCGTCCACAAATATGGGTTTATGATGTTAATCAACGGGATGAAATCCGCATAGCATACATAATGGCTGGTCCATATCAACCAAGATTTTCATAGTATCCCAAATCTGGACCAGAAAAGCACCTTCGTCGTTTTCAATCTTCATGGTTCGATTCTTTTCCTTCTTGGTTGGAATATTCACCTATAAAAGATGCTGCTTTTTGTCTACCATGTTATCTCTTCAATACACCATCTGCACATCCAAAATGTAATGTTTATACTGTTAATGGGTTTAATGTCTGGAGAAAGGTTAAAGATGGGAAAAATTGTGCCTTCCTTAATCATGTGGGAAAGGATCCGAATTCAACTCATAAAAAGGCTGAAAAATCATGTGAGGATTTGATGAGGCAATCTCAGCATCTGCCACAGGTATTTAATCGTTATTCCTCTCAAGAAATTGAAAATAATAGACTGCGGTTAAAAACTACAGTTGAAGCAATTAGATACTTAGCTTTTCAAGGTTGTTCTTTTAGAGGCCATGATGAGAGCAAAAATCATTAAATCGTGGAAATTTTCTGCAATTACTTAAAGCATTTGCCTCTAATAATGAAAAGATTGCAGAAGTTATACTTGATAAAGCTCCAAAATATGTCTCCTATATATCACCAAATATTCAAAAAGAAATTTTACATGTCTTTTCCATGAAAGTGAAAAAGGAAATTCGTGAAGAAATAGGAGATGCAAAGTTTTTTTTAATTGTAGATGAATTAAGCGATGAATCGAAGAAAGAACAGATGGCTGTAGTTTTGAGATTTGTTGACAAAGATGGTTTTGTGCGAGAACATTTTTTTGGTCTTGTTCATGTCTCTAACACTTCTGCAGTGACCTTGAAAGATGAGATATACTCTCCATTGTTTCATAATAATTTAAATATTCAAAATATTCGAGAGCAAGGATATGATGGTGCAAGTAACATGCGGGGTGAGTGGAATGGTTTACAAGCTTTAATTTTGAAAGACTGTCCATATGCTTACTACATTCATTGTTTGGCCCATCGACTATAATTGGCTTTAGTCGCAGTATCTCATGAGATTGTTCCTATTCATCATTTCTTTACTAAACTGACTTCTGTTGTGAATATTGTTGGTGCTTCTTATAAGCGCAATGAAGAACTGAAACGTGCTCAAGCTGCTGACATTGAGTACATGATTTCCATTGATGAGCTTGAGAGTGGGAGATGGCTTAATCAAATTGGCACTTTACAAAGGCCTGGGGATACTTGATGGAGTTCTCACTTCATGTCAGTCTCCAATTTAATAAAAATTTTCAGTGCAACATGTTGTGTTCTACTTAATATCATTGAAGATGGCACTAATGCTTTCCAACGAGGAGATGTTGATGCTGCATATGAGGCAATGACTAGTTTTGAGTTTGTTTTTATCTTGCACCTTATGAAAGAAATTATGGCAATCATTGATATACTTTGCCAAGCTTTGCAATCTAAATCTCAAGATATTTTACATGCTATGCATCTTGTTTTAGAGATGATGGGTGGATTGCTCTTCTTAATCAAGTGAAATCATTTTGTAAGGCTAGAAATATAGATATTCCATAAATGAATGCTCATTATGTTGTAAGACAAGGTCGTGCTCGATGTCAAGAAGATTACTTTACTGTTGCTGAACATTATAGGGTAAATTTGTTTTATGCTGTTATAGATTGCTAATTACAAGAGTTAAGTAGTCGATTTAATGAACATGCAATGCAATTGCTTATACTTAGTTCAGCACTTGATCCTTGTGAATGTAGGGAGTCATTTAGAATTGGTGATGTTTGTCAATTGGCTGACAAGTTTTATCCAGCAGATTTCACAGACGTTGATAAAATGAATTTAAAAATCCAACTTGAGCATTATGAGTATAATGTAGTTTAACATCCAGAGTTCAAAAGTTTGTCGACCATTTCTGACTTAAGCCAATGGTTGGTTAGTACTAGAAAAGCAACAATATTCCCCCTTGTCTATAGAATAATTGTTCTTGTGCTAACTCTTCCAGTGTCTACTACAACTATGGAACGATCATTTTCAGCTATGCGTATAGTAAAGACAAGACGTCACAATAAAATGGAGGATGAATTTCATACAGATTGATTGATTATGTACATTAAAAGGGAAATTGCAGAAAAATTAAGTATTGAATCAATAGTCAACGAGTTTCGAGATATGAAAGAACGTCGTATTCCATTTTAATGTTGGAGATCCTGATTTTGGTAGGTTTAATATCTTATGTTAAGAATATTTTGTTGCTTGAGGAAGCTTTTTCCCTTTACAGTTATGATGGTTTTTGTTTAAATTTTTTATTTTCTTTTGACAGCTTCAGTACTTTAAGACTTGGAATTTTGTATGGGTGGAGGCTCTTTTGCTTTGTAATAATCTTCCTTCATAAATTATAAATGTAAATTCTTTTTCATTTAGTATCTTACTATTTTTTTGGATGATTTGGTATGATTGTAATTTATTAGTTCTAATAGCATCAAAATTATAAGTTTAAATTTGGCCCCCCAAAAATTTCCTCCTGAGGTTCGCCTCTGATCCTGATGCTGTAAGAAAATCAAAACAGTGAGATAACAAATTAAACAGTAGTTAACCAACGAAAACCAGGTACTGGAAATTTCAAATGAAATAATAGAAAGTAAAACCAGAAAAGAGATGAAACCGAAACGAAAAAATAAAATGGAACCCGAGGCCTGCACAAGACAGTCTCCTTAAAACAGATTTACCACCTTTTCAAGGTTTCTTTGGTATCATTTCCCGGATGCAACGCGATTTTCGGCGAAATTCCACAACAGTGAACTCGATCAGAGAAAAACGAAGAAGGATGATGGAAAAACAGCAAGTGTGCTCTGTGCTATTTTTTTTAGTGTGAAAAAAAAAAAAGAAGAGGAGATAATTGTACTATTAAAGTATCAACGGAGTAGAATCCGAACCTCACAATTTCTCATTCACCCAAGCACCATTTTGAGAAAATAAAATTATACTATTGAAGTATCAACGGAGTAGAATCCGAACCTCACAATATTTTCCACTTTCGTTAAGTGGGACCCACTCAAAATGTGCTCTCAAAATAGCATGTTATGCTATTTTTTCAACAGATGCATCATATTCCGATTCAGATCATCCCCATTCTCCTTCCCAGCATTCGGTCGACGACCCCTCTTGGACGCAATCATCCATGGACCAAAAGGTTCAAGGTGGGTAGCTTCAGTCCTTCTATCCTCTTGTGTTTCAGCCATCTCAGCTCTTTGTTTGTCTTGGCTAGTTGTATCTTCTCCTGTAGGATGCCCATAATTTGTTTTAATGCTGCATGCTCCACTATGGTGTCCATATCTGCCACACTGGAAGCAAATAACTGGTAATCCTTCATACTCAATCTTTTGAACCCTTCCATTGATTTCAACTTGGGAGACTAAAGGTTGCGCAAGGGAAATCCGAACAGCGATTCTTGCAAATTTACCTCGTGTCGACAATTCAGTATTGTCATCAAACTTGATGACCTCCCCGACTAATTGGCTAATTTTGTATAGTGTTTTCTGATGATATAAATGAACAGCCAGACCAGGTAACCGAATCCAGACAGTGACATGATTCAAGTTCGCAATTGTACTATCAAAGTTAGGCGTCCATGGCTGCACTGTTAGATAATGACCGAATATAATCCATGGGCCTTTTGTCATAGCGTCAATGGCATCCCCTGCAGCACGAAACCTTATTAAGAAGTAGTTGTTTTCCAAATCAATAACCGAAAACCCCATAGAAGGTTTCCACATACTGGCCAGTCGAGCGCAAAGAGCTTTATAGCCAATGTTCCTTCCCAATAACTTTACTACAACCGAGTTCTTCCATGGCTGAATTAATTTTTCTTGTATCCTGGCCAAGAAGGTTATAGATGGCATTACTCTTTCACAATTCTCAATCACATCACCCTCCTCGAATTCCCAGTCTTCCTCACTTCCTCCAAATCCAGGTTCCTGAAATTGTAAGAGTCCAACTAGAGTCTCCTTATAAGTCACTGGTGGTGGATTATCCTCATCTACTCCTTCCCGCATCTGAGCCTTTTTTGTTGAGCGAGTCGCCTGTAACGGTGGTGGAAAATCCATTGTGAAACTAGGGTTTTTCCTGCTCCGAGGTTTTCAGAGCTTCTTATCTTGGCCTTTTATGTTTTCTCTCTTTTATTGAGGAAGAGTTAGATGTGTTCTCTATAGTAGTATTATGTTTGGAAGTGAATTGTTTAGGATTACAACTATTAATCAACAATGGGGGGAAAAAAAAGCCGTGTATGTGAATTACAAAAGATCAAGGATTCTAGAATAAAGGATAGTCTCGAAATGATAACGATGACCATTGATATATGATGAAAAATAGAGCCGTTTTGGAAGTTACTATAATCTCCTGATAAAATCATTAATTTTGTTTTATTTTTAATGTTTTTAGTTGAGTTAAGAAGCCAGTTAACTTAAAGAATTGTTTTCCTTTGAAATATCAAAGCACTAAACCCCACTTCGTAATTTTTTTGGCACACAAATGCTTGACTTATTTCATTTGATTAAAATAAATATAAAACAAATAAGATGATCTAGTAGATAATGTTGCTTATGTTTATATTCAAATTTCCTATCAAAACACCCTTTATTTTCCGACGCTTTCATGCAACTAACAAAGCAATTTCGTTTCCCTAAGGTTAAGGTTTACTTGTGGTGCTTGATTGACTTAAAAAAGTCTTCGTCAACTGCAACTCAATCACAATACGAACAGAATGAATTTTTGAGAGACATAAATAATACGAGCCCATTTGATTTGTACTGTTTCTGTTACAATTAATATTCTTTCTTCCCATTTCATCTTCTTTTAAGCTCAAAAGCCGGGAAATTTTCATAAAGCATATGTTAATCCCTTAAATTGTTGACTTAAAAGCTTGACTAAATTTTTCTTTTATTGGTATATGTGCAATTGTGCATACTATATGATCAGTGTTCAACATTATTAGTTAAGGACTAATTTAAAATTGCGGTGGCTGAAGTCTTGTTTGAGAGAGGAGGTTACAATAAGGTGATAACAATCACTAAGGGGGAGTCTTATATTTTATAAGGTTTCAATAGTTTGTATTCTTTGGTGCCTAGTGAATTACTTGATATTTCACTGTCGCTCCGTAGACATAGGAATTTGGATCGCAGATCACATAAAAATCCTCTTATGTGCTTCACTTTTATGTACTGAATTTTTACACATTTGTATTTTTTTAATTAACTTTTAATTAAACTTGGTAAGCCTACTAAAATTGGATCTATCATACAATATTAAAAAAAAAATACATTTTACATTTCAACTTTCACGGTAAACTTGTAAAAAGTTTAGGAATTAAACTAAGTTAATTTTTTAACTTTTTATTAATACAATAATATCTATTTTCATAAGAAGCCATATTTTCTTTTAACTTTTTCAAGTCCTATCATTAATTACCGAATATCATTAATTAGTATAAAAAGAAATGTTTTCAGGACATTTATTTCGGATCTGAAAGAAAAAAAAAATTAAACAACAAAATTTAAGATATTTCTTTCGGATATGAAAAAAAAATATAAATATATATAATATAGACATTTATATTTTAATCTACTCAAATTTTAATCAAAATTGAATTTATTAAATTTCATAAGAAAAAAAAAAAAACAGACACTACCTAGATATTCTCACCGTTAAAAATGAATGACCAGTTGTCTAAAGGGAAAATACATCAATACTACACTAAATAAGTCTTTTCTCCTGAATATTCTCAGGTCTTTTTTTTTCTCATGTTGGTTTCATACAGGGGACTGGTATGCCGATTGCCTGACCTTGCGGAATAAATGGGACAAACTGCTAAACTTTTTGACAATATGCATACTGATCCTTGATCTTTTTCATACACCATATGTTAATTAATAACATTCAACAACTTTTTTAAGAATCAGCAAAAAATTTCAAATCGTCATTATTTTCCATGCTAAGTTCACATGAAAGAGAGACTTTTCAGCCAAACAAATTTAAGAATTGTCCACACAAGTTGCAATGGTGACAGAACTGTCACTCTTAAGATAGCTTTGATTACAAAAGAAAGATTCAGCATTTCAATTTCTTTGCACCATGGCATGTAGTATCCCGGGAGGTGGAAGTTTACTTCTCTTCCTTTTCGTTTTTACACTTCAAAGTAATTAAATTTTCCTGATCATCTCTTTCTGCCCCTCCCCTATATAAGCATCGACTCATTCCCTCCTTATCATCATCTCTCTACATACAGCTGCAGCTTTGACAATGGCAACCTTCTTGAGTTGTGCATTCATTCTCTTCTCCATTTGTCTCTCAGTTATCTCTCAAGCAGAGCTCAAACTGGAGGGTTCAGTGTTGAGCTGATCCACCGTGACTCTCCAAAGTCTCCCTTCTATAACCCTAATGAAACTCCCTACCAACGGTTGAGAAATGCTTTGAATCGTTCTGCCAATCGTCTCAGTCACTTCAATAAAAACTCATCAGTCTCTTCAGCAAAAGTTTCCCAAGCTGATATAATACCTAATGTTGGTGACTATCTCATTCGTATATCAATCGGTACTCCCCCTGTTGAAATACTAGCTGTGGCTGACACAGGAAGTGATCTCATATGGACACAGTGTCAACCCTGCCCACCATCACAATGTTACAAGCAAGACAATCCACTTTTTGATCCTCAAAAGTCTTCCACTTACAAATATCTTTCTTGCTCATCGACCCAATGTGCACCACCGATCAAAGATTCTTGCTCTGCGGAGGGGAATTGCAAATATTTAGTCCGCTACGGAGACCAAGAATCTTTCTCAAATGGCGATCTAGCTACCGAAACTGTTACTTTGGGATCAACATCCGGACAGGCCGTGGCTCTGCCAGAAATAGTCTTTGGCTGCGGAACAAAAAATAGTGGGAGATTTAATTCAAAAACTGATGGCATCGTTGGGCTTGGGGGAGGTGATGCTTCCCTTATTTCTCAAATGAAAACTACAATTGCAGGTAAATTCTCCTACTGCTTGGTGCAACAAAGCTCAACCAAAATCAATTTTGGCACCAATGGAATTGTTTCAGGTTCTGGCGTAGTTTCTACTCCCTTGCTTGTTAAGAATCCCAAAACCTTCTATTACCTCACACTCGATGCAATCAGTGTAGGAGATCAAAGACTAGGTGTTATATCAGGATCAACTCCGGGAGGAGACATTGTAATTGATTCTGGTACTACACTTACCTATTTACCACCAGCTTACGCCTCAAAATTGCTTTCAGTAATGTCCAGTATGATAGCGGCACAACCCGTTGAAGGGCCATATGATCTCTGCTACAGTATTAGTTCACGACCTCAATTTCCTGAAGTCACAATCCATTTCAGGGATGCAGATGTGAAGTTGAGCCCTTCCAACGTTTTTATGAATATTTCAGAAGACCTTGTGTGCTCAGTTTTTAATGCTCGCAATGGCATTCCACTTTATGGTAACATTATGCAGACCAACTTTTTGATCGGCTATGACATTGAGGGACGCACAGTTTCGTTTAAACCAACTGACTGCTCCAAGCAGTAGTAATTAAGTTGGATGTGCGTTTTTAGTTTCAATTTTTATAAGTTGCAATAAATATTATCATCCCATATATGTATGATTTGCTGTATTTCGTTTTGAATCAATTAATTCGGAAAGTACTTTAAAATCTTAAACATGAAAAAAGCTCATTGTAGTAAGGCAGTCACTAGATTAACTAAAACACAGTCAGGTCCATAACAAGATCCTTCACCGTTAGTTCGGAGAAAAATTAAGCTTTGCTATAAGCAGGGCTGTATCAAAAGAAATTTTCCTCTCAAGACTTGCTAACCGTTGATTCCGTGATGACTGTTTTTTCTTTCATGTTAGCTAAAGTGTTGGCTATGGCATTTTGCCACCTAACTTTTTCAACTAATTATGTTAAAGCGAATACACACGTGAAAAAAAATAGACCAAATGACTAAGAGCACTCATAATTTTTTCCCATAATGAAATATGTATATCTCATAATAACTTTTGCCAGTCTTTTTAACTATATATGCCACAAAAGTGCCTATACGCCCTCCTTTCCATTTATTCAGTCATATGACAAATTCATCTGCACAAAGAATAGTATAACTTCATTTATAAATTACAAGTTACACAATTTCATTTCAACTCCAGAATTTTGATCATATATGTTTACAATATTTCGATATTTATTTAGGCTCCTTAAAATTAAAATTAATTTTCATGTATGTTTTTTATTGTCATAATTCGTATAAAAATTATTCATCAGGTCAACCACAATTTGGTAGAAATTGCTCGGCCACGTCAGGCACAAGTCGGGTAATGTTGAGTAATTAAAAAAGGAAAATTATCCACCGACCACCTGTTTTGTCACCGTTTTTTAAAAATACATAATTTTTTTTTTGTAGCGCTCCACCTGAAGTTAACATTTTTTTCATTGGTCCACTCTCGTTATAACACCGTTAAAACTTTGTTGACATTATAAGGGTAAAATTATCATTTCATAACGACACAGTAGTGGACAGGTGCAAAACAATATAACTTCAAATAGAGTTCAGCAAAAAAAATTAAGAATTGTGTATTTTTAAAAAAATACCTAAGCATAAAAGCCAAAGTGCTATTTTGGAAAAATAAAATAAAATAAAAAGATTACCGCTATTGTATTTAACAGTGTATTGATCAACATCAACACTAGGAAGAGTGAATCCTGCTCTGGTCAAAAGATTACCAGCATCACGCACCTAAGCAGAAAAGCCAAAGTGCTATTTAATGCCCGGGAAACAGGAAAATAAAATTAAAAAGGTAACACGTTGTTGGCAGAAGACCAGAGATGATTCCCTCAAAGAAACACAGTAGATATAGGCAAATAGACAAATCAATGATATAAACAATAATCTTTGCCATGGAAAAAATAATAATAATATAAACAAAAACCCTCCACAATAAGTCGTGGGCTAATAAGCATCAGTGCCAACAGATGAATTATTCCAACAATACAAATTTTGAAGTACTGCATTGAGCTGATGCTAACATTTCAATTAAACAATTCTCAAAAAAAAAAAAAAAAAACATTTCAATTAAACAAACTTATGGCCACCATAAAGGACCTGTGCCAAAGGTGATACCCGTGGACTGATGCCTCCTTCACGCTCCATTTGAGCAACAGTGCAAGCTATTCTCAGTTCCCTGGTCATCAGGACAGTCAAGTTGGAAAAATCAGTAACATAAGTCATGTCTCAGAGCATGAACTTGATTTAATTGAAATAACGGTGATAGACATATACGTATAGAGGAGTTTCACAGGTTACAACCTTGGCGCCTGTCGGAATCTCAAGGTTTTCTGTGAAACCCTTCCATTTTTTTTCAAAATTTAGTTTGAGGAGGATACAAGCCTTGGCCCTGGTGATGCTACCATCAGCAAGACAAAGCTTGTCCGTATCAAAATGCTGAGCAGTGATCGGTAAAGGCATAGCACGTGGCCCAGCACGTCCAATTGCCTTCTTCTTATTCGAAATTTACCCTCATGGATTAAAACAACTGGATCATACATACAACATGTTTGGTTCTTGTTGTCGACAAAGTACATGGATATATAATCCCAGTTCAGCAGCCTTTCATTGTCGGCAATTTCTTGTATGTTGATAATTCGTGCTCCGTGTACCAAGTGTTTTTCTCATTACCAAGTGTGCCATATGAATTCCATCCATTAGACTATTCTTGAAATATTCTGCAAGACTGCAGCTCCTGTTTGTTTCAATAGCTTTTCTAATTGAATACACATGGCTCTAATAAAAACGGCCTTATATTTACAGCCATTTAGCCTCCCAATTATGAACATCCTGCAGAAAGCTTGCACCACCACAAGGTACAAATCACTATTTGTTTTCTTCAGCATGATTATTTTTACAACTGGGTATGAATTTGGGATCCTGAGGGATTTTTCGGAACCCAAACTTCCGAACAATCGGCTGCATGCTATTCTTAGCCAACAGAAACATGGGGATTTTGTGGATCTCAGAACAGAGCTAGAGAAAGAGGGTTTCGAACTAGCCTACTTAATCTTTTCTAAGTTTCAGGAGGCGATTAGGGTAGCCGAGTAAGTTTATTAGTTATTTATGCTAAGCCTATAATTATAATATATGTAATTGGGCTAGTAGCCCATCATTATCGGTGCTCTTAAGAACATTGAGGGCATCCGTTGGAGCCTTCAGGAGTTTCTTTGTTTTCCTCATGAAATAAATGAATTAGTGTTTGATTTATTCTCAAATGTTGTTAATTTGTTAGTGGGAGTTTATATCTGAACTAGTCTCGTAGTAGAGCTGTGCTATAACTTTACATATCTGTCCAATAGACTATAGATTGTAATATATTTATAGATTGTAACCACTAAAAGAGAGAGAGAAAAAAAAAAAACCACAAGTGAGAACATTCTTATTTTTATAAAATATGATTTTATTATGCTTATTTTACAATTCTACCATTGAGTAACATAAACAACAGAAGGCGCGTCAACTATTTAAGTATAGTAGTATTAGTCTTTCGAAAAAAATGATCACAGCTCTCATGTTGCTTTGGTAAATTAAATTTTCTCTTCATGTTTAATTCGGAGTTCATAAAAAGTCCAAGCCGTTGAAAAGATTCTATTAACTTTCCACTTTTTTTTTTCATGTTTATTACTATTTTATCCCAAGAATAAAAGTTATGATAGATTTTTCTAATTGATTAGTTACTGAGTTTAGTTTAGGTAAATTGAGTATTTTTTTTTTTTTGTAATCATAAGTTTGTTTGTAGAAGTAAAATAAAAGAAATTAAAAAAAAGGTTGAAAGTTAATAAAAAAAATTTGTAACACAGAAGGGTTTTGATGAATTTTTGAAACATGTGGAAAATTGATTAATTTTAACAAACAATGGAGGAATTTTATCATTCTATTCTCTCTAACAACTCAATATGGAATTGAAATTATGCTATATTTGGCTGTTACGAACTGTATTAATTCAATCCATATTCATATGGATGTTCATATATGAGAGTTTGTATATATATGAGTTATTAAATTTCATAGATTCATGCATGCATCTTGTTTATGTTTTACAGTAGAAGTGAAAAACAAAATGGGGCCTTCTTTTAACTTTTTCTCTTGTGTCTTTTATTGAAGATCTCTATCATTGTTGGGTCGGGAATGCTATTCTTGGACCTATTGGAGGACTGAGACAAATTATAATGTCATCCAAATCCTACAAAATGTTCTCGTAGAAATTTAGATTCTTTGTTTTTTCTCTTTTATTGAGGAAGAATTAGATGTATTCTCTATAGTGGTATTATGTTTGGAAGTGAATTGTTTATGATTACAACTATTAATCAACAATTGGGGAAACAAAAGTCGTATAAGTGATTTACAAAAAATCAAGGATTCTAGAATAAGGATAATGTGGAAATGATAACGATGACCATTGATATATGATGAAAAATAGAGGCGTTTTGAAAGTTACTGTAATCTCCTGATAAAATCATTAATTTTGTTTTATTTTTAATGTTTTTAGTTGAGTTAAGAAGCCAGTTAACTTAAAGAATTGTTTTCCTTTGAAATATCAAAGTCACTAAACCCCGCTTCGTAATTTTTTTGGCACACAAATGCTTGACTTATTCATTTGATTAAAATAAATATAAAACAACTAAGATGATCTAGTAGATGATGCTGTTTATGTTTATATTCAAATTTCCTATCAAAACACCCTTTATTTTCCGACGCTTTCATGCAACTAACAAAGCAATTTCGTTTCCCTAAGGTTAAGGTTTACTTGTGGTGCTTGATTGACTTAAAAAAGTCTTCGTCAACTGCAACTCAATCACAATACGAACAGAATGAATTTTTGAGAGACATAAATAATACGAGCCCATTTGATTTGTACTGTTTCTGTTACAATTAATATTCTTTCTTCCCATTTGATCTTCTTTTAAGCTCAAAAGCCGGGAAATTCTCATAAAGCATACAGTGCTGATGTTTGACCCACCCCGAACTTGTTCCCATTTCATCTTCTTTTAAGCTCAAAAGCCGGGAAATTCTCATAAAGCATACAGTGCTGATGTTTGCCCCACCCCGAACTTGAGAAAACGACACCGTTTTAAGGATGAATTTTTGTTAAGATAGATGAGCTACTTTCTTCATGCAACAATGCCATTTTGAGGACCAATTTTTGGCTTTAACTTCATCCAATAGGATAGAAGCAAAGAAAACATGAATAAAGCAAGACAGAAACTTGATGCTTTAATTCAATAAACAAAAACAATAAAAATTAAAAAAAATAATTTTGTGTCTTTTAGTTCCAGGAATGAAGTTCATCACCAACAGTACAGACTCTTCATCTCAAGCACTTGAATTAGTCAAATGTCTTTGGGAAGAAATATCAGAAAGTACACACGAGGACGTCTTGAAACTTATCAGCAAACCTTCAAATTTATTATTCGATACAGCTCACTCGAGGAATTTCAAATTCTTGGTTGTGCTCTGATAAGGAGCTACGCAAGTCCAAGCGAGCACCCAAACCCAATAGCAAGTATAAGGAATATGCATGGGCACATGCAAACGGCCATGCAAGTCACGTAAGCAACCATGCAAGTCATGCATGAGGTATGCATCACATGGAAGTATGTCCTTTAAGTGAGAATATGCTTCGAGTTTGAAGCTAGCTCCTACAAGGATTCTTCATGCATGCAACGGGGAGACTTTACTACGTCAAGCCTCATTGATTTGGTGGAGAATTCATCTTTAAACATGTTTCCTTTAAGATTGTTATTTGCTTCGAATTTATAGGTAAGTAGTTTATTTGATATTAACTACTTTATCTCATTAACTTTTTTCTATAAATAAACTCTAAAATCTCAATAAAAGGAGATCAGATTTTTATCCAAAGTTATTAGCAATTGTGGTAGTTCTCACCCTAAGAAGAACAAATTATTTACTTTTTATTTTCCGTTAATTCTGACTGGGACCTAACATTGGTATCAAAGCTAGGCAAGATGACAACCAACAAGGAACGCATTGAACGAGTGGAAGTGGAGCTCGGAGAGATGCAAGATAAGATGCAGCGCATGGAAGTGGGAATTAACGACAAGTTGGCTCACATTGAGGAAACCTTGAGCAAACTTGCAGAGTCCTTCAACACATCCAAAGACGCACCAAGCATCAACAATAACATAGCAACATCACGACCAAACCGAGAAGACAAGGATGGTAGACGACAATTGTTTCAATCAAAAGTGGCAAAACTAGATTTTCCACGCTATGCCGGCAATGACCCCACCAAGTGGTTTAACAATATCAATCAGTTTTTCGAATATCAGGAGTCAACGGAAGACCAGAAAGTTGTCTTGGCTTCATTCCACTTGGAGGGGGAAGCTAACCAATGGTGTCAGTGGCTTAGGAGATCATATCAAGAGGAAGGATGAGTCGTGACATGGGAAATCTTCATGGAGGAACTTTGGGTGAGGTTTGGGCCAACAGATTGCGAGGACTTCGACGAGGCACTATCAAGGGTCAAGCAGACCGGCACTCTTCGAGATTACCAGAAAGAATTTGAGAGGCTTGGCAACCGAGTTCAAGGGTGGACTCAAAAGGCTCTTGTCAGCACATTCATGGGTGGACTGAAACCCGAGATATCTGAGGAAATCCGGCTGTTCAGACCAAGAACTCTTAAGGAAGTGTTCAGTTTGGCGAGAGTGAGGGATGAACAATTGCAGTGACAGAAGAGGTTGATAAGATCACTGATTTTCAGCTGTTCACCGCCACCACAAATCTTCAACAACCGCGCTTCACCAGCAATACCATTTAAAAAACTTTCTTGGGAGGAGATGCAAAGACGAAGGGCGCAAGGTCTTTGTTTCAGTTGTAACGAAAAGTTTACCGTCGGGCACAAGTGTTCCAAGGCTCAGCTGTTGATTCTAGAAAGTGAGGCCGACGTTGATGAGAACCTTTACGGAGAATGGAGGCATCGCGCGTAAAACGAGCAGAGAGTGTTGACCTAAAATTACTTTATGCGCTTTAACAGTTGAAACCTCCCTATGCGAGTAATGGCTAAAATCAGGCCATACGAAATTGTGGTATTGATTGACAGTTGCTCTACACATAATTTTATCAATACCCAATTAGCCAATATGCTCCAACTACCGATTCAACCTACAGCCGTGTTCTCAATAAGAGTGGCGAACGGAGAAAAAGTTACATGTCAAGGGAAACATGAAAAGGTACGGGTCTTGATCCAGGATGTTCCTTTTGAACTTACCCTTTACTCGCTGCCTATTACAGGATTAGATATGGTACTCAGCATTCAGTGGCTTGAAAATTTGGGATCGGTTGTTTACAATTGGAAAACCTTAACAATGGATTTCAAGTGGAACAATGAAAGACAACGGCTGTAAGGGATGGGACCACAAACAATTCAAGCCACTTCCTTGACTGAAATCACGAAGGAGATAAGGCAAGGGCATTTTGTCTTCGCAATATGCCTTCAAATAAAAAAGGAAGATTTCTTCAATGTAGCGCCGACCAATATGCAAAAATTATTGGAGGAATATGCCGAATTATTTCAAGAACCCAAGCGACTGCCACCAATGTGAGAAATTGACCACCGCATCACACTTAAAGAAAGAGAACCAGTCGATGTAAGGTATATCTGACTTATTTTCAAAAGGTCGAGATTGAAACACAAGTACATGAGATGCTTGGAGCTATTAAGAACCAACTCAGCACTTTTCTTCGGTGTTGCTTGTTAAAAAAAAAGATGGCGGTTAGATAGCAATTATGGGTGAAAACGATGACTTCCAATTCCCACGGTTGAAGATATGTTAGACGAATTACACGGAGCTGCTTACTTCACCAAACTTGACCTCGGGGGATTGTATCACCAGTGCGACACCAATCAAATATACATAAAAGCGGCCTTCCGCACTTTAAGCCATTATGAATATTTGGTGATGCTTCGGATTACGCAACTTTCTCACTTTTCAGGCTATAATGAATGCAATTTTCAGACCTCATCTTAGAAAATTTATACTTGTTTTCTTTGATGATATTTTAATTTATAGCCCCATTTGGAGTTGTCATCTTAAGCATGTTAGACAAGCGTTCGAGATCCTCAAGCAACAACAATTTTTTGTCAAAGGCAACAAATGCAATTTCGTGATGGAACTAGAATATTTAGAACGGGGCATAATCCTTGTCACGATTGTGAAAGTGGATGAAAAGAAAATTGCAGCAATGGTATCATGGCCACAACCACATAATATTTTGAAATACTAGTTATGCAACCCAAGAGGGGGGTGAATTGGAATTCTAAAAAATTATTCAATTTATAAGTAAAAACTCAATGCAAATATGAAACACATTCAAAGCAATAACAAATGAATTAACCACAATAAAGGATAAAGGAAGAGATTGAGCAAAGAGATTTTTACGTGGTTATTAGCCTTGCCCTCGTCCGCCTCAAGCTTTCAGAAGCTTGAGGATTCCATGACCTCCAGGCTTGAAATGCTTACACTTGACTTCCAAGGTGTCAATAACCTTTACAATAAGAGATTATCCCAATCTCTAAGTGTATCAACACTTACAATCAAAAGATAAAAGATTATAAACTAATTTTGCTCTCGCGATATTTAAGATTACAAAATAATACCATATGTGAATAGATGAAGCAAGAATATATATAAAGCTCAATGAAGATTGTATTCTCAGCTATAAGCTGTGATTTATGATCAATGCTTGTTTGAATTTGAATGAACTTATTTATAGCTAAATGTTTATTGACTTTACGCACTGGGATCGCTTGAATTAGCTAGATGTCGGGATCGTTTTGGTAATCGATATGGCCAGATTGGGCTGATTTTTCAAATTGTCGGATCGTTAACTATATGGGATCTCCGTTTTAGGTCCAGCTTTCTTGGTTGATATCGGGAAACGTTTATCACAAATGTCGGTTCGTTTAGGTCGAAGGCTCTTGGTTGGTATCGGCCGTTTATCACTATGTCGATTCATGCCGTTTATGTCCAATACTAATCTCCATTTACTGCTTGAAATCGTGAGCCGTTTATTACACATGTCGGATCGTAGCTTTCCAAAAACTACTGCATGAACTATTTTGCAAGATGTATTTTGACTCCGGATCTTTATAAACATTACTTTATTAGACTTGTCAAAATAGATAGAAATTATGTTGAGCTCTTAAAAAGATTAATCAAACTTTAATCATATTTGTTATCATCGAAATCAATAAAATTATTTAGGTTCAATCTCCTTTTTTATGATGACAAACTTGGAAAAATACTTGTGTAATTTTGCTCCTAAATATGTGCTCTCACAAGGTGAGATTTTGAAAGACTTGTTAATCTCAAAAAATTCATTTAACTTTAATCTCAAACAAAATTTTAAACAATGACAGTTGATTTGAAAAATAATTTATGCCAATACTGATTATCTCAATACACTTGATTATCTCCCTTCATCGTGAAAAAAAAAGAGATAGGTGTGAGGAATGACTTATGTTTGGAAAAATTTTGGCGGAATCTCCCGAAATATAGTATATCCTCAAGAATACATAGAGTGAAAAAAGAAACACTTCCATATAAATATGCCACCGTATCAACCAACCTTACAACAATTACACACTTCCATAATGAGCAAGATAAACAATATAATACCAAATCCAACTCAAGCATAAATCAAGGAGGCGTCCAACATGAAATATCGAAATAAACACAAAACAAATAACGGCGTATACGATAAGGCAAATAACATGAAATAAGAAATGTTTGTCATGCGAATATCAAAGGCGAAAAAAGCTAAGATGAATTTGTGAAGAGCGAGCTTCCGGTCAAAATTATATCCAAAGTAGAAAATGTGACATAAGTAACTCCATCTGGCGATCTGAAATTTGCTCCCGAAGGTTGCGAAAATCATATCGAGCATTTCTTCTTCTTTGGACGAGCATCTCTGTCGAGGAAGCGATCACTCGAAACGGCCGATCTTGCGGGGGAATCTCGGTAGGCTCGTCATCGCAGAATACAATGTGCTTTAAATCTTCTTTCGGTGAGAACACGCGATCTAGCCCAGGTGAAAATCAGGTAACTTCATCCTCAGTGAATCATTCAACATCGATCATCCTCTTGCAAGCAAAGCGGTGTGTCTTAGTTTTTAGGATGTGGTCTTTCCATTTCCCACGCTTAAAGAATCGATGCGAAATAATTTCTCGTCCGAAACGAGTCTCGAGAAAAACATGCTCGACGATAGGAACTTGAAAGTGGTTCGGGATCCCGATAATGATCTTCGCCATAAGAAAGGATCGGTTGGAGACTTTAGGAGTGACGACATATGACCTGAGAATAGTGTAGATAAGCTCGCATGGCGTCTACGGATAAGAGAGTCTAATAGACCAATGTCAAGTCTAGTTACCTCATCGTGGACACATGGGGAGGTGACCATGTGTGAGAATAATGTATATGAATCGAAAAGGGAGGAGTTGAGACACAAGGAGAAGGAGATGTCATCGGAAGATCCAGCGACGACAAATGTTATACACCATCCACATGTGAATTCACTAAAAGATAGTTCTTTCCTGTGATCTCCCAACCCTCGTAAGATATTCCCAATACTAAGTCGGGTTCATTAAAAGCAATGTAGAATTCCCTCTTACGGATGTATAAAGCTAAATCCACGGCAGTAAGAAATTCTATGTTAGAATAAAAGACTTGAACTAGATTTTCATAAATTGGTACTTGATACTTAATGCTTGCTTCCGAAATGACTAAGCATTTGAGTAATGGAGTGACCCAAATAGTAATATCAAAACTCAAAATGTTAAGAGAAAAAAGAGGAGTTCGGGTTTACCATGAATTTCTCACGAAATCGTTGAAGTGGCATCGGAAAAGAAGACTCTCGAAGTCTTGAGGAGGAGGGGTGGACTAAGTCAGCAGGCGATAATGCTTGAACACGCTCTTAGAATTCATAGAGAAGTGGGAAAAGAATCGGTGGAAAGCGAAGTTTGAGAGATTAGATAGTGAATGGGTGGAAATGTGGTTGGAAAAGGAAGAATTTGGGTCAAAATGAACAAAGGAGGTTAATTTGGTCAGGTTTCAAGATGAGATTTTTCAAATTTTGAAGAAAAAGAAAGGATTTTAATCGGTTAAAGGTGCTAGAGATGATGAAAATGATTTGTAATGCTTGATTTGGTGAAAAATGACAAAGAAAATGGATGGATTTGAGATAGAGAGAAGGGAGTGCGATCATGAGTTGGAGTGAGAGAGAGAAGAGAAACCAAAATGAGGGAGGAAAGGCGAAGGATTGTTCGATTAGCAGCGTGATAACGAGCCGTTATAAAAACAGCGAAAACAGCCAGTCGGTCCTCGAAAAATTTCATCAAAAGCGGTTTATAGAAATAACTGGCCGATAGGGTCGAGTGCCTGAAATTTTTGTCGGAGACGGTGGTAGATAGATAGTTATCGAACCGATAAGCCCGAAAACTTTCCATTGGTTACGCTTGAAAAGCGGTTAGTCGTTTATTGAAATAACTTGGCAATCCGTTTTCTACGGCTATGATTTCGCACATGTATTTTGATATTTGGCTACCATTAATACATTTCAAGAATCATTGTATTGATCCAAAATTATTTGAAAGTGCGATTCGATGCATAATTATGAATATATATATGTATTGCAATAATTAATTCATACATTTTCAAATATACATACACATCACATGTATATTACGATTGAGCATTCGTAGATATTAAAGCATCAAATTAGATCAATCGTATGTTAATAGACTCGATAGCATGAATAAAGATGTTAATGTGAAAATTTCATCATCCCAGTTCATGCTGAATTTTGGAAAATTGTTTTTAAAGTGGTTTTGTAAAATATATCGCAAGTTGTTTTTCCGTGAAAATAAACTCTAATGCAATGTCTCTCTTTTGAACATGATCTCTCGAAGAAATGATGTCTTATTTCTATATGCTTGGTTAGAGAGTGTTGAATGGGATTCTTTGAAAGATTAATAGCACTAGTATTATCACAATAGGAATTTGTTCAAGATTAATGCCATAATCTCTAAGTGTTTGTTTAAATCCAGTGCTTGTGCACAACCTTCCCAAGCTATATATTCATTTCGGTGTTGAAGTCGACAGAATTTTGTTTCTTGCTAAACCATGAAACAAGAGTGTCTAGAATATGCAAGTACCATAGTGCTTTCTTCATCCGGCTTTATAACCGACAAAGTCCGATCAAGAATAACATGTTAAATCATATGAGTTCCCAGGATACAAATGCGATATCTATGGTTCCACTCGAATAACGGAAGATTAACTTTTTAACGAAGCAAATGAGATTCCTGGGACATGGTGAAAGCTTGCACCTGAAACATACAAAACGTGATATTAGATTCCTTGCGATCGAAACAAAGTAGGGATCCGATCGTACGATACATTTGATATCCAATTTTTTGCCTTTTTCTTTGTCCGATTGGTTGTTGTGCTCATTGGTTGTATTTTGGTCTTTGAGTCATCAATGCTGAATCGTTTAGTAGATCTTTTACATACTTGGCTTGATTTATGAAATTCCTTCCTCGTTTTGTTTGATTTGAAGTCGAGGAAATCACTTATTTCGCTATCATCTCAAATTCTTTGCTCATACACGGCGATGAAAATTCTTTACAACAATTCGTTAGTAGAACCAAAATAATATCATCAACGTAAATTTGAGCAATAAGTATCTTGGTTCTTATGCTTAACAAATAGAGAGTAGTATCATTTTACCCGTTTGAAAAATCATTTTAATGGAAATTCTTAAATCATCGTACCACTCTGGTGCTTTGTTTAATCCTGAGGCTTTAAGCAACTTATAGCGTGATTTGAAATTTTCATTTTCAAAACCAGGAGGTTGTTTACATACACTTCTTCCATAATATACCCATTTAAAAAGCACTTTTCATCCATTTGAAATAAGATGAAATCTTTATGACATCTGCAACGCAACATTCTAATTGATTCTAGTCTAGCAGTGCAAAGTTTCATCAAAAATCAATTCATTCTTCTTGATTGTAACCTTGAGCCACTAATCTGCTTTATTCTTATACATTCATCCATCTTATTTCTAAAAATCCATTTAGTACTATGACGATTGATGTTCCGGTTTAGGAACTAATTCATTTTTTTAACAATTGATTTAATTTCTCTTGCATTGCATAATCCAAGATTCATCATTTTCCGCGTCCTCGAAAGAATTTGGGTTCAATTTGAAATGAATGCATTATGCTCAAGTATTCCTAAGTGATGATCTTTGTAACACCGTGAGGATCTCTAAAATTACATCTTTAGGGTGAGAAGAGACATACCTCCTTTGGGGAGTGTTTGAAAATACCATCTTGTTGCTCCAAATTTCATTTGTTTGTTAACTTTTACATCCTCTTGATTGTCTTGTGGTGCATTCTCTTTATTATAACGATTCTTGTAACTCTCCATCTGCATCATCATTAAGACTCCTTTCTCTGCGGAGGAGGTTAGATTCATCAAGCGTAACATGCATGGACTCTCTCACAACTAAAGTTCTTTTATTATAAACTATAAGCTTTACTTGAGTTTGAATACCCGAAAGATGCCATCGATTTTGGATCAAATTTACCAAGATTATCTTTTGTGTTTAAAATAAAATATTTGCATCAAAAAACTTTGAAATAGCCAATGTTGGGTTTTCTATCTTTCCAAAGCTCATAGAGAGTTTTATGGAGATGAGGTCTAATCAACACTCGATTTAAAACATAGTGTGTTGGCCCAACGAAAAATATTTTGGTAATGCATTTTCATTTAACGTGGTCTAGCCATTTCTTGAATAGACTATTCTTTCTCTCAATGACCGTTTTGTTGTGGAGTTCTAGGTGATGAAAATTGATGCAATTATGTGCAAAAATCTCAAATGCATGATTTTCAAATTCTCCTGATCACTCCTAATGCATCTGATACCATGCCCTTTTTCATTTTGTAATTTCTTACAAAGCACTTTAAAAGCATCAAAAGCATCATCCTTATTGGCTAAGAATAATACGTATATCTAGAATAATCATCCACTATCACAATGCATAATATTTTCCATTTAGACTCGCGTATCTAGATGGCTGAAAAGATCTATGTGAAGAAGTTCAAGTGGTTTGAAGTAGAAATATGGTTTTATTCTTGAAAGAAGTTTTAATTTATTTTCCAAATTGACAAGCTTCGCGAATCTTATCCTTTTGAAAAACAATTTTGGAAGACCTTTAAGCTAAATCATCTTTCGAAAATTTTGAAATCAAATCCGTACTTGCATGTCCTAACATACATGCCATAACTATCATCGTGCAATGCGAAAAACATTTATCAAGAGTAGATGCACATTCTATGTCGATGATATAAACACATTCTATTTAGAAATAAGATCTTGCCATCACATGAATTCTCAATAGCACAGCTAAATTTATCAAAGATAACTTTATAACCTTTGTCACGTAATTGATAATACTAATTAAGTTGTGTTTCATTCTCAACCAAACATACATTCTCGATTAGGTTGAGGAAACTTTACCATTTCCAATTCGAATTTTTCCTTTTGAATTGTCTCGAAAAGATACTTCACCGTTTCATTTTGGTGAAGCTTGAGAACCATGCATAGTTTTTCGGTCATGTGCCTTGAACAATAGTTGTCCAAGTACCATTTCATTTTCTTGAGCACAGGAAAATCTCAAGTTTTGGTGCACCCAAAAAGCTTTTGGGTCCTTGAGGAGTTAAGCAACGGTTCCTTTTGGAACGAAAATGCATTGACAATAATATGCATTCCTTTTCACGGAACATCATATTTATGTGACCATTTTGATTACAATAATGGAAAACTATCTTATGAGCACTAGTGGAGGTATCTTTAACAAAATAACTCTTATAATATTTTTACTTGAGTTAAACTTATACGAGTCCTCCTATCAAAAAATACATTTTGTGAGTTAAGCGTATATATCAACATCTTTTGCCCATTTAAAATTTCAAAACAATCTCATTCGACTCATTCTTTCTTTTCTTAAGCATTTTGTTTCATTTTCAAATCATCTATATGTGATTCTAAATGCTCATGTGAGATACTAGGTTTCTCATTTGATAATTCAAGTTTATCATGCAATGTTTTGTTCTCTACTTCTAGACATGCAATTTTTGCATTTAAGGATTCATTTTCATTTTTAACTTTCACCATTTTCTTTTTAAGACATACATTCTTTTTACCAATCTTCATCAACTCATTATGCAAATCTTTAAAGCACCGTACTGATTCATGGGTGGGATCATTTACCATTGAGATTATCATCCTCTCCTGTTGCCATAAGCGCTAGGTTTGATCTTCTTGCAATCCTTACGTCATTGAATCTTCATTTATCGTCCATATTATGGCTTTCTTCTTGAGTTTGTTGATAAGTGGGCTCGATCTTATATGGCCAAACTTTTTCATAGCATGTGATCACCTCTTTCTTCTCCTTTGGTTCTTGAAGTTTGAATTTTCTTGCTCTCCGCTTTTCTTGAAAACTTTCGAACCTCACTTCTTAGCATGGCTAACTCTTCATCATCCGGTTCATTACCTCATCTCTCGTATTTTGAAGCTTTGAGCAATGCTTTTCTTCTCTCATTTCCTTTTTCTGCCAAGTCTTTATGAAATGAAAGACCAATTAAATCATCGAGAAAGTATTTAAATTTTTGGCCTCTTGATGGCGGTTCTTTTAGGTCTCAGTTCTTTTGGGAGTGACTAATGATTTCTTAACTTTCTCACTATTTGAGAAGGTCTTCCTAAGGCACTAGGTGTTCACTGTGAATCTAGTATCATAGAATACACATTTTCATTTTGTTCCATTTGGAACAACTCGTATCGACGAGTGTATCTACTAATTTTAGACTCTTTAACTTGATTTGTCCCTTCATAGACAACGAAGTTTATTCCATATTTCTTGTGCACTTTCATTAGATACTCTATGGAATTCTTTCTTGCTATCGAGGCAAAAACAAAGCATTAATAGCCTTGGAGTTTAGAGACATTTTTCTCTTTTACAACTCATTGACTTGATGGTTTAGGAATATCATCTCTCTTCATCTTTAAACATAGGCATGAAAGGACCGTCACTTCCCAATTTCATAATCTAAAGGCTTAACATTATTCAGTTCCAATAAGCATAGTCATTACCATCAAAGAACAGTGGTCTAATTGTAGATTGCCATTCTCTAAAAGTTGAGTCATTTAGGGTTGCCATGCATCTTTTACTCTAGACGATTAAGTCCTAACAAGAGAACAAGGCTCTGATACCAAATGAAATACTATTTATGCAACCCAAGAGGGGGGTGAATTGGAATTCTAAAAAATTATTCAATTTATAAGAAAAAACTCAATGCAAATGTGAAACACATTCAAAGCAATAACAAATGAATTAACCACAACAAAAAGGATAAAGGAAGAGAGATTCAAACACTGAGATTTTTACGTGGTTGCCTTTACGTCCCACGCCTCGAAGCTTTCCGAGCTTGAGGATTCCAAAGCCTCAAGGAAATGCTTACTTCTGACTTCGAGGTGTCAATAACCTTTACAATAAGAGATTATCCCAATCTCTTAACCCAAGTGTATCACAACACTTACAATCACTCAAAGATAAAAGATTATAAACTAATTTTGCCTC